>JAVIWB010005708.1:0-79744 GCA_031893035.1 Dermolepida albohirtum | reverse complement strand
TCTTTCCAAATATGCTATTAACCATTAACTTATAAAATTGCTTGAAAAACTCGTTGGTAGATTCGTTCCGTTTTAATGTATTAAAATCAATGTATTTCTTTAACCACCGACTTTGTTTAAATCGAATTCCACGACGAATCCCACATAGTTTCAATCCATGATTTATACATTGTTTCAGAGTTAGGTAATGTATTACATAATTAGATTTATTGTGAAGGTTTGGAATTAATTTACCATACTTCGAATGAGGTGGGATAACGTGTTCCGGACAGAAAGGAAAATCATTATGATGGTCGTGAAGATGTGTCGGATATTCTAAATCAACTTCGAAAACATATCCAGTGTCCCCATCGTCTTCTAAAGCAAGTATATCCATTCCCATGAGCTCCTCATTTGTTAACCATTCAAATTGACCATGTGGTAAATTGAATGTCATGGCATAACCATATAAATTCGTTGCATCGAGATATAATATGTATTTCTTGGCCTCTGAAGAATCATATTCTGGTAAGAATTCATTGTTAGCAATTTCCTTTCTTTTACAACACATACTCACGCCCCCACGTACACCCTTCTTAAAAAAATTAAACATATCTACATCTGTGAGTAATTCTAAATTTATACGCGTCATGCGCAACATAGCGTCCCAACTTAATCCTGGTGATGTAAAATAATGTGCGGGATCCAATTTATAATTGTCCATGCAAATATTTCGAAAATTTTCAAAAATATCTGCAAGTAGTAGAACATCTGATTGAATATATATATCACTATATTCCCCTAGCGATTGACACTCAAACAAATTCCAAACCTTTTCTGCTCTGCGATAATCTTCATCTCTTACGTGACTATCTGAGAGTAGATCATAAAAACTTTCTTTACTAGGCAGTTTTGATGTGGAAAGACTTTCGTAGGAAGTTACGTAATTATATGGAAATATACCTTTCTGACGTATTAAATCAAATTTTTCACCTACGTAATATCTTCGAACTTCTTTACACTGTTCATCATCTAAATAAGAAGCTAATTTTTCCAAAGAGGAACTCAAAAATCGAAATGAATCTAAAAATCTCAATTTGTAAAACACTTTCCTTTTTTTACCATTGCAATCGATAGTATCTCCTACATGTATTTTCTTAGAAAACGATATGTATTTTTCTTTATTTTGTGCAATAACATCTACTTCTTCTTTTTCTAGTGCTAGTGATTTTACAAATAAGTGTGTATCATAATTCGATAAGTTATGAAAAATAATTGGCACATACCGGGGCTCTTTATAATTTATATTACATACCATATGTGCAGCACCTCGATACAATCCAGTCATGTGATCGTGATCGCGAACTTTTTCTTCAGGCGATTCTATTTCTTTTTCACATATATGACATACCCTTGCTTGCTCATAATTTATACGCTCTTCATTATCTAAAGGTCTCATTTCTACCATTCTACTTAAATAATTTTTATATAAAAATTTAACATCCGATTCTAACTCTTTTATAAAAGATGTAGCTGTATTTTCCCCACGATAAAAACGCAATTTACTTAAGTTATCATCAAAGCAACATTTTACATAATAGGCAAAAGAATATGGTTCATGTTCAAAACATTTTATAGAAAATGGTTTGGAAGGATGAGGTTCTGACGTATGAATAGGTTTTAAAATAGCCTCAAAATCAGCATAAATAACAAAAGGAATTCTTAACTGCTTTTCGAATTTATCAAATTTCAATATATTTCCCGGTAGTTGTTCACCATACTTATTAATTTTCAATTCAATGTCAGGAAACACTGCCTTCACTTGTTTACAATCTTCATTTTCATGTCTACGCAATTTTTGTTCACATGTAAAAAAAGTTAAACACCCTTCACATATATATTTTCGATGTCCTCCTTGAGACCTTTGAGATGAAACTAATCGAGACAAATTTTTAATCCAGCAATAGTGTGAACTCCCATCTTCCTTGCTAATAAATAATAAATTAATATGGACCATTCTTCTCCGTTTTGTAAAATATAAGGGACCCACTACATCATGTACTTTTATTGTACCATTAAAGTATTCTTCAATACCATAAACATTGATAGAAATATTATTTTTTTCTTCGAATATAATAATATCTTTCAAAGAAATGGGGAAAGTTAGATCGGTGAAGTCAGCCACAGTATCATAATGTGGATATGAAGTAACCCTTTGTGGAACTCCTACTGGCTCAGCTAAAGCTGAAGTAATAGCCCAAGCAAAACAAGCGCTGTCAGAATTTTGAACATTTATGACTGCCTTCCTTTTCTTTATTGAAGCTGGTAAATCTATATAACTGGTACCCCTCATTGGATTATACTTGTTCATATTCACTTCTAAATATAAAATATTGCTCAACGCCCATCCTAAAACATATATAAAATTTAAATTAACAATATAACAAAACAATAACGTTAATCTCTATTTACCTGAATCCCGCTCTTGAAATTCACTCATTTTATTCTTAATTTCATCGATGTATTCACTATATAATGTATATATATCACTTCCATGAGTTATGATTTTATTACGTGTATTAAACGATTTTATTTCCACATTCTCCTTGGCTAATAAATAATATATTGCATACAGTTCCAAATTTATTTTCAATGAATTGTGCACATATAAAATACCATCTATTAATGTTATAACTTTTTCTCTAATATTATGAGCAAATTCTTCCACATCAATGTATATACGAGATGGATCAGATATTTGATAACTTACTATCCTATCTCCAAATGCTGCAACGCTCTTTTTTACACCGTCATCAACCACTACGAATGCTTTACTTCGATGCATAGCGCTGCGAATGTGTGCAGTATAACAATTTCTCTCCACAAATACATTACATATTTCACATTTCATTAAATCTAAATTATTACTTGTATTATCTATTTTCATCCTCTTTCCTTTACATGAAGTCAACATGTGTCGACTTCTATTATCTCCACGAGTAAATTCTTTTCCACAATATTCACATTCAAACATTTTTGATTATACTCGATGAATACACTCTAAGTTGAAACTACACTGTTAAAACGCAAAGTTGAACTGTTACTCAAACGAAACAAACATCTCCTTATAAACCTCCTGTCGTAGAGCAGGTATCTTTATTCAAACCTGCCACCTCCTCTCATCAAAGATAATAACAAACATGCCCCGCCGAATTGCTATGGAGCCAGTATTTTCAGTCAACCTTCTACTGAAGGTTAAATGAATGAATAATCTTTAAATTGAAACTTAATAATTTTTCTAAATAATAATTACTTCAACATATTATTTACATATATACATTTAATAAATTAATACTACTCCAAATCATAATCTTCTGATGTTAATATAATTGTTTCGGCATCGAAGTCAATGTCATTATAAATGTCTTCTACAATAATTTCTATTACATCTTCATATTCCGTTTTATCCCTCTCCTGGTCTATATCTTCATCATCCACTTTTTCGATCATTTCTCCTACATCATCATTACTTTCTTCTTCATATTCTGTATTATCTTCCATATCAATAATGCTTTCTACCATACTAAGTTCCAGAACATCACCATCATCATCACTATCCTCTATTCCAATCATTTCTAAAGCGTAAATTCTATCTAATAATTCGAAATTATGTTCCTTTCTTAATACAACACCCATTTTCACTTATATCACTAACTTAAACTGTTATAGAAATAAAACCAGCACCGGTTTATAAACTTCTTATCGAAAAGCGACTACCTTAATTTAGACATAAAAACGACCTTGACATTGAATTGACCTCGACCTTGAAATAACCTTGACATTGAAACGACCTCGACCTCGAAGCGCCCTTGACATTGAAGTGACCTTGACATTGAAACGACCTGACATTGATGTGACCTTGACATTGGAGTGACCTTGACATTGAAGTGACCTTGACATTGAAACGACCGTGACTTTGAAGTGACCTTGACATTGAACGACCTCGACATTGAAATGACATTGACATTGACCGCCTGACATTGGAACCTCCTCGACCTCCGTTCCAACATTGAAATGACATTGACAATAAACCCAATAAATGCCTCGGAGCTCAAATGCAACCGGAAAAAAGACGTTAAGAATAATTGCTGGATACACACTATGACAAGCCTCCAAGCAGCATTAAAGATTGACCTTAGAAGACAGAGACCGTTCCAACATGCATTGATGGTCAAGGTCAATGAAAGCGCTCAGGATGACTGCTGAAACGAATTGCATATAAATTAATTTTCTAAAAAACTACTCAAAATTATAACACGGGGAAGGTAGACATCTATGTTCCACCATTGACTTATTTACAATTATCTAATTAATTGAAGATTTTATATTTTAATAAGACAATACCTGTAGGCACTCTATGCAGTTTATATTAAGATATTTAAATTTAGAGCAAATAAAAAGAAAACAACTCTTACATAAACTAGATCTTAAGTTAATTTTCTAAGTTTTGTATTTAACATATATGTACATTAGTTAGAAATGCTCTAAATTTAGGCATCAGTGATTATTATTATGTACAGAAATCTCTAGATATAATACTTTTTTTACAACCACCATACATTAAACTGTTTTCTTCAGAAGTACTCGTTAAAACATCATATATTCGCAACATTTCTACATCTGATAGGCACATGAATTATTCAAATTCATGCTTTTTATTTTTAAATGAATATTATACCATATAACGTGTGTACGCGTGTGCTGCCTTTTAATATGTAATGCACATAATGTAAAAATGGTTTACCTACATGTTTAGAATCGTGTCGGATTTCTATATAAAAGGTTACTGAACCTGTGAGTATATATGTATGTATCTATGTGTAGATTTTAGAAAAAAGGTACAAGCATTCCTTTTACTCGGCGCGGATTATTTCTGTTGCGAGATGAATATGAAGAAGTTCGCGGACGAATGGTTGATTTGACGGAGTCGATTAAAAAAATTAAGTTATTTTATTACATTGTACTTCCAACCAACTTATTACAAGATCATGCATTTTTTACACAAGTATATGATGAATACGTAACATATTTTGTATTAGTGTTAACTATATTCCCTTATTAAAACTGAAAATAAGTTTCATAACGTACATCCGCGACATATGTATGTATGCTCATAGGCAATTCTAAATACCAGATATTTTCAGAAGTAAACTTATGGCTCTTCCTTTACAAAACTTGAAGTACCTAAATATTTTTATGGATTTTTTGGGCCATTAATATGCAAAATATATATCTATAAGGCTTGAAAACCAAAAAAAAAGTAGCGAAATTATTCGAACAGTTTGAAATCAGTCAAAGACAATACTGAAATGATTTTAAATAGAGGTTGAGACATTTAATAGTATTTACATGATGTGATACATACTGAAAAGCTTACCAATTTGTAATAGCATCTTATTAAGCAACAATCAAAATATACAGAAATCTGTGTATATAGTAAGTTCAAATTAACTGGAACACACAGGCCATGGCGAAAGGGAATTAATATTTCTTCGGAAGAAAAATACTTTTTATACTAAACGAATTCGACCAATATCCGTTATACTTCTACAATTTAAGAAAGGAGCAAATGTTTATAACGAATTTTGATTTTTTGAAAGGCGTATTATGCAAGCTGATATTCTGTTTATTGGCAGATAATAAACATCTAATGATAATAAAACTCTCTTAAGAGGTAGCAAATTAGAAGAAATAGTAAGGATAAAAGGTGTAGAACAGCTTTTTTAACGATCACACAGCAATCTATACAAATAGACAGTGGTTTGAGTTTTGGTTGGACTGGATTGGGTTGGGCTGGGTTGAGTTGGTTGTAGAAGAATTAGAAGCAGTAATAACAATCTCTAAAAATTTGATCGATTCTATATAAGAAACTTATACAAGTTATAAATCAACATGGTAACAGTATTAAGCAGTACTAATTACTAGCATTAATAAAATACAATAAAATTTTATACAAGTATAATAGCTTCTCTTTAAACTTACGTAATTTGTTTTATATAAATAAATTTTTAATGAACGAAGTACTTCAGCTTTTGTAGAACTTTTAAAATAAAAGACAAATATATATTTTACTTCAGAGGCGTTTAACACTTGAGAAAATAATCTTTTTGAATTATATCGGAGAAACGATATGAATTTTCTAAAGCCGCCTAGATATATGTACTATAGAGTGCATGTATTTTATATATTTCCAATTTCTTTTACATTTCTGATTTACGCTTTTAGTATGTAGATATCTTATTAATTCTTTTGGTTAATATATTTGAGCTTTCTATTTAGTAATGTAGAGATTTCCGCAAAATAGTTATCACGATTTTCTGTATTGAAAGTGTCGAGTTTTTTTTGTTTTTGAAGATCATTAATTTTGTGCTCTTGGGTATCAGTTAAAAAACAGGTTGCAATATCCATTCTAATAACTTTCTTTAGTATACATGTAAAATAATCTGTAACGAAAAATCAGTACCCAGTTCTTCTTTTATTACAATGGTTATATTTCCCCTTTGAAACACGTAATTAGTCACTGTGTCAATTGGTTCATACGGAAGTGTGTTGTATATGGCTAGAATTTCAGATGCGATTAATTCGTTTGAAAAATATTGGTTCGCACCATAAATAATGAGTTCATAAATTTAAGAACTTTGTATTGAAACATTTTATTAACATTATTGTAATATTGTGAATAGTATTATTGCCCCCCTCTCTCGTCCAATACATAAATGTATTATTGTAACATTCACATCATCAAATGTCAAAAATTAAACAAATTTTACCCGCCACCATAAAAAACATAAAAAAATATAATCTAATTTGAATATAGTAACAAGTTTTTCCGAAATATGGTAGTAGTCGAGTCATTTTGACCTAAATTGTCGTCATGATCTAATTATGATAAAAAATAATTAAAAACCACCAACTATGCCCAACACCCATAGTTTTATTACTTCCAATTAATACGTAAAAGTATTATATTAATATCCAATGCGTTTTGCTTAAGTTTTCGCTGTTGGTTTTCATTTTTTCTTTAATTATATTTCCTTGCTAAGTTAAGTTTATTTAACAATTTGCCTTTTCAATATTATAAAAATTTATATTTATAGTTTGTTCGCATCTGTCTGCATGACGAAGTTGTACAAGCTGTTAACCTCAACTTGGTTATGCAGACCAATGGATTGTCATGGAGAAGTCGCACATCTCCATTAAATCCCCCAGTCGCTTTCCTTTATTAAAAACTTGTAATTTATACAAAAGTATTACAAAATATTATATATTTACTGCAGAGTTTCTTTCTTTAAAACGGGAGATACAACTGATAATTCCTTCTTTGGCAACGTTATCTGCGATCAATATTTCTGCACAATGATTAAGCCTTGTGTGACCTTCAAGAATTGTTCACTCATGCTCTCAATAGTAATCGAAAGAAAAATTCTCTATTGGTTCTCTTTTAATAAAAAATTAATACTGCCGAAAGTTTAAAAATATTCGGCCATTTTTTTTACTAATTCCACTCAATATATAACCCTTTTAACCAAACTTATACTTTACGTAACCCTATAATGCTGATATTCCACATATCGAAAATAATTGCTATTTCTACATACAGAAACTTTCCAATTTGGTACGTAGACTTCCGCGGTCGTGGTCCATGCTATCTGCTTCTGGGTTTCCGGGCTGGAACCGCGTCACTAGTATATCTGCCGACGTTTCGTACCCATTTGTATGGGACATCTTCAGGGCTGAACTACTGCACTGAAACTGGTGTAAGTCGATGGGGGACGTGTTTATATATGGATAATGGGTCATGGGTCAATGGAGCGTTACGGTTACGGTTGGGTCGATTAGAGATGCAGGATTGCCAAGCGTTATGTAGGGGGTAGCCATCATCGCGGTTAAGATTATTGGGGTGCTTAAAGATCTCTATAGTTTCACGGATTTTGCGACCATAGAAGTGGTTAGTGCGGGATAGGATCTTGGTTGAATTAAACTGAATATGGTGCCCGGTTTCCAGTCTATGCTCGGCAAGTGCAGAACCGGCTATGCGCAGCAACCTAGTACAACGCTCATGTTCAGAAACACGAGTGCCGACAGACCGCTTTGTTTCACCAATATATGCCCTGCCGCATGAACAAGGAATCCTGTACACACCAGCTGATTCTAAAGAAACATGGTCTTTTACGGAAAAAGGGTCAGATAATTTGGAATGGGGTTTGAAGATTTTTTGATGTTGTTTTTGAGAAGAACCCTACTGATGCGGTCAGTAACACCTTGTATATAGGGTAGGTGGGCTTTAGAGAGGGGGGAGATGATGTAAGCTGTGTATTAAGTTGTGAGATTTTGGGATTAAGATGTCGATCTATGGTTCGCTGAATATTATGGTTGGAGAAATTATTATTTATAAGAGCTTTGGTAACGTGACTTAATTCCTGGGATATAGAATGCTGGTCAGATATGTTGACAGCTCTTTGGACTAAGGAATTGATAACGCCCTGTTTCTGGGCAGGATGATGATGGGAGAGGGCATTGAGATACCGATCAGTGTGTGTGGGTTTGCGGTACACTGAATGTCCTAGTGAACCATCCAGATGACGAGTTACCAAGACGTCGAGGAAGGGAAGGGAACCTTCAGATTCAATCTCCATGGTGAAATTTATGGAATCGTGTTGTGAATTTAAGAAAACGAGGAAGTTGTTCAAGGAATCCCGACCATGGGGCCAAATAACGAAGGTGTCATCCACATATCTGAACCAACATTTTGGTTTTTGGTCACAAGAGTGAAGAATTTGTTGTTCGAATGCCTCCATAAAAATGTCAGCGACAACAGGAGAGAGAGAGACCCCATAGCTGCACCCGATACTTGTTCATAATAATTACCACGGAACTGAAAATAGGTGGAGGTTAAACAAGTATTCACCAGGTTGGCCAAATCATCAGGTTGGTTGTCAGTGGAAAGGATTTGACGGATTATCTGGATAGTGTCAGGTATAGGAACTCTGGTGAATAAAGATTCGACATCAAAACTAACTAGTATATCATGAGGATCTACCGTTAGGCCATTTAGTCTTTGGACAAAATGTTTGGAATTTTTAATAAAAGAATCACTATTGCCGGTGTAAGGTTTGAGAATGTTCGAGAGATATTTAGATAATTTATAAGTGGGACTGTTTATGGTACTCACTATGGGACGCAGAGGAATGCTGGGTTTGTGAATTTTTGGGAGACCGTACAGTTTTGGGGCTTTGGAGTCGCTGGGTAATAAGGTTCTGTGAGAATCGGTAGGGATAGAAGAGGTTTTGATAGATGATATGATGGTACGTTCAATTCGTGAGGTGGGATCTCGCTTAAGAAGTTTATACGAGCCGTCCTGGAGAAGAGTTTGTATTTTAAGCTCGTACTGATCACTGTCCAAGACAACAGTGGCGTTACCTTTATCAGCTCTGAGTACAACGATGGTGGGGTCAGATTTTAGGGCTTTAAGGGGTAGAATCTCGGATCTTTGAAGATTAGATTTCGGTGGTTTGGCCTGCGTGAGGATTTTTGAAGATTCGAAACGGATGGGATCGGCGATAGCCGGAGGAATTTTGACAAGAGCCGATTCTATGCCAGTGATGATGTCTTCCGTAGGGATGTATTTGGGAGTGGGTGCGAAATTGGGCCCTTTGGAAAGAACAGAAATCTCATCAGTGGATAAGGGTCGTTTAGAGAGATTGATGACAATGTGTGACATAGAAATATTATGTTGTCGAGGTTTGGGTACTAAGGCCTGGAACTTGCGGATGTGCCTTTGGATAATATGGTGTTTGATGTTTTCCGCTTGTTGAAAGGTTATGCGGTCTAGAAGATCCCAATCAGATTGGGTTAAAGTAGAAGCAAGTTGTAGGTGTATGTGAAGGAGTTTATTGGAAAGGGAATTGAGATCACGTCTGGTATGTTTGATGCGTTCTCGAACCAATGCGAGACCCGCTCGTTGATATATGGATCTGGCAGAAGGAGAGATAATGTGATGTTCTCTCCTTCTGCCAGATCCATATATCAACGAGCGGGTCTCGCATTGGTTCGAGAACGCATCAAACATACCAGACGTGATCTCAATTCCCTTTCCAATAAACTCCTTCACATACACCTACAACTTGCTTCTACTTTAACCCAATCTGATTGGGATCTTCTAGACCGCATAACTTTTCAACAATCGGAAAACATCAAACACCATATTATCCAAAGGCACATCCGCAAGTTCCAGGCCTTAGTACCCAAACCTCGACAACATAATATTTCTATGTCACACACTGTCATCAATCTCTCTAAACGACCCTTATCCACTGATGAGATTTCTGTTCTTTCCAAAGGGCCCAATTTTGCACCCACTCCCAAATACATCCCTACGGAAGACATCATCACTGGCATAGAATCGGCTCTTGTCAAAATTCCTCCGGCTATCGCCGATCCCATCCGTTTCGAATCTTCAAAAATCCTCACGCAGGCCAAACCACCGAAATCTAATCTTCAAAGATCCGAGATTCTACCCCTTAAAGCCCTAAAATCTGACCCCACCATCGTTGTACTCAGAGCTGATAAAGGTAACGCCACTGTTGTCTTGGACAGTGATCAGTACGAGCTTAAAATACAAACTCTTCTCCAGGACGGCTCGTATAAACTTCTTAAGCGAGATCCCACCTCACGAATTGAACGTACCATCATATCATCTATCAAAACCTCTTCTATCCCTACCGATTCTCACAGAACCTTATTACCCAGCGACTCCAAAGCCCCAAAACTGTACGGTCTCCCAAAAATTCACAAACCCAGCATTCCTCTGCGTCCCATAGTGAGTACCATAAACAGTCCCACTTATAAATTATCTAAATATCTCTCGAACATTCTCAAACCTTACACCGGCAATAGTGATTCTTTTATTAAAAATTCCAAACATTTTGTCCAAAGACTAAATGGCCTAACGGTAGATCCTCATGATATACTAGTTAGTTTTGATGTCGAATCTTTATTCACCAGAGTTCCTATACCTGACACTATCCAGATAATCCGTCAAATCCTTTCCACTGACAACCAACCTGATGATTTGGCCAACCTGGTGAATACTTGTTTAACCTCCACCTATTTTCAGTTCCGTGGTAATTATTATGAACAAGTATCGGGTGCAGCTATGGGGTCTCCTCTCTCTCCTGTTGTCGCTGACATTTTTATGGAGGCATTCGAACAACAAATTCTTCACTCTTGTGACCAAAAACCAAAATGTTGGTTCAGATATGTGGATGACACCTTCGTTATTTGGCCCCATGGTCGGGATTCCTTGAACAACTTCCTCGTTTTCTTAAATTCACAACACGATTCCATAAATTTCACCATGGAGATTGAATCTGAAGGTTCCCTTCCCTTCCTCGACGTCTTGGTAACTCGTCATCTGGATGGTTCACTAGGACATTCAGTGTACCGCAAACCCACACACACTGATCGGTATCTCAATGCCCTCTCCCATCATCATCCTGCCCAGAAACAGGGCGTTATCAATTCCTTAGTCCAAAGAGCTGTCAACATATCTGACCAGCATTCTATATCCCAGGAATTAAGTCACGTTACCAAAGCTCTTATAAATAATAATTTCTCCAACCATAATATTCAGCGAACCATAGATCGACATCTTAATCCCAAAATCTCACAACTTAATACACAGCTTACATCATCTCCCCCCTCTCTAAAGCCCACCTACCCTATATACAAGGTGTTACTGACCGCATCAGTAGGGTTCTTCTCAAAAACAACATCAAAACCATCTTCAAACCCCATTCCAAATTATCTGACCCTTTTTCCGTAAAAGACCATGTTTCTTTAGAATCAGCTGGTGTGTACAGGATTCCTTGTTCATGCGGCAGGGCATATATTGGTGAAACAAAGCGGTCTGTCGGCACTCGTGTTTCTGAACATGAGCGTTGTACTAGGTTGCTGCGCATAGCCGGTTCTGCACTTGCCGAGCATAGACTGGAAACCGGGCACCATATTCAGTTTAATTCAACCAAGATCCTATCCCGCACTAACCACTTCTATGGTCGCAAAATCCGTGAAACTATAGAGATCTTTAAGCACCCCAATAATCTTAACCGCGATGATGGCTACCCCCTACATAACGCTTGGCAATCCTGCATCTCTAATCGACCCAACCGTAACCGTAACGCTCCATTGACCCATGACCCATTATCCATATATAAACACGTCCCCCATCGACTTACACCAGTTTCAGTGCAGTAGTTCAGCCCTGAAGATGTCCCATACAAATGGGTACGAAACGTCGGCAGATATACTAGTGACGCGGTTCCAGCCCGGAAACCCAGAAGCAGATAGAAACTTTCCATTTTGATTCAATTAAGAGACCAGCACTTATTTGCACGGTATTCAAGAATAAAGCAAGCAAAAGAAATACCAAATGTCAATGTTGTCTTAAACTCATTTGTTTTCACAATAATCCCTTTAAATTAAGTCGATAAATAAAACATTTCAGGGAAGCTGTATCAACGGATGTCTTTCTATGGTACTCGCATAACGATGTGAATATGGAATTCTTGTAATCCACTACATATACGTATGTATAATATCTGCATTTCAGAAAGTTGATTGATTGTGGCCGGTTTAAATATATGATGGCATATTCTCGCTTTGTGATTTTCAAAACGTGGGACTCGTTGGTATGAGCTAGTTTGATGCAGAATCGACGCGGCCGTGGGGAAAAAACGTATTTTCCGTCCACGACGTGAATAAATTTCTGTTTTTTTTTTTCTGAATCCGCAGATAGAATGCCTTCGTGTACAAACATATACGTATGTATAATCTTTCGTTCCGCTTGTTTTTTTCGCAATGTTAATAATGTAGTACTCCACTTAGAATAATAGAATTCTATTTGAAGCGAATATATAGAGTTTGCTTTATTTTAGTTAATTATCCTTAGGTTATTACAACAAAAAAACAAATAAAAATTTATGTCGTACGTGTATAGATTACGTAATTTAATTAGTTTTTTGAAGAACTTTTTACAAAAATTATTATTACTCCTTTTGAAAACAGTCTCTCTGCCATTGAAATACGAGGTTTGACAGCTACGTTCTACGCCAGATCACATCTAAATAAGATCTATTAAAGAAAATTTTATTTTAAAAAATACCTTTTTTAACCACGATATATCTATTCTATGGATACTACAGTTTTCCAATAGAAAGAAGTGGACTAGTTTTTGTAAACCGCACATATGTAGCAGAAATTTTTATCGATTCAAAAATTCTTTCCATGCAAATGTTTTTTCGAAGATATAAAGAGTCTGTAACTTCTTTCTCAATTTCCCATTCTGCTTAATTTTTAGAATTTTCATTTTAGCAAATTTATTTGATTACTATTGTAGTTTAAATCCAAAATGTTTTAATAAGTAGGTACTGGACTATAATGTGAAAGCTCCACCTTTGAGTTAGGAACTGCCTCAAATATAAATTGCGTTTTCTGGCGGCCCCGTTTTAATATAGACTGTTGCCAAATAAGTACTTCAAGGTAACTCCATTGTACAAATAGGAACTTGATGAGTAACTCTACCCACGTTACCTTTTTAATATATTAAAAGCCTCAATTTCTAACTACTACTTAAGTCTGTCGATATCTATCTTATGCTATGCTTCTTCATACAATATGCTTCTTCGTACAAATACTTTGCACTATACAATTGGTCAAGTTACCACATATCTATTCACAGATCTGGAAAAAACTTTATCAAAAGCTTTCTGGATATTTTCAACCATTGTTACAGAAATAAAGAGACTTACGTAATGTTGATTTTCGCAAGTTGTCCTTAAGTTTAAAAACTACTTGAAGTAGCCATAATGTCTTTTTCATTATCACTTTTAGTTTCTTTGCGTACGTCTGCTGAAATTGACCTTGACTATCTCTTTTTTTGTTTCATGTAGTATTGTTCCTGTTTCACCAATTTTTACATTTTAGCCTTAAAAAGTCCAGCTGATCTAGCTGATCAACTCTCCCCATCAGAGATTACATCAACTTCCTTTACGGTATTGAACCCCACAGCTTTATATATCTTCATCTGGGTAGATGGCCCTATTTCTCCTTTCTAACTTGTTTTTTTTCATGGAGGATCCTGGTCATAGAGCTTTAAAATCTGTCGCATGTTCTATTCCACTTTTTGTTTTTGTGTTTTTTCTGCATCTTTTCCATACTGCAAGCAGCAACCGAAACAACAATCCGTACGATTAAAACATCTTTCGACCGGACATTTTTAAATACAAAAATGTTGCTCCTAGAGCCTTCATGGAAATAATAACTACTATACAACTCGGCACGTCACCTTTACGCTTCTGGTTATCGACTCACATAAAATGTCTTACAATTCTTGCTCGTTACGGCTGAAAATGCTCTGTTTGGTTTCAGAAAAATTATGTTACACATAAGTAATATTCACGAGGTTTATTACTAGCATTTTGTCACAACTGTAAAATGGTAAACACGCTAATAGTAACTGTAGGTATGTTAAACAATCCTGCTACATATAAAGAAAAATAATCTTAGTAACTCACTTTTTCAATGTATTGCTAATAATAATGTTATCGTGTCTTCGAACTCGCAAATTAATACAAACAACATTATCACTTAGCAAATACAATATCTTTCATAAACAAGATGCAGACATCTAGGACGTAGACTAATTATCTCTTATCTAATTGTTCAAATATATATCTTTTTCCATTGAAAAAATTCAATTGTTTCAGGTAAAATGCTCTTATTATAAAGGGTTTTCCAATAAGGACTTGACAACTTTTTTCAAAATAAAATGCAGACCATTTGAGATATTTCAAAAACTTTATTATTGGTTGAAGGTTGTTTGCAGACGTTCGTTCGTGTACTTTACCATGATGAAAATGTTAAGTTTACTGAATAAATTGACAGTGACAGTTCGATGATTAGTGAAAGGGTGCGTTCACAAATTGAATTAAAAGTTGTCAAGTCCCTATTGGAAAACCCTTTATATATATATATATATATATATATATATATATATATATATACAACTACTACGAGACAAATTAAATTTACCAACATTGAAAAGAAGAATAACAGTAATAAAACCACAATTGACGTCACACGACAAGCGATACTCTACTAAAGATTGATCAGTAGACTTTAACACTAATTAAACGTAAGCCAGTCTCCAACTGGAAGGCAAGACTTTAGGATCTAGAAAGATCTGATATTATTGACAACAGGAATAGTGTTGGGTTATACATCATATAAAGTATTGAAAAATAAAACATAAAAAGTAACATAAACACATAAAAGTATTCAGATATGTTGTCCGGCCTAGGTTTGAGATGCTGCTTCCGGTTCATTAGCTTTTTAGAGCAGAATTTCACACTAAATTGAATAAAGAAAATATATGTAGTCTATCTTATTTGAAGGGCATACTCCCATACATACATGCTATAATTTAGCAAGTAATCGATTTTATCGAATTATTATGTTACTCTGTACAATTTCAGATTAGGTAAACAATCGATTTACAACAATGCTTTTTAATTAATTTGATAGTCAAATAGTTTATTAATTAAATAAGAAGACTTCCATTGATAATATAAGATACTTTTTTTGATTTTAAAACTAAACAGGAATTGTTGATCTACGATGTAATTATCTCTACAATCAAAAGGTATTGCAAACCACGTAAATCACATTCTTAAAGCCTGTATATAATAGTATGTATTATATATTGTAAAAATAAAAACGTTCTTCTTTTACCGCACTAAATGGATTTGGAATTCCTAATTAAATAAATCCATGCATATCTTAATTAACTAAAATTTATTAGGTCTAAAACAGTGGCATTAACAAGTGTAATATATGTACACATTCACATACATGTGTAAGTAAATATTGCTTGACATAGGATACTTATTTGCTGACATGATTTATTTAGTTTTCAAAATAAAATTTATGGAAGGAGCAATTACGTACACCAATAATTCTTTCGAATGCTTCAGGTTTTTATGATCCGCTAACGAGACTTTCACAACATAATCAACATATCAGTGTTCCTAAAACTATGCATCTACGATATCAAGCATAAACCATTCACGGTGCCTCCCTACTTACAATCTTTTCTAATAATGTACGTATATACGTATGTATGAAAATATAACAAATTAATAACATTTACGTAATTTTTAATTGTTCCTATTTTATTATTACTCTCACGTAATATCATGTTGTTTACTCTTCGGCAATAATAATAGTTTTGCTAAAGTTTATGCAGCTTAATAAGAATTTTCAATAAGAAACGACTTCAAATATGTAATAATAAAGTGACGATAACTGAAACTAGTACAGTGTTAAATTAGTTTTAGAAAATTCATATCATATGAATCAATATAAAAGTCGAACTGAAAAGTCCCCGGTCTACCATAGTAAAACACAGTTTTTTGGCAAAATTCGATTTTATTATTCAACATAGTTGCCTTCGAGGGCGATACACCGATTATAGCGTTCTTCCAACTTTTCGATAACATTTTTGTAGTACGAATTGTCTTTAGCCTCGAAATAGGCCTCAGTTTCGGCGATCACCTCCTCATCCCTGCTAAATTTCTTCCCGGCGAGCATTCTCTTGAGGTCTGCAAACAGGAAATAGTCGCAGGGGGCCACATCTGGATAGTACGGTGGATGGGGAAGTAATTCGAAACCCAATTCACTTAATTTGGCCATTGTTTTCATTAATTTGTGACACGCTGCATTGTCTTGGTGAAACAGCACTTTCTTCTTCTTCATATAGGGCCGTTTTTTTGCGATTTTGTCCTTCAAACGGTCCAATAACGCTGTATAATAGTCGCTGTTGATGGACTGGCCCTTTTTAAGATAATCTATGAAAATTATTCCATGCGCATCCCAAAAAACTGACAGCATAACTTTCCAGCTGACTGTTGAGTCTTTCCACGCTTTGGAGCCGGTTCATCGCGTGCAGTCCACTCGGCTGACTGTCGATTGGACTCTGGAGTGTAGTGATGAATCCATGTTTCATCCATTGTCACATATCGACGCAAAAACTCGGTCTTATTACGATTTAATAGCTTCAAATACAGCTCAGAATCATCAACTCGTTGTTGTTTTTGATCGAATGTAAGCTCGCGCGGCACCCATTTTGCACAGAGCTTCCGCATGCCCAAATATTCATGCACGATGTGTCTAACACGTTCCTTTGATATCTTTAGGATGTCAGCTATCTCGATCAACTTTACTTTACGGTCATTTAAAATGATTTTGCGAACTTTTTTGATGTTTTCGTCGGTGACAGCCTCTTTTGGTCGTCCACTGCGTTCGCCGTCTTCGGTGCTCATTTCACCACGTTTAAACTTAGCATGCCAATCAATTATGGTTGATTTTCCTGGCGCAGAGTCCGGAAACTCCTCATCAAGCCATGCTTTTGCTTCAACGGTATTTTTTCCCTTCAAAAAGCAGTACTTTATCAGCACACGAAATTCTTTTTTTTCCATTTTTTTAAATAACAAAAGTAGCTTCACTCTTAACGCAATATCTCAGTAACTAATGGTCGGATTCCTGTCAAATTTTGACACGTTTCGTTTGAAGGTTAGTACTATCTAAAAAACATATGGATTTAATAACAGTAACCCCATCTATGTGTCAGACCGGGGACTTTTCAGCCGACCTGGTAAAGTGGACATTAGTAGACTTTAATAGAAAAGACTATTTCCTCCAGTTACACTTAACTGACAGCTTTACAACATTTTCGTTCTTACAAGAAACAAACAGGTATATATATATGTATAATATATACAGAAATTCTCGAAAAAATAATACAGCACTTCGAAGAACGACAGCAGCAGCAGCAATTACTTGATAATGGCAATAGAGTGATTGCCGAAAGCTCATCTGTAGAGTAGCCCCTTCTGGGCTCGACGATATCTTCACGCCAGAACTTCCGAAAGAAGCAGGCTACAGATTTTAGCCGTGACAATCTATGCATCAACACATACACATACACACACACACACACACACACACACATACATATACCTAGTCCTGCCATAAGTATTGATACAAGTGTAAACGCACCTTTTTGCAGATGATAACTTGAAAGCACAGAAATTTTATGTTGGCAGTTCTGACATTTGATATATGCTTTACAAAAGTGCCGAACAATTTCAATATAGCGTGAGTCGTCATTATGGAATGGTCAGATAAAGAGAGCCGTATTGCGGTTATTGCACTTCATAAGTGTGGAATAGAAAGAGCCCGTATTTTTGATTTATTGAAACCATTAAATATTACGCGTGTGTTTGTGTATCGTACTGTTAAGTTATTCATTGATACTGGAAATGTAATCGACCGTAAAAGATCTGGCAGGCCTCGCATAGTTCGTACACCACAGGCCATCAATGCTGTGAGATCCCGCATCAATCGACACCCTGTCCGCAAACAGAAAATCATGGCTCGTGAAATGGGTATTGCTCCGAGAACCATGAGCTGTATCATTAAACATGACCTAGGACTGGGAGCTTTTAAACGACAAACAGGACAGCGGCTTAACGTTGAATTAAAAAAGAATAGGAAGAAAAAATGCAGACACCTGATATCGTTGTACGGTAAAGAGCGTTACAAAAAAATTCTGTTTTCTGATGAAAAAATTTTTACCGTGGAAGAAACTTTTAACAAGCAGAATGATAGGGTGTATGCACGGTCCTCCAAGAAAGCCAGTGAAGTGGTGCCAAGGATTCAGCGAGGTCATTTTCCTGCTTCAGTGATGATTTGGTGGGGAGTATCCTATGACGGTGTCACTTCCTTGCATTTTTGTGAAAAAGGTGTTAAAACAGCGGCCAAAAACTATCAACGAAACATTTTAAGCAATGTAGTGGAGCTCCTGAACTATACCATGTTCCAAAACCAACCATGGATCTTCCAACAAGACTCTGCGCCCACTCACAAGGCCAAAACATCTCAGCAATGGCTTGAAAATCATGTACCTGAGTTTATTAGTACTGACTATTAGCCGTCAGCAAGCCCAGACCTAAATCCGCTCGACTACAAACTGTGGTCAATATTAGAGGGCATGGTCTGTAGAAGACCCCATCGCAACCTGGAATCATTGAAGCAAGCGTTAACAGAAGCAGTCGACAATTTTCCCATGGATATCGTCCGTACAGTGATTGACGAGTGGCCCTGCAGACTTCGGCGTTGTATTAAGGCAAATGACGGCCATTTCGAGTAATTTGCATTGTATTTTGTAGCTTACTATTGCCAAAATAAACTATCAAAAATAATTTAAATCCAACTTGCAGTTTTCTTTTTGTACATAAAAACCTTTATATCAGCATTTATGGCAGGACTAGGTATATACATATATATATATATATATATATATATAGTGTTGTCTACTGAGAGGTTTAAATCATATTCTATATTTTTTGGGTAACAAAATTCCATCCTTCAACCCTTTATCGGATTTTAAGGCTATTAAAATCAATGGGAGCATATTATAAACAAGATATCTTCACATATCTTCACAAATTATAAAATATCATTATTGTCGAGTAAAGAAGCAAACATTACAAAATTCTACACCGGAAAATATAGAAAAAAGAATTATCGGAAATATGCTGTACATATATCGTGATTACAATTCCTAAAGCTGGAAAAACAACATGAATAAAGGGATGATCTCTTAAAATAAGAAACATAATACAGACAAACTAGATATAATACTAAAGATACAAAAATTCAAAAGCAATAATGGCAGAAACAAAAAATAAATTCCGACAAGAAGAAGAACTGAAGTACTTGAAAAGAGAAAAAATCGAATGGGAACAAGGAAACGACATTTATAGAGAAAACTTTAATTAACTAAGATGACATGGTCATAAGAAGAAAATAAAAACAAGACTACAGAAGAAAAGCATATGAATCAAGAACAAATAGAGAGAAACTGTAAGAGCCAAGAAAGACTAAGAATAGAGAATTGGATATTGGACAGGTAAGAATTTTGATGAGAAATATCTCTCGATAAAGAATATCTTGTCAAAAAGTGTTATTCTACATATTCTTTGTTGACACTATATAGGTACATAATATCCCTAAATTTGCTTAAATTGCTTAAAATAATTCAAATTTTCATGTACCTGAATGGTGATAATTGTTAACTCACGTTTTTTTTTGCAAGATATAGACAGGAAAATGAATGGTATCAAAATGTATCAAAATATATAAAAAAAAGTATATATATATATATACATATATATACATATGTATATATATATAAAAATTATGCTTTTTAACTAGCTTAGTATTTAGCTCTTATTTTTCTTTAGTGTTATAAATCTTTCTTTAAATTTTTTGGTACCACTGAATTTCTGACACCTACTATTTCAAACACTCAGAGATTGAGCCATTAACAGAAAAAAGTATTTATTTTAATGATACGTGGGCGCTGAAAATAAGAAATAATAAATTTATACCACATTACATATACATTACATGCAACATTATTGTAAATCAAACGGTATAACAGCACCGTTCGCCCGTTCTTCGAAAAGTGCTTCTAAACGTGCGCTGTGACGTGGAATTAATAAATAAATGCCCCAGTATTATATTTCACGCTTCTACATTTTGTTTAAAAAAAATTTAATAAAGGCTTCAGGGCATCACGTTTTTCTAAACACGCTGGTGTCAGGTAATTTGACGAATAATTAAATATATGCATAAATATATGTATGCAAGTACATACATTATTTATACACTTCATTCGAAGAGCAAGTTTTTGTATGCGAAAAAGAATAGAAATATTTTAGAAATGAAACTAAGGTGAAAATTATAATACTAAAAAAATACGCGATTTATGAATAAAGTGTTCGGAAGTTAGATTCGTTCAGACGATTCATAATAAAAAAAATCAGAAAATTCAAAACCAAATAATGATATCAAAATAGTACGTCCAGTTCGTGTTAACAAACAAATGAAATTGAAAATAACAATCACATAGAGAAAGGAAGCTTTTTACAACCTGTAACAAACGCGATTTAAAATGTATTTGAATCGTTAAGTTATAAAGTTCGTATACCTATATGACCTCTAGATAAATGTCGCTTTCTACAAATTTCGATTGATTATCTAAGTTAAAAAATTTAGTGGTAGTAATATCCAAATGTGCGACAGTAAAACGCTATTAAAAGATTTCAGAACTATTCGTCCATCACTCGGATCGAAGTTAAACCACCAATGTAACATTTTATGCGTAATTTTCAGAAACAAATAGAACACGGATTCAATGTTCAATCAAAAAACGAATTTTTTAAATACAAAATAATTTTTATTTTTCAATATATTCTCCTAAAAGAACAATACATTTATTCCAACGGTGCTCCAATGCCCTTATGCCATCTCTAAAATTCGATTCCGGAAGGCTTGCAAAATACTCATTTACGAAGATGATAAGCTCGTCGTTAGACGAAAATTTTTTTTCACCTAGTGCCGTTTTCAATTTTGGAAAAAGGTGGAAGGGGCCAGATTCGGCGAATAAGGCGCATGCGGTACTAATTGAAAATGCAACTCGTGGATTTCGGACATTGCAACTGTGTTGGTATGCGAGGGAGCGTTGTCTTGGTGAAACAGAATCTTTTTCTTTGCCATTCCTGGCCGTTTAGCACGAATCTCAACATTTAATTTTTATAGAAGTTCTGCATAATATTGTCCGTTTATTGTGGCACTTTTCTGAAGGTAATCAATGAGCAAAATGCCCTTTGAATCCCAAAAAAGTGATGCATCACCTTGTTTGCCGATAAAGTGGTTTTCACTTTCTTTGGAGGTGCAGAACCACGTTCTAACCATTGTTTCGGCTGTTGTTTAGTTTTTGGTGTACTGTAGTGTGTCCACGTTTCATCGCAAGTAACAAATCGCCTACAAAAATCAACCGGTGGTGTACGCGTTCTGTTGAAATGTTTACCATGTCTGCTATCTCTCTCACTTTGAGTCGTCGATCTTGCGTAATAACATTATGGATTTTTATAATCATTTCTTTAGAAATCACGATTTTGGGTGCTCCAGAGCGCGCTTCATCAACACAGCTTGTTCTACCACATTTAAATTCATTTACCCATCTACTTATTGTGGCGGATGATGGAGCAGATTCACCTAATGTTTCCCGTAACCCATCTTTTATTTCGGTAGCTTTCATACCCTTAATGACGTAGTAAGTATTTAATCATTTTAATAAAACGACGCGTTTCTTCTTTTTCAAACAGTTGTCAAAAATAAACTAATCAACCGATTTATCTAAATATCGGAACGTAAACATATAAATAGGCAACCTAAATTACAGTGCATTTGTTTTACCAATTAGAGCCTACCTATGTGTCATTCTCACTACTTGTCAAACTATTCTCGTATCTAGGTTTGCATATTTTCAGCAAGATCGAATAGCAAAACTAAGAGCGGGTGAAGTGGAGTTACAAATAAATAGAATGTGGTCAGTGAACTTCAGGCTCTGATCGAACAAAAAATCCAGGTCTCGGATTTACTTTGAAGTATTGAAACGATCAATTGAATAAGAATATGTCGTCTTCGTTGTGTATGAGATGACTGTACATCCGTTTATGTTAGTTTCTATCTTATTATTATTACAGCAATAGTATACAATATTTAAATATTTCTGCAGAATTTCGCAACCGGGTCGTTATTATCAATTAAAACGTTTAAACCTAAGGTTTATTTTGGCAACTGTACAAATACAGATGTATTAATGATTATGCAATGGGTACCTTTATTTCAAAGAGCATCAATTCAATTATCTATCGCAGAGAATGTGCATATAACAACTATAAACAGATTAGTTCTACACAACCAAAATGCTTTCAGAGCACTTTCGAGCTTCACAAGATGTGTTTACAAGTTTGTAAAAAATTACGCTCTTATTGTTAAACCGTTAACTGTTTTGTTTAATTAAGAAAAAGAGTTTACCTGTGGTAGTAAAAAAATAGCCCTATTCGAGATACCAAAAGCTGAATTGATCAATCGTCCGATTTTGCACTATACGAACAAGAGCTAGATACTCAACTTCACACTGACATTTGAACTAAAGGCTATAAAACAATCCTAATGCAGAAACTTAAAAACGCGTTCTACCGTGTGCATTACTTTAGTGCCAAAACCACTGATGCTGACGAGAAATACCTCAGTTTTCATCTGAAGATGTTAGCTATTATGAAAGCTTTGTAAATGTTTATAGTGCACCTGCCCAGACTGTTATGAGCTGACATTGTCATTGAGGAAAAAAAGAAAAATAGACGTATCTTAATCTTTAGATGGAGTCAATGCTTAGCTGAGTGTTACTATTCTATAGCTCATAGATCCGAAGAAAAAATACAACACGTCGACGCTTTAAACAGAAGTTATTGTAAATATAGATGCTTATTATCTAGAGATAGCGCAAGAAGCTGAAGAAGAGATGCAAGAATTAAAACAAGAATTGACTGAGACACCCATCGAAAGCAGATTATACTTGGTTAATAGTAAAACTTTTAAATATATCGACGGAATATCACGATTTGTTTATCCTAAGCGCATGCGAAAAGATTTAGTGATTAAAGTCCATGAAGAAACATCTTGCGACCTTGTATCTATTACAACAATGCTACTATTTCCGAAATATGAGAAAATTTGTTAAGAAATACTTAGTAAATTGCATTGAATGTTTAAGACATAATCTCGAAAATATCACGAATGAAGAATTTCTACATAGTATTTAAAAGTAATCGACCATTTAAGATATTGCATTAAGATCATTTGAAAGTGCCATAAGTCGAGGCAAGAATATAGGTGTATACTATGTACAAATAGTTCATACGTTCTTCCATTTTCCTTAATTGAGCCGACTAAGATGATAAAACCAAAAGAAGTGTTATAGATTTTAGACCAAGTGATTAAAATATTTGGTAAGTCATGTCGAATAATTACAAAACGAGGAAGCGCATTCACAAGTCCGGGTTTTAAAGAATTCTACGAAGAAAACGGGATTAAGTTAATTAGCGTTATGATGCAAATACAACGAGCGGACGGACAAGTGGAAAAAATAAACAAAGTACGCCTGCCTTGTTGAAGAAAAATAAACCACCTGATGAATGGCCAGAATCTGTAACTAAAATTATTACTTATTATCTCTAAATTTTGTTACAAAGAAGTATTGGAAAAACTCCCGCTGAAGTTTTCTTTGGATACCAATTAGAATTGGTATATAATACATCAATACAAGTTCAATTGGAAGATTAACTGAAGATAGATGATTATATTAAACTTCGCGAGAAGATCCAAGAGTAAGTAAAATAACAAAACTCTCAATAGAGATGTTCTATAGGCGATTATGTAATGAAGGGGAGAAGTGGTCCTGGAATGGATTTAAACCCGAAAATGTGTTCCAAATTCACTGCTCCCTCTCAAATAGTTAAAGCAGCCGATAATTCAGATAATCCTAGATATCAAATCTCAAAAAATCAGCTGTTTCCCCGGAGGGAATTAAACCATAGATTGAGTTCAATGATAACTGCGAAAGAGACGACTAAGAATTGGAGGAACAGGAAATGGACATAGATGGACTGATGATCCCCGACGACGACATTAGGACGATGCCGAACAGGATGGCTGAACTGTAGGAAACGTAGTTCAAAATTTATTTGAAAGATTGTTATAAAGTTCGCATACATATATTTTGAGTTGTTGAGTTATTAGTGTATATTATTGAGTTAAATGTAAAGGAGACATTATTTTTATTAAAGTATTTATATTATAAAAGTGTTTATAATTTGGGTCTTAAACTCAAAAGTATATTATTTATCTTGTTTTCTTTTTCTAATAATTCCATTGAAGAGGACAAAAATAATTGTTAAAACAGTTCGAGCTTTATACATACCCATTTTTTTGTAATAATTGTGGTACCTTTTGATTCATAATGGAAAAGTACATCTTCACATTTTGAAAGAATACAAATTATTGATTTCTGTTTGACAGAGCACGAGACACTTCTGAAAATGATGAATAAAATATAAGAGTAGAGACATGCCAATTAATTTTCTGTTCTGAGATCTATGATAAAATCAATCGAATTAGTGTGTTAACTGAGGAAATCGTTAACACTGGTGCAGATTCACTATACTGAAACTCTCTAACAGTCTTGAAATATATGTCGGAAGTCCTTTTAGATTTTGCACTCACTGGGTTCTTCGTTTATTAGCACTAGATAAAAAAGCGAATAGAGTAGTGATTTGGAGTACTGAAAATAATGTGTTCAAGAAGAAGGTGAAGAATAGTGGAAGACGATTATTACTGAAACTTGTGTATATTGTAATGTGCAAAATAGGTAATACTTTTAAGTAAATACATTTAGAAGAATATATAATAACAATTTATATGCCTAGTACGCCTACCTGAGCTTCTCAAGAGGTTTCCTTTTCACCCACGTACCAGAATAAAAGTCTGGAGAAGTTGAATATTATTCTTTAAGCAATAATAATACCCTGTTTGCGTTAACGAAACATTATTGGTTCAAGTTAGTACGCATGTAGGCGTTTGTAAATGTCATACTGCGTGATTTTATTGCCTGAAACTTTTCAAAATTAGTCTCATTTTAAATTCAACTTCTAATTTTTCAGAAGTACACACCGACGTTTGAAGATAATGAAGTTTCTTTTTTATTTCAAATTAAAAAATAGGTTTTTTACGTATGAAAAAATTTATAAATATCTATGTTTACTGGATTGGGAAGATTATAAAAAATATTATCACAACAAATTATAGAAACTGTTTTATTCAAATAACTAGAAACAAAAAAACATGTTAAGCAGTAATTAAGTCTCTAAGAGTGTACATTTTGCTTCTCAACGGTGCGGATCGCGTACGGAGTTTGTTTTCGTACAGGTATTTTTCGCCGTGATTTACCAGGTGCGATACTTTGCAATTATCTGCTGATGATGACAACTTAGTTGTCGAAATGCGTATACAGAATTACAAAAGTTAATGTGGAAAGGGGTTATATATCAACTTTAGTGATTAAGTTAATCAACTACAGGCTCCATCAAATTCAATTTCAACCTCTAAGATGAATATCATAATTACCAAGCAATAGATATTTAACCACTAGTAAATATATCGCCAGTATAACTAATAATCAAATTAATAATCAGAAAGAACTGAAGAGAAGAATACAAACAAAAAACAAAAAAATTTGAGGAACATAAATTAATAACAAGAAGAAGTGAAATTGCTATATGATAGAGTAAACTAGGTTTCTAAAAAGTACAAAGAGAGGATGCATTTCCTAAAAGGGATTTTATGGAGTTAGTGGACCGAACTGTGACTTGAAAACCGCGCTCTTTAAAAACACTATTTAAATTTTTCCACTAACTCCATAAAATCACTTTTAGGAAATGCAAAAGACAAAGTCGAGGACAACAAGAAATCGGGAATTTAAGACATTAAATGTCTAGATTGTAGTAAACAATACATCGGCCAAACAAAACGATCGCTAGAAATCCGGTATAAAGAACATATCGCGCATATAAAATTCAACCGGTCGGAAAAATCTAGTTCAGCAAAACATGTGTTGGATTGTAATCATAGTGTTAACGCGGATTGTTTGCATTTGATTAAGAACGTGTATAATTACCGCGAATTAGATACGTATGAAAGCATGTACATTTTGAAGAATAAAGGCCATGTGTGATTCGGGACCTAATAACTCTCTTCGGCCTGCTAAATGACAGAAAAGGGACAGTGCAATAAATCACATGTAGGTATTAATGTCATTCATCTTAGTTTAAGTAAAACAATTTTTTAAAAATCATGCTAAACGAATATACAGTGTACGTCTTGGCTTTCAGCGGTATGGATCGTGTGCGGAATTTGTTTTCCATACGGGTATTTTTACCGTAGTTTTCCAGGTGTGACACTGTTTAATTATCTGCTGATGATGACAACTTAGTTGTCGAAATACATATACAAAATAGGAAAATTGATGTGGCAAGGAGTTATATATCAACCTTCTGTGATCAAGTTAATCAACCACAGGCTCCATCAAAATTACCTTCAAAATACCAGATATATATTTCGTGTCCACTGCACATATCTTCAGCAGCAACTATGGATTGCTACTGTGTAGTGAAAATATTTACCACCCTTAAAATAGCCCAAGGAATAACTTCTCGAATATTTGCCTCTTGTTTAGTAAATAACCTGTATACTAATATAATAATCAACAAATTTGCACATTACTCTAACAGTGCTAAAAACAAATATTCCAAATTTTTCTTCTTTCTTTTTCAAATAAACAAAGAAAAATCGCTTCTAATACCCAATTCTGATAACCATCATTTTCAATTTATTTATATATCAGTTTCTATATATCGCCATTAATTTCACTGTAAATCCTGCTTCCTAACCACATAATTTTTTTATATTTATAACTCTGGCATTATTTATAAGTTGACAGAAAAAATGACGTTTCCAATTTTACTATTTACTTTATTACTTTTATATTTCAAATTTTATTTGTATATACTGTATGAACTGTTATCGTATAAAAATTATTACCCTAGTGAAATTCAGGTTCAACACATACTCATGGTGACATACCTAAATAGGAATACGTTAGAATACGTTTCCATTGGTAAATTTAAGCACGTGATACTTTAATACAGAGGCGTGAATTTGGTGACGCTCATTATTATATTTGTACGTCGCTGTGTAAAAATTTCCTGTATATCGACAAAGATTATATCATAATAACAAAGCATATCATATTGAATGATTTTCCAAAGTCTACTTCAGATCCTGTTTGATTTAGAAAATGGATTGCTGCATCTGGTAATTCCGAAAATGATTTACATTCTTTTTACAACAGATTATATAAATTTTACATTGTATTTTCTTACTATTTTTACATTTTAAAATTAATTCTTATCACAGTAATATACATATACTACTGTGGGCAAAAAATAGTAAGATTTTGTTCATAATTTTTAAATTCTTAATTTATTGTTCCAAATCTATTTCGTCCCCCTGGCCCCAATACACTTGTGCTAACGTTTCTTCCAATTCTCGAAACAATTGTTAAAGTCAATTTCAGGAATAGCCTTCCATGCGCGTAGCGATTCACGTTTAATGTCTTCAATTGACTCAAAACGGTTTCCCCGGAGCGGTCGTTTGAGTTTGCTGAATAGCCAGAAGTCACACGGAGCTAAATCAGGCGAATGCGGTGGTTGGGGAACGATATTGGTTGAAAATTTGGCGAAAAACTCACGAAGAATTAATGCAGTATGCGACGGTGCATTATCGTGGTGCAAAAACCATGAGTTGTCGGCCCATAATTCTGGCTTCTTTTTACGAATAGCATTGCGCAAACGAGGCATAACACTCAAATAGTATTCTTTGTTGACAGTTTGGTCGGTCGGAAGGAATTGGGAGTGCACCACACCTCGATAATCGAAGAAAATTGTCAACATAACCTTGATTTTTGACTTGCTTTGACGTGGTTTTTTGGGCTTCAGCTCACCTTTGATACGATATTCGGCCGATTGATCGTCTGTTTCCGGGTCATAAGCGTAGATCCAAGTCTCATCTCCAGTTACGATGCCTTTCATTTTGTCTTGATAGTCGGAAAGCATTGTTTCACAGACGTCAACGCGACGCTGTTTTTCGAAAAAATTGAGTGATTTTGGAATAAATCGTGCTTTCACTTTTCTTAGGCCCAAATGATCTTTCAAAATGGTTTTCACTGATCCTTCCGATATTCCAACGATACCAGTAAGGTCTCTGACTGTTAATCGTCGATTCTCAAGCACCAATTCCTTCATTCTATTGACGTGTTGATCATCAGTTGATGTTGATGGCCGTTCTGAACGTGGTTCGTCATCAACGCGTTCTCTACCCTCTTTGAATAATTTATTCCAATCAAAAACACTTACTCGCGACAAACAATTATCACCGAAGGCCTTTTGCAACATTCTGAACGTTTCGGTACCAGAAATTTGATTCCGTACACAAAATTTAATGGAACTTCTTTGTTGAATAATTTCACTCATTGTAAAAATCGCCGAATGCACTTTTTGTACTTCAGAAAGACAAGCGTATACTAAACGCTAATGATTATTTTGATGTGACATTTGGCACAGATGTCACTGACAGTCATACCAACCTAGAAAAAAATATTTAGACGAATGAGTTTTCGCGCGAAATTTAAATTTAAAAGTCTTACTATTTTTGCCCACAGTAGTATGTAATATACTATGTATATAATTTAACTTTATTGTACGAAATTTATCTCGCAAACCAGTACACTATTTTTAAAAAATTTTACTAAAGTAAACCTATTTTTAGCCCATATGAATGTGTATAAGTACATACATATATACATATGTATGATAAATACGCAGAAAATTCCTCGTTTTCTAATATCTTTCAGAAAAAAAATAAAAAAAGTTTATTTCAAGTGTGAGGCACTTTTTTTCCTACGTGTTAACTTTTTTGCGGTCATAATTAATGTTTTCATTCCTTCGTTTTAAAGAGATGATTAATCAAATTTACGAGCATAAACTGTGGCTGAGAGATTGATTTTATTAGGTCCAAAGTGGATTGCCGCACATAATGAAAGCTAAAATATAATTAGTTTTCTCTTTTGCTTTTGCTCTCATCACTTTTGGTCGTTCGCATGTTTTTCAGTCACGATATTAAAGTTTTTAAGCGATACAGCAGTAATTTTTAATTGGATAGAATAAAATTAAATTAATATGAGAAAAAAACCGATGAGCTTTTAAAAGCGTAAAAGTTATTAATTACTGGTATTGCATATATTTTATGTATTTTTGAAATTAATTAGCCTGAAAATTGTGGAAAATGTAATTTCATACATTGATTTTATAATAAATCAACGTCACTGCTTCTATCATCCTATTATATGATTTTGGAATATCTATAAACGCAATCCGCTGAAAATGCGACCTACCTGTTTTCAGATATTCCTATTTCATAATTTTATTCTAATAGAACCGTTCGCAATATAGGACCTCTTGCGCATATATGTATGTAGTTTATAGTCCAAAATGTATTAATGATATTAGTTTTCTTTCTGTTTTAACTGTTGCTAAACTAATACTATAAAAATTCATACTCGAGAGAGAGTCCAACACACGACCAAGGGTTTTCTCTCGATGGTCTTGAGCCTTAAATAATTTCTAAAAATGATTTTTTGGTTTTGTAAATAAATAATCTATATTGTGGAGATCATCATAAATAAAAGAATATTATGTAGATTAGAGAGAAAAGTAGAACAGCACCATGTTAATACATACGTACATAATCCGTCCTCTTCTATCATTACAGTGACGAAGTAATTCTAAAGTCGTTTTTTCGTTTCTTCCCATACAGTACTCATTCTTCGACATTTTTCCATTTCCAATTCTTTTTTGACAAAGATTATGACGTCTTCTTGTTTCACATTCTTATTGGTTCTCCAAGCTTTCACTTCCCATCTACGACCGCTTTTCATATTCGTTTCATCAGTCTCTTATGATCTATGTGTACAACTATTCAACTCACGTAATCTGTCTTCGCTAAATTATCCTCGAATGTCATGTTTCCTATTCAATACCTTTTCTTTTTTCTCTTTTCAATACCTTTTCGTTACTGTAGATTAACACATATACATTATACTGTGCTAAAAACTTTTCTTCAGTGCCTTAAAACACTTCTTTTATAACTATTTTATTTAAGGAGTATTACTACTTCTTCTTATGAATTTAGTACAGTACCCAATGTTTAAGATTGTTTTGTTAGCTAACCTTTTCATTTTCTATGTAGATATACTCGTATATTAATATCGTTATTTTCTTTCACAATGACTATAATTTTTGCTTTTTTCATATTCTTGCTCAGATTATATCTTCTAAATCCCACATTCTATGAATTTAAACTTTCTTGTAGTTATTTGCTGTATTTATAAGAATTAGTACATCTTTAATTTAATTCAATTACATCTGAATATAGCTTAAACGCATGCCAAACTATCTATCTAAAAGTATTAATTGACGCAAATCATTAATTCCCATTACTCAATCAAAAGTAACAAACATCGCATTAAGTTATAGCAACTTCATCCATAGAATATATAAATTAAACGTTTAAAGCTAATTTTTAATTTAAAAAGGATTCAGTTCTGGTGTTTAGTCTCTGATTTGAAACACAACTCAAAAAGTTATCAGTAATGTATTTCAAATTGTGCAGTAGAAACTTGCAAATCAAAAGCGAAGTAAGTTCAAAACCGACTAATTTATGATATTTAGTTAATAATCAAACATATTTCACAGAAAAAAATCCCTACAAATAATTTAATTGATATTATATAATACTTATCCTTCTGAAATGAATAAATTGTAAAATATTTGGATTTAATTGAATTGGCATGAAACAATTCAGGCAAATAAGGCAATTCATATATCGAAATTTAGTGATAGAATTATAACAAAAATTCAAATATAAACAATCATTCGCGATAAGAGCTAATTGGTACTGTAATTGTTAAATATTTTATTATGAGATTAATAGAATTCCCGAACTATGTGCTGCATCACAATAAATGAAATAATTAATTTTTTATGCCTTAAAAGATCTTGATATATAGATCGCTGAAAGAAATAATTAAAAACCAAGAATATTATTCTTGAAATTTTATTAAAACAGTTCGTTTTTGTTATATTTGGTATTTTGCGTCATACTCAGTTTTTTTTTGCGTCATCAGTTTCCCTTTATACAATTTTTTTCTTAAATTTTAACTCACCTAGCAAAAGCAACAGTAATTCATATAACCTTATTACTTATCTAAAATAGTTGCAATTACTATAAAATTGGAACTTGTATCAGAATTTGAATTCCCTGAATGCGTTCACTGAAAACATAATTTAAAAATATACTATAGTATCACCGCCAGAGAACTTCCCTTGTGCCATTTATGCACTGACTTAAACGACGTCTCTTTTTCAGAATATTGTTGAACGGGTTTCCTATATTCTGTTGAAAACGAGTTATTCTATACACTCATATCCAACAAATATTTATATATATATTTTATGTGTAAATATATGTGTGTCTCTCTGTAAGTGTGTGTGTGTGTGTTTGTTGTGTGTTGTATATTTGCGAGAGCACGTACGTGTACGCACGCAGGCGATCATGTGTTAGAAAATATTTTCTTTGTGCCTATAAATGTACTTTATTAAGACGAGCAAATAAAAAAAAATTATTATATGGTGTAACGTTTTGTTTCTAAGTCATATCGAAACCTTTAATTACTCTCAGCAGCATATGCATATTTGAAGAAAAGTCAGGGGCAACATCAAATTCTTCCGCTATCAATCTCGTATACTGTCTATCACTGTCACATTTTCTCGTTATATTATTAAGTCTCATATTATTAAGTCTCTTAACAACTGTCTCTATCATCCTAAGACTTACCTATTTTGAAGTAGGTGCATGTATGCGTGGGTGTATGCAAACGTGGACGCATGCATGTGCATTTACAACTTTTAATTTCTATTCATTGCCCATACGCAAAATATAGTCCAACCACTTCTTGTTTTTATTTTCTAATATATTAAATCCTGTAACAATTAGCATATATTTTCATATTTTAATAATATTGATTTTGGTCTGAAGTATATGTTTTAAACATCAATCTCATCCTCATCTCTTTCTTATTAATCAGTCAGAGTAAACGACAATATTCGATCCGCAATTTTTACAGTTTGTTGCTTTTCCATTAATTTACATTTTATACATGCACTAGTTACTGCTTCCGGGTGGATTCTTTCTTTCACTTCCACCGATCGTGAAGTTTTGTACTTACATTGTCATAGCAATTGCAAGAATCTTAATTTATTTTAATTGAAATCGCTAAACAATGAGTATAACTTTATTAATTTTCTTTATAGGAATTCTCAATTTCCGTCGATTTGGTGTTCCACTTTGTTAAATTCAATTTAACAATAAATTATTTGTTTGTATTCAGTCCTACATTTCAGAAAGATCCAACGTTTCACAGCCACTGGCACATACTGGCTATAAATTAGGATTTCCTCTTGATATATTATATGACAGCTCTAAAACAATTTCCCACCTCGACACCAGGCTAAGGAATAACGTAATGCCGCCACGTAAGATATGCGGCGCAGGTAATCTCCCAAAACCTAAACTGTGTTCCACAGGTTGACATCCCGTATATACACATATCTTTGTCTGTCTATATGTTATACACGAGGTCGTGCGGTCTTTTTTACAAAGAAGATTAGAAACTACTGAGAATATTAAATTAGTATTTACTATGCAGATTATATGCCTGTATTAGCTTGAACTCAAAGTATTGTAATGGATTGTTGTACATCAAACACATATTTTTTATTATATTTTTACTCACAAATATGGTGACTCTTCATTGAAATTTATTTTTTTCTTTTAAAATTACATGTTTAATAAATTTAATATTTGGAATATAAGCTCCAATTCGGTCAGACATAAGAAACAGCTCTCTTACAAAAGAGAACTACTGCTTTAAATTCGTGTAGGCAAAAACTTTTTTATAAATAACGCAATTTATCCTTGCATTTTAGAAAGATATTCCTCCGCAATAAATGTTAATAAATATGTAAACATATACAAGTTCACATATAATTTCTTCGGTATACGTTTGTTTCCAAACAATATTCTGAACAATTCTGATTCTATTATATTGTATATGATTTACAAAGTTTGAATTCTTCCATATACAAAAGATCATAAAATATATTGTTGAATTACAAACAACGCATCCGAGAATGTGGATCTGTTTACTGACTTCATCGATTTTGCATTATGAACAACTTCAAGTGTTTTTCATTTTCTTCATATGCCAAAATTCGGACAAAATACTGCAAAAAAAGCTAAAGTGAGCTAAAAAATATTAAGCCAAAACTACTGTTAAATTAATTTATGAACAAGGTACGTGATGCAACTCCATCTAATGAGAAATAACACACCGGCTCACGAGATGTGTTTTTAATTATGTATTCTTATATGATGTATTTGTATTTAAACACACGAAACAATTGTAGTATGTGAAAAATACATACGTATATACAAAGGGTACTAGGAAAGTTTTGCAATATGACGCAACGATGAATCCTAGGAAGCTGCTTGTTGCTGCATGTTAAGACATGTTCATACGTGCATAGTAGCCACCGCGCCATGTCGATGGGTTCAGTTATTCATTAGCAGTGAGAGTGTAAAGTGCTTGCGATGGAATTGTGGTCACGCAATGAGATATGGACAGTTTTGCGTTATAATTTCGTGCTTGGTTTAAACATAGACCAGTGCTTCGAAGAAATAACTCTTGCACTAGATGATGTTTGTCCACATCGCACAACGATATTCAGGTGGTATAGAGAATTCCAAAGAGTAAATTTAACTGTGGAGGATGCTGAGAGGCCGGGAAGACCACGAACATCAGTTACGGAAGAAAACGTTACTACTGTGAGGAAAATGCTTGGCGAGGACAGGCGAGTGACCTACCAACAGATAGAGGGTACTTCAGGCCTAAATGCACCAGAAATTCGTTCGATTCTGCATGATTATTTGCACGTGAAGAAACTTTGTTCTCTCTAGGTGCCACATCGACTGACTGAAGAGCAGATGACTAGACGTGTGACTTGGTGCCGGGAGAAACTAAAAAGTTTAATAACGGACAATCTCAGTATGTGAACAACATCGTGACAGGTGACAAGACTTGGCTGTACTATTACGATGTGCCGACTAAAGCTCAAAACAAAGTTTGGGTCTTTGATGATGAGAACACACCCGTAGTTGTCAGAAAATCCCGATTTGTAAAGAAGAAAATGACAGCTATATTTTTCAAATCGAGTGGAATTGTGGAACGTGTCGTTTTGGACACATAGAAGACAGTCACAGCTAAGTGGTATACTGAACAGTGCCTGCCTAAAGTCATTGGATCTATGAAGAACCTGCGACCAAAGTCAAGAATAGACACCTGGTTCCTCCACCACGATAATTCTCCGGCTCACCGCGCCAAAGAATGCACCGAACATTTGACCACGACAGAATTGAAACTTCTAGAACACCCTCCCTACAGTCCAGATCTTGCTCCCTGTGACTTTGCACTGTTCCCGCATGTGAAAATGAAGCTAAAAGGGAGGCGGTTATCCAGTAATGAGGACTTTCTGCTGGCTTGGGACAACGAGTGTCCTTTACTCCTTAGTGAAATTTGGCTGAACTGGTTTAAAGATTTGTTCCGGGGGATGGAGAGGTGTATTGAGTGTAGAGGAAATTACTTTGAAAAAATTAAATAAACAAAGCTGTATCGCCAAACTTTCCTAGTACCCTTTGTATATCTTGTGAATACAAAGTTTTATTTCTCGAAACTACATTTTATGCTTACAAATACAATAGATACAATTACAAATACAATAGATGATAAAGAACATTACTATTAATAGCAAATAACAAGGACAAAAGTTATAATCACACTATTGAACCGATTTTTTTTGGTTAAAAAAATTAGTTTTAATTTCTCAGATTTTATTTACCATGCATTTTCAATGTTTTAGTTGTTCGATCATTTGCTCTAAGTCTTTCATCAGTTTCATCACGTAACTTCTGTACACTATTCACGTTCAACAATTGGATTCAGCATTTCATAAAGTATAATATTTCTTCATCCTCAATCATTTCAACTATTTATTTCATAAAGAATCAATGTGTATTTCGAATCATTGTCCACAATTCGCCTAGTTAATTAATTAAGTAATTAGTGTGTATGAAGGGTAAATAGGACGTACCAAGGTATCGGGTTCCAGACTATCACTATTTTATTTAAGTGCTGTTTAAATAACAGAAAATCCACAAAATTATTACAAAGTTTATATAAGCAGATTACACTGCTGAGTTTAATATATATATATTGGGTCTGGGAAAAAGTTCGTGGCGTTTCTTCAGTAAAATTCAACTGGTCCCCGCATGGCGCGTGGACGAATTCATTTAAACCGAATATGCTCCATTATTATCGACAATGTTTCGCCATTTTTTTGGTAGATCCATGATCCCATCGGTGAAAAACTTCTGTGGTTTCTGGTCGAAAAACTGAATCAAGTAGTTTTCACAGGCTTCTTTTGAAACCAACTTAATTCCATTGAGAGAGTTCTGCAGAGATCGAAACAGATGATAGTCAGAGGGTGCTATATCCGGACTGTAAGGTGGGTGCATCAAAACTTCCCAACCAAACTCTCTCAATTTTTGACGGGTCATCAAAGAAGTGTGTGGTCGGGTGTTGTCATGATGGAAGACAACACCTTTCCTATTAATCAATTCGGGCCGTTTTCTTTCAATCGCCTGGCGTAATCTCTCTAGTTGTGCACAGTAGAGTTGAGAATCAATCGTCTGACCAATTGGAAGTAGCTCGTAGTGGACGATTCCCCTCCAGTCCCACCATACACACAGCATCACTTTTTTTGGCGTCAATGTTGGCTTAGCGAACGCTTGTGACGGCTCACCATCCTTTATCCACGATCTTTTACGCTTCCGATTATCGTACGTAATCCATTTTTCATCTCCGGTTATTAAACGTTTCAGAAACGGCTCGATTTCATTCCGTTTCAGCAGCGCATCGCAGATGTTAATTCGGTCCATCATGTTTTTCACGCTCAACTCATGAGGAACCCATACGTCAAGCTTTTTTTTGTAACCAGCTTTGTGTAAATGGTTCAAAACAGTTTTGTGGTCAATGCCTAGCTCCATGCCAATATCGACACTGCTGATATGCTTATCTTGTTGGACTTTTTCAAGAATTTCATCAGATTTTTCAGTGATTGGACGACCGGAGCGTGACTCATCTTTCACATTGAAATTTCCAGAACGAAAGCGAGCGAACCATTTCCGCGCAACAGATTTCGATAAAGTACCTTCACCGTACACAGCACAAATTTTATCACAAGCCTGCGCAGCGTTCTTCCCCTTATCATAATAATATTGCAGAATATAGCGAAATTTCTCATTATTCTTCTCCATTTTCAAGTGCGAATAACTTTCCAACCACTGCACCGATTACAATGTTTCTACGCTCAAACTAACGTTCGGAAGGTCATCTAAAAAACGAGCCCTCGGTGGTGTCGCTGTGACTTGTTGTTCTTTAGTTATCGGCAACCAATGCCATCTATCGGGAAAAACGCCACGAACTTTTTCCCAGACCCAATATATATATATATACATATACAATAGATACATAGAGTAAATGTCGCCAGATGCTAGAGGCGCCTGGGATTTGAACGTCGGCGAATCAAATAAAATATTAACGGCAATATCGGATTGGAATAGATATCCCGGAATAGACATACTATTTACCGCAGGAACAAGGACATTGGGGTTATGTCCACGGAAAATTCAGAGGTTCAGCGCGAAAGAGAAGCGACGATTATTATGGATGATTTTACACCTACATTTATGAGAGGTGCCCGATAATCGTACCCAGATACTACTTGTGCTAATCGGAATCTAATTACTTAAAAAACTGGAGGGTACTAAATAGAGAGGCGTCCAGCAGGTGAAAAAAAATGCTCTACTATGTCGATGTCGATACGAAAAGGTAAATAGTAAGAGTGCTATTTCTGAACAATGAAGCTGTCTGAGAGAGAGAATCAGGGACGGAGATGCCTGAGGTATTCTCTATAGAAGAACTAAGAAATGCTTGTATCGGCAAAGGTACGAAAAGCCCCGATTCAAAATATCCTTCCAGAGAGCGTTAAGAATTTTTTAAAGTTATGCGTCATTTCCTTCTGACTGTTATGAATAAACTTTTTCCGCTACAGTGATGTCCTACTGTCTGGAAGGAGGCATCGATAGTATTTATCTCCAAGCCGAGAAAACATAGCAGGAGTATCCGATTTCAGGCCCGTATATCTTATGAACATATTCAGCAAATTGTACAAGAAACTAATAAAGGAAAGAAATGAAGAGGAACTGGACGAGAAGCAGAATATCGGAATTTCAACTTGAATTCAGAAAGGATCTGTTTGCTGCACAGGCCGTGGTACAGTTAACAGAATAGGTGTTCACAAAAATGAAGAGGAGATTGCTAGTTACGCCAGATACAAAAAATGCATTTAATACAGTCTCTTGAAGTTTAATTATTGAGAGACTGAAAGAAATAAGCATAAGTAGATCATTAATCCACATCGTTGAAAACTATCTAGAGGCAAGAGAGATACGAATTTCAATACAGTGTATCGGTACTTGGGCCGACTTTATGTAATATTCTATATGATACGATCCTAGCGGTTGAACTTTCCGACGGTTGTAAGGCGATTGTTTATGCAGACGATCTACCAGTATTCATTACAGCAGATACAAAAGAATACCTGATAAGAGCAGCAAACAAAGCAATACACAGATTAAATATCTGGGTGAGAGTAAATGAAGCTAAAATTGACACAAAAAAAACGGAAACAGTAGTACTTAAAGGATTAGGAAAGAGGGATGCAAAAGCTAGAACTGACCCCAAAAAAACCGGAAGCAGTAGTACTTAAAGGACTACGAAATTAGCCAGGAAAATGTTGAAATCTACCCAAAGGGAGCCATGAAATATTTGGGGATATGGCTGGATAACAGCTTAAGCTTGACATGTAAAACATGTAAAATGAGCAGCGAGAAAAGCGGAAAGTAGTATGAAGTTAATACTAAACATTAACCGATTAATGCTTTGTGGGATGGTAGAATTAATCGCACTATATGGTACACCTGTTTGGTATACTGTAATAAAATTAGAACAGTATAGGAAATCTGTATGAGCGCGATAAAAGTAATTACTTGGAAACCACCATTTGGCCTACTAGCTGAGGAATACAGATAATTATATAACACAGGAAAAGAACGCAAGAGATAGGACAATAGAGGCGCTCGGAGAGAAACTGTAAGAAAATGGCAAGGAATGGAGGATGCATAGAGGACCGAGTGGATGATCCCGAATATGGAGAAGTGAGTGAGCTCCAAATTTAGAGAGGTGGATCACTACCTCACACAATTTTTAACAGGTCACGGATTATGAAAATAATATCTGACGAAATCCATCGAACCATTAAAATAAGACCATGATTGAATCGATCAAAGCTTTAGAAAAATCAATATAAAATACATCCACTAACTCGCCGTAATTCAAGGAAATAAAGAGATATTGAATAACCAAACATAAGTTAAATAGATTGGGTTACATTTGCACAAAGGTTGCTAAAAATATAATGTATACTGTTTAGTATGTAGTTTAATTACAAAATAAAAGCATTGCACGAGGCCATCCAGAAAGTTGCAGCTAAATGGTGGTATTAGCAAAACTATATGAATAATAAGTCTAAAATACACATGCACTATTTTTCAAGGATCAAATAAAAAGTGAAATGAAAAATATACAAAAGGGGTTTCAAGAGAGGATATTTACTTTCTTTGCCAAAAAATTCGATCGTAACTATGTAGAAGTAAAACCACTGCATAAGTTCACTTCAATGAATTGTCCCATATGTTTACCTCTTTATAATAGTGCGTAAGCATGAAATCAGTTAGCATACTTAAATCGCCTGGATATACAAAAATACTAACATTTCAATTAAGTGATTTGGATAGCTTCTTCTATGGGAAATATATTTTGACATAAATACCAAATAGCTTGAACCCTTGCGACGCCAAACAGAACAAACAATTTAAAAAAATGTGAAAATATGACTAAGAGAGGGCGGGTACCTCTCCAGAACCTACTTGTTGCGTGTTTGGAAATTCCATCTCGCCTTCCCTGGATATAATTAGTTACTAACGATGTTATAAAGCCACAGTATAAAGGAATCTCCAAACGTCGTCTGAGCTGAAGACGTGACAATTTACAGGTGGCAAAGGGCAGTACATGCGAAAATAACAATACAAACAGACAAAAAGGGAAAGAAACAAAAACAGACATACTATCATTGCGTAAGTAAGAAAAAGTGTTATTACAATAGCCAGGTAAAAAATAAAACTATAATAAATACTTGAATTGGCCAAGCTAATCTTCTACACAAAATTAAACTTCACAAATTATTTTCTTACAAATATAAGTATAATAGGTTCACAAAGATGACAAACAATGCAGTATTACACAATCAAGATCTTACCAACTACATACTATTACATACATTATAAATACTGAGGTTACTGACTATACTATTGAGTTATTAATGTTATAAAAAAATAAATAACGACATAATATTAAAATTATTAAGGTTAAAATTACTGGTTGTATGCTATTCAATATTTAATGTTAAAAATACTAACTGTATAATGTTAAATTATTAACGTTGAAATCAATGACTGGATCCTATTTAGTTATTAATGATAAAAAAAGGCTAACTATATATAAACCGTGTATAATATGGATTTAAGGACTGTATAATATTAAATTATTAACGCTAAAATTACCGACTGAATAATATTAGAATATTAAGGTTGGAGGAACAACAACTTAACTTTCACTTAAGCCAAATGGCTGCACAAAAGAAAACTAGGCGCTATAACGCTAAAACTTGTATAAATAATAAACACCGACGTCGATAATGCACTATTAGAATGTAAAACAGAATATAATATGAGAATCTAACCTCTTTACACAAAAATTGGGGTTGTTCTGGTTAGCGATTGTTTTCGGTCCTTTTCAGCGCTACGAAAATAATCCCCTTGAACGGAATGTATTTTTCCAGAAGGAAAGGAAACCATTTTAATAGCCAGAAAAAGAAATACGGCGGAAGTTAATATCCAAAAATAAAGCAAGTGAGAAAAAATCTTAACTCGCGATAGTTTTTTTCTTTACTCTCTCATATGCTCAAATGGAAAAGAATGTAATATTTGGTTCCTCTAACGGAATAAGAAAATAACGTTCCTTTTCCAGAAAATTTAATTTTATTTTTCAAATGCCTCTAATGATCGAATATTCCTAATGTCAGTCTTTCACAATGCAGGTCTATAAGCGAGTCCCATGTGCTTCTAGATCTTTTATCCAATGTTCGGCATATAGAAAAAAACTTAAATATAATAAAAAGACGTACGAAAAGTAAAACAAATATATGGAATTAAGGCATACGCGGTTGGGACATAAATACGTATATGATTTAATAAATGTGTTACGAGCAAGTAATGGCATCAGTGTAGTTGCAAATGTGAAAAATATGTTAAATATTTCTTAATATAATATACAGATATTCTTAAATGTATCTATTATATCGCTTCATTAAGCATACAAATGTAGAAGAACACGCAACTTTCAAAATTCATTATTATTGTTTCTAATAAATAATTGTACTTTTACATTTGTCCGAATTATTGTGACTAGTAACACATGAGTTAAACTAAAAAAATCTTATTTTAACTATGTTCCGTTCAAAACTATTAATAAAAGTACTTTTATCCTCAAAACCTGTATTACTGTTAACTTATATTGTATATACGCCTTCTTTCGCATAAAAATAAAACATTTAGAGTCTAAACGTAACTTCATATAAAGAGATTTATTTCATCAAGATAAACTGAAATGAATATTTTAGAACTCTTCGGGTGTTGTAAAAAATATTGCTCTTTGTTTATAAGCGAGACTGTGTGATAAAAACATGCTACGAATTATAACTAATTATATTTATTAAAGAAGTTTCCCATTCAAATATTTTCTAATATTATAGTACCATTCTTTTTTGAATCTTAAGACAAAACATTAAAAATACTTTTCTTTTAAGAAGAGAAAAAGTGCGAAATTGAATATATCACAAAAGAATTGTACATTTGCACTGTTGAAAAACCCATCTATTTCCCAGCACGTGTCATATTCTCCTTCAACAACAAAGCCGCATGCAGATATTTTACGACACACGTTTCTAATATGGATTTATGCACTTATTCACGCAGTTCCGGAAAACTCCACGTGTAAAATGGTCGTTTTCGCAATGCGCTCTGCTTCATAAAGTAAAATAGGAAAATTCTCTCTTCCTTCTCCCTCGTTTATTCACTATACTAGTGAATGCAGCGGTGCACGAAGAGATGCTAAATCTTCCCGCGAAATAACTTGAACTCTAAGTAAATAAGTTAATTGAATAATAGACGCTGCGGGTATACAACACAGCTTGTCTTTACAGATGATCTAAAGGTTCGTTTGCCGGAAAGGGGCAAATATACATTTATTGAATTCGAAACTATTAAAAGGGGTAAAATTTGATCATTACTTTTGACTTCAGGAAATAAAATTTAAAGTTGACATTAGAATGGGAAATTGGCATAGTGATTTATTTAATTTTATTAGGCGTGTAATATTTGTAAGTAATCTGTCTTCTTCTTCGTCGATTATTATTATCTCTAATCCTTACAATCCTTGTACTTTTACTGAACAACATTTCTGACTGTAGTCATTTAAAACTAAATGACTAAAACAAAATCGTATACTTTTTTCTATATTTTGCACCAAGCTATGAGAAGAATTACTTTTTGATAATGGTAGCAGTGAATCAGACGAAAAATCAACAAGGTACTAGTAAACGTATTACATACGTGCGTATGTATACTTCGCCGCAAGATGAATAGCCTAGCGTATATACCATCGTATATTTGTCGAGTGATTATATTTGCTATTCCAACTCTCTCTCTCTCTCTCTCTCTCTCTCTATATATATATATATCTTAGAGTTTCGACTGATATATGTCAAACTTTTGGTAACAATGCTTCTTCGAAAGCTATAATATCACTTGGACTGCGCTCTTTAAAGGTGATCCAGAGGCACCAGAAACAGCAACTCTTAAAATTCTCAATAAAGTTTACGATACTGTTTTAAACAATCAAAGAATTAACAACACAGACGTAACTAGCATCATATCAAATCGACTAAACGTGTGCATCACATTTTTCATTTAATCTGGACAAACACAAGCTATCTCCAAAGTGGGTAGAGAAAATCTTGAATTGTGACCAAAAATATGAAAATTTGCATAACCTAAAGTTGTTTAATAAAAATCTGATTTCACCTGAATGCAAGCAGCTATTTCAAGTTATCACGAAAATAATTTTCAAAATGTATCTTGCAAAAGGCCAAACCTTTCAGAAAAACAACCTAGAATGAACCACAAAAAGTCCTTTTTCATCATAACAACCAGTCAAGTTGATCGCGAAAAAATGGATCAAATAAGATTTCAAGTTGTGCCTTACCCATCCATTGCGCCAGATCTCGATCCAAACTCAAACTTTTCTTGCTGGAATGCCAATCGAATGAATAACTTATTGCAATAACTGAATAGAATTTTAGGGATTTAGGAAAGATAATTATTTTTCATCAAATGAAATACTAGCACTTCAGCATCTTTGATCAAAGTGTGTTAAAGTTGAAAGTTACTTTGTTTTTCGACTTGAGAAAATCGTGATGATTTATTAATTGATCTGACAAGATCTGACATATGCTAATTGAAACTTTACGACTATCATAATCTTGCTCGATAATGCAGAGCAAAATTAGGCCGGGAATTCTCTTTTTCCTCATTTATATTTATGCCCTATTTTATATTTTATATACAGTAGAGACCGCTTATAATGAACCCGGTTATATTGAATTCTCGGTTATTATAAACCGTTTTAGATGGCTAAATAAATCGTCTCTTAAATTCAATGTATTTTTTTCGCTTGTAATGAACTCGCATATATTGAACTTTCGCATATAATGAACCATATTTTACGTTTCAACCGAAAACAATGTGCCGCTTATAATGAACTTTCTTTATCGCTCGAATGGGAATCCCCCGAAAACTCCGTTACATCAAAAACGCGGTGCCTGTCAGTCCTTCCCCTTCAGTCTGTCTCACAAATTAGTCACGTTACGTTGTCCGTTTGTGTTACAGTATTTACCAATCGTAGCTTGTGGGTTTATAAACATGGCGCCAAGTCATAATCAAAAACAAAAGCGCAAAGCTTTCGTTTTAGAAAGAAAGTATGAAATTATTAAAAAATTACAAAGTGGTTTAAAACAAGCTGATGTGTGTAAGAATCTGAACTTAAACAAGTCGACGGTTTGTATGATTTAGAAAGAAAGAGATAAAATACTCAAGAATTATTATGAACAAAAAAATTCTAATGCCAAAAAAATTAGAAAATCAGCTCACGATAAAGTGGATAAAGGGCTTTTGTTATGGTTTTCTCAGCAAAGAGGTAAGAATGCGACGATTACCGGTACTTTACTGCAAACAAAAGCAGAAGACTTGGGAAGCAAAGTGGAAGATAGCGATTTCAAATGTAGTCGAAGCTGGATCGAAAGATTTAAAAAACGCCGCGGTATCAACAGTGGAAAAGTTGTAGGCGAAGCAGCGTTAGTTAATATGGAAGTAGTAGATGATTGGTTGCAAAATAAATGGCCGAACATACGACAAAATTATGAAGACCACGACATCTTCAATGCAGATGAAACGGGTCCATTCTACAGGCTAATGCCCAACAGAACGTTGAAATTTAAGGGCGATAGTTGCATTGGTGGAAAACTATCAAAAGAAAGGCTCACGGTTTTTGTTGCAGCAAATTTTACAGGCACAGAAAAAAGGAAGTTACTTATTATTGGCAAGTCCTAAAACTCACGTTGTTTTCGCGGCAAACGATTGCCTGGAAAATACTGTTCTAATAAAAAAGCATGGATGACGTCAGATATTTTTTGTAACGAATTGCGCGATTGGGATAATAAATTAAGGAGAAAAATTCTATTACTAGTAGACAATTGTCCAGCGCACCCTGAGGTAAAGAATTTGAAATTCATTAAATTGGTGTTTGTACCTCCTAATACCAGTTCCAAATTACAACCAATGGATCAAAGCGTTATCCACAGTTTGAAGAGCAATTATCGACGAATTCTTCTTTCAAAAATAATGATTAATAGCAGTGCAGAAGGCAGTCGTATTAGTCTTCTTGATGCGGTGAACTGTATTCACATGTCAAGGCAAAACGTCACAGCAAAAACAATAACAAATTGTTTCAAACATGCAGGTTTTCTTAAGCATCAAAACAAATTCGATGACGATGATGAAATCCCGTTAAGTGAGTGGCTAAAGAGAACTGATCTTGATAATGTTGAAAATAATGGTGATAGTCTACCTCTAACTGTGGAAATGGATGCTAATTTTGAAGACTATGTGCGTATCGATGAGAATGTTATGTGTACTGAAACTTTGTTAGATGACGATATTGTGGCTTGGGTACGTTCAAAATCAGCAACTAATACGAGTGACAGTAAGAATGAAGAAGAGAATAATGAAGCTGAAGGTAGTGCTGCTAATGTGTCATTACCGCAAGTGCCCATTGTAAAGGTTGTGCGAAATATAGATGTCGTACGTAATTTTTTACAAATGAATGAATCTCCAGATAACATTTTGAACAGTCTGGCTAATGTAGAAATGTATTTGAATGATATGTACGTAACTTTGTCTTATAAACAGTCTAAAATAAGTGACTATTTTAAACAATCTGTTAAATAATAATTTTTTGTTCATTTAAATTATCAGTATACAATACAAGAATCGTTTGTACTAATTTATTTTTTGTTAGATATAATGAATTTCGGCTATAACGAACCATTTTTAGTGGCCAGTAGTAGTTCATTATAACTGGACACTACTGTATCTACAATATATTCCATAAAATTTTATATCATACATAAACCACTGCACAAATCAATTTATATTAATATATTTTTTATTCCGATGTTATTTTTTAAATTTTAACTTCTATTATCGAATAGTTGTCATCACTTACACTTATAATAAAATATATATGCTCCTTAAAATAAGTAATATTTATTACACGTCAGTAATTATAACATAACAAGCATATTCTTTCTCAAGTTTGGAATTAATTTAATGCGACAAGTTTTCCTTCTTCGTCATACTCTTGACGCTTAAATTCTACTTAGAAATAGCTTTCTGAGGAAATTCAAATATAACTAAAATGCTGATCAGCGAAATCGGAACAAGTCCGGAAAAGAAAGTTTCCACCATTATATTGTTGCAAATTCCGTGTTTTATCGGATGCAAGGATCGGGATTTAAACTTCCGAAGTCAGTCTTAAAGTTTCCCTCTTGAATTTTCCTATTTGTTTGCACTTCCATTTAGATCGACCTACAAGTAGCACACAGACTAAATCAAAGAGAAAAGGAAAAACAAATTTTAAACTACAAAGTTCAAAAAACTTATAATTCGTGTCAACTTATTTAACTCCTTGTATTCCAGTGAATGTCTGAGAATAATCTAATGTTAATAAACCCTGTTTGCAACTCTTACCAGATGAATTGTGGTCTTAATGAACCTATTCTCTGTAGTTTATCATGCCGTCTGCGATACAGGAAAAAATGAAGAAACACCTCCATCTATCGTCCAAACATACAATTGTCCGAAAGTTCGTATTCGTCCGGCCAAATGTACAGCTATGCTATTTCGGTGCGCATATAAACAGAACACTTAAATTTGGTATACCCCATATTTGGTGAACGGCTGAGAATAGTTCAAATGTTAGTAAGAGCCTATTTATGACGCGTTCCGTGTAATCAGGCAAACTGTGGTCTTATTAACGAACTTATTTTCTTTAGTTTAACTTTCCATTTACGTTACAGCAAAAAATGAAAACAAGCGATACTTCTCGATATCCAAACATGCAATTGGACGATAGATGGATGGTTATATATTTGGCGGAACGAACACGAACTTCTTTCGGACAATTGCATATTTGGACAACACAGCAAGGTATTTTTTTCATTGTTGGTACTCGATTTAGATGAACGAATTTATTAATAAGCCTCTATCAGAGAAAAAAAACAGTGTTTGAAAATTAGGCAGCCCTTATTTAATTATAGTATTGCCAAAAATTAGTTACCTATGTATATGTATATGGTTATTTAATGATATTTCCAAAAGATTTCAATTAATAATACCAGAATTCGGTTTCATAAAAAGAAAGATAGTAGCTGATAATTTTAAAGAAGTGTAGTAAGGTCAGTACACTCTAATAAATAAAATATCAAATAAAAAGTTAAACTGTATTTTACTTGATTAATGATCGTACTAAGAAAGAATTTATTATTGTTATTATAGTTTACAATTTATTGACACAGAATTATTGCTAAATTTACAACATAGTTTTGAGCCCAAAAACGTGAAGATAAAGTTAAATACCTAGTTTACCACAATATACACTGGGTGTTCGGCAAAAACGTTCAAACACACGTCTTTCTTTATTTAATTTAAATAATTCATGTATTAAATAAAACGGTTTTAAAAACACTATATGAAAATGTAAATTATTTTTTTCTCGCACATAGTTTGGGAAGGTTTTTCAAATTTCTTATTTAAAATTACACTACATATTTTATTTTATTCAATATTTAGAAATAAGGTTTTTTACCGATTTTAATAATGTAATAAAATACGTTTTCTTATTTAAAAAAACAATTAAAATATATTAGAAACTCTAAACTATCAATATTGCACGAACTGGGCACCATTTCGACAAATGCATAGTCTGTACCTTCTTATTACACAAACAACTGCATTTTTAGGTGGCATTTGTCGGCAAGCATTCATTATTCTATTTTGTAAACGTTCTATATTTTCGTTATATAAACGATTTCTCTAATTCGATTCCATAAAAAAATGTCTGAAGGGAAAAGGCCTGGGGAACGAGCAGGCCCTGTAATAGGTCTATAAGTACCTATCCACCTTTGATTCAACTATTTAAGAAATGTATATTTATTACAGCATTGTGGATCAGCTCCATCTTGCTGGAAGTATAGCCATGTATATTGATTAAAAGATAATTCTTCTAAATTCTCTATTATTTCTTTACACAAAGTATAGCATTTTTATTAATCTAGGTCATCAATAAAATATGGTCCATTTACTCTACCACCTAAAATTCCATACCAAACATTTAAAGTAAATCTTTTTTGGGTATTATTTTTAACAAATCTAGGATTTTAATCAGTCCAATATATGGTTGTTTCTATTATAAATAACGTTATTGGGGAATGCGCCCTCGTTTGGCCATAGAACGTACAGTCGCAATTGATGTTTTTTTAAAATAGAATGTACAATAGTACTAGAAGGTCTTACGTTGCAATCTGCCCAACTGCTGTCTTTGGATTTTACAATCAAGGAAACTTAAAAAATTACGATTATGATCGTTAAGATTCACTCAAACTGACAATGACAGTATATTGCTAATAAATTTAACATTACAAGTGAACCGTTTGCAATAACTCATGGCGAAATAGTAATCACGTCATAAACAAATTAGCCGGAAACTATTTTTGGCATTTTTCTTATTTATGTATATGTTTTTATTACATTATCGAAATCGGTAAAAAATCCTCTTTTATAATTTTAAAAATATATATGTATATATAGTACAATTCAAGAAAAAATAACTAATTAACTTTTTTCGTAAATTACATATGAAGAGAAGATCATTTACAATGCTGTATGTAGTCGCTGCTGTTTGTCGTTGCCGAAACCCCTCCCAAGTTAGTTATTAACATCGATTTTGTCTTAACATAGTCTGCATATTTTTTTGAATAATTTACAGATTATTAAAAAAATCGATTCTAGAAAATTATTTGACAAATAGCCACGGCACTGAAAATAGATTTATTCCATTAACATGTATTTCCAAAAATCTAGACAACAGCGAGCCACATTAGCATGATTACTTTCGACGTGAGCAGTTGGGTTTTATCTTTATTACGTTTATCAGAGCAATCTGAATTTTTAGCAATATTTTCTGTTTTAAATTTACTAGCAAGTCTCGCATCCACGCACACGGACTGTCAACGAAACTGGTCACTAAGCTTTTGGTGACCAGTTTTAGAGAAGCGTCTTCGTAGGTACGAATTACAGCCCAATGCGGTTAGAAGTGCTGCTATACGGACGGCAGACGAGTTACTCGAACTCTCCATAATTTTACTCAAAAGTTTTATATGTTTTATATGTAGAGTTACTATGTAGACAGAAGACGAAAAGCTACGAGAGATCATCTCTGTTATAAATATAAGGGTCCCAGGTGGACCAAATGAAGCTTCAAATAGCGAAGCGAAGTCGAGGAATTGGACGACGTGCGATCCACCGCATTCGAGGATTCTACAGACAAGAGAAACAACTTCATCCCTGTACGTAACTCATCGCATCGACGCAGAGATAGAAACGCCCCATCGCCGGAGGTTGTGCCTACTGATATGGATACGAGTTGATCACGCTTGAGCCTTCATTTACAGGTGTAGCAACATCAAAAGAAAAGAAATGAAAGAACGACAAATTATGGAATAAATTGGTGCCAAAAGGAAACAGAGAATTCCTCCAGTAGTCATACATGAAGGGGAGAGATGGACCAGAAACGCGATCCATTTCAAGGCTATGTACACTAACTACGCTAAGGCGAGGAACTCCATTGAAGGGATCAGAATAGATCTAGCGGCAGCGAACGATTGCCGTAAGATGATTGCCTTCTTAGAAGATAAGTTCCATTTCTTTCCATATAGGCTCTCCGAGGACAAGCTCTTAAGGGTGGTAGTCAAGGAAATTGCCTGTGTTATGCCAATGCTGTGGTGATGATCCAGCGAAATATACCGAGTTAAGAGAGCGCTAGGTTTCTGTTTAAACACAGAAGATTCTCTGATAGAAAACCGGGGTAACTTCAGTACTTCTGACGTGTGATAGACGAGAAAGAGCACCAGGCAAGATATTGTCAGAGAGAGACCACCGCAGTAGAAGTTAAGTGCTGCAACTGTAAAGGAGAAGCTCTAACGTAGCAGGTGTTAGTATATATGGTACATACTAGAAAACAACTTGATCGTAAATGGACCTACAGAGCGCACTCATTTTGGTGCTCGGAGACGACCAGACATTTTTGACATAATGATTTTAAAATACGTTCAATTCCAATACTTCCTTATATAAACTTGATTCCGACCACAACTCTATTTTAATCAAGTTTGGAGATAAGTTCGAACCACCACCACCACCACGATGATGTCATAGCTAACTTACGCAGAGCACATCAAGAACAACCTCCCGTATGTCGTCCGCATAGAAGCGGAAGACCTTGTGGAATCTGTCTAAATATTCACCAGCTAAACCACGCAAGTGGTGCGCTTTGCGAAAAACCCGGTGAAAAACCACCACCCGGACGTCAACCCAGGATACATGCAGGACATAATAAGAGACAAGAACGCTCGAAGATGAAGATTCGTAAAAACAGGCGACGTGGAAGACCGAAGACATGCGGATCGACAGTCGATAAAAACTCCAGGATGACAGAAACACAAGATGGCAAAACAGGTTGGAATCCCTTGAAGGAAGGCCGACTCTATAAAGGATAAAGAAGACACTGGACAGAAAGCACGTTCCCACTGCCCTACTAATCCATGGACTGAAAAGGTTAGTCTACGACGACAAAGTCTCCGCTGGTCACCTACACTTCACCTTCACACCGATATACGAAGATGTGAACTTAGACGTCGAACGCGTCAAACGTTCAACAAGGATTCTGGATACACTTGCAAGGGAGAAGGTAGCCCAACTTCCACTTCCCCCGTAGGTAGTTAAGAGAACCGTCAAGGACCTCGCCTCCAGGAAGGGTCCTGGACAAGACAGGATAACCATGGTTCTCACAAACGTCCTAAATGCAGCCCTTCTACTGAGCTACTTCCCAGGCATATGGAAAAGAGTCGAAACCATTATGACTAGGAAAAGGGCACAAGACCCAAACTTTCCGCAGAATTACCGACCAATCAGTCCCCTACCAATAAGTCATTCTAACAACGAGAAAATAATTCAGGACAAGCGACGAGTGTCTGTTCATATCTTACTAGGTGACACCAGTCCGTGAGGACAGATTCATCACAGACACCAATGACAGTGGATTGGAATACATTCAATCAACGCACCCGCTCGCGAACAACGAAACGAACTATCTGTGTGCCTCGGATTTTATGGAACCTACTGGCACCCTGCAGGTGGCTACTGATCCTGCAGGTCAGTATCCGAGCAGACATAACTACTCAGTCACACGAGCTTTCCACTTCTGCCCCCGAGAGCCCTCTTTAAAAGTCGAGCCTGGTTTTTCTCAGAACTATCAACTCCTACGATACTAACCTTAACCTTCGCTGTTGGTATGGTTCGATATGCAACCATATCTGCCAATTTCGTCGCTTGCCAACAGTAGCTTGGTGAACCAAGTTCGGGTTTGTAGGATTGCCAAAGCCCACGCTGGGCACCTAGAAAAAACTATCCTGCAATCAATTCACGATAAGCAATTCAGATTCAGAGAAACCCAATCCACGACTCGTTTAATATACCATCTGGTGGACCACACTATGAAAGGACACAACCACCGCCACGCCACTATACTTCATTTTTGGACGTTGCCAAAGTATTTGACTAGATTAGGCACGAAGGGCTCATCTACGAACTCCATTTCTCCAGTATATCACTACCACTGAAGTACTATATTCATTCTTACCTAGAAAACCGCTCCTGCGCAATCAAATGCAATGGCTTCTTTTCCCTTTCCAGACCAATCTTATTAGGAGTCCGTTAGGACTCCGTGCTACCGCCGTTCCTATTTAACATCGACCCAGATGTGCGCCTAGCACTAAACGCAAATGATACTGCAGGCAGCTATGACCAGGTACACAAGCCCAACTCGGCTGTAAGTAGGTTGCAGTATACAATAACGATTAATGCTGACAAAAGTTATGCTGTGTCTTTCAGCAAAGTCACCAGGCCGCAAAAGACTCCGAACTGCAAATGCGCAACACCTATATTCCCTAGCAGGAGAAAACGAAGAATAGTGTCCATGGTATAGCTATACTTGCTCCTGCACAACAGCAATTTGGACTTGAAACACAAGACGATGATCTACAAGATGGCCGGCCATATGAACGAATATGACTTACGCGGCGCCGACCAGGAGGAACTCCGCAAACGTCCACGTTAAGAAAATGCTAATAATATAAAGTATTATGTTTTGTGATAGGAGTTATTTGGTTCACGGGGAGCTCCGTTATCCATCGGGATCCGCAGATTCTCACCATTTCCGAACACATCCCCGAACTTTCCGTAAAATATTACAACCTTCAATATCAAGGCAAACCCGCTAACATCCGAAATCACTTTATAAAGACTATTTTTAGTTTCAGTAGTATATAAAATGTGGGTGTAATTGAGAGATGGAACGAACCAAAAGAAGACGAATATTGATCCCAGAAATTAACGTGGAATCAAAACTTTAATTATGACAACTTAGTCCACCATAATGATATAATCACAACTCATTTTCAAGAAACCTAAATTATTTACAAGGCCAGTAGATCTAGTCCTTACTGACAAAGTTAATTGCAGTGTAGGAGCAACTTAATCATTGATATACTAAATCATTACGATAGCGCAGCAAACAGCTATATTTTCAATCTACACACACCTATTTCTTTAATTTTTATTCTTATTAATGCTTCATGTCATGTCAGAAAGATTCGAAAAAGCAATTGCTTTTATAACCTCTGTTTCTTTACACTAGTTGCGTGTTCTTATATTGCTTATAACTGACGACTGCGTTCATTTTTTTCAAGTGTTATCTTGACATGTTATTTACTTCTTCTTTTAAGTATTCAAGGATCAATTGTTTTGTTCTTCCCATTACTTTATTTTTAACAGTCCTTTTTTGCTTCGCGTGGTAAGGATATAAGAATGTATAGATACCTGCTTGTCTCCTTTTTATGTAACAATTGCTATGTTATAGTTACCAAAATGAGTAATAGCTGATTATGTACAACGTCCTGAACTGCTATGTATTATGGTTTTCATCAGAATGCTGATATAATAGAACAGACATATATAAACGAAATGGTGAAAGCATGAGACTAATCTGTATTTCTTGGGCTTTAGATTATATGATTATTCAATTGCTTACCTAATACACAGGATAATGTCGTATCACATGTTTGGATTACTTTTAATTGGTACTCTCTGGTGAATTAATAAGGAAACAGTAAAATCGAAAATATGTATATAATAATAGATCGAAGCCTTCTTATTGATTCTATAAACTAGAAGTGTGTACTGTCTTTACGAGACTTAAAGATCAAAATTAATACTGTTGAAAGTTTATAAAATTCTAAATAAAATATGTATGTAAAAAATAAAAATATGAACAAATTGCAAGACTTTCTGCAACAGTAAAATATTGTAACCATATGACACTGATATTTGAAATAGCTATCAATAAGAAAACCAGAACTTTTAGGTTAATTTTGTCGAGAAAGCTAAATTTATTAATGTCATTCATCTGCCAGTCGATTTTCTAGATTGCGATCCTAACATTCTCCACATTATGGTACATATTTTAACAGTTTTATTGCTCGAAAATGCAGAAAATCGCATGCAATTTAGCAAAACAATAAAAACGATATTAAAAACCATAAACTTAAATATTATTAATTAATTAAGGTTAATATAACCCCACGCCAAAATAATTTTTGTATTCTATATAGGTATTTAGACAATTAAATTGTCATCACGTCGAACTGGGAACCACGGCAAAACTGGCAGAGACAAAGCCCGTACTAGACTTACACCATCGGTTACGAATGTGTGGGATTTGCCATGGTTCCAGATGCAAGACTGTGATTAAATATTTGCTTATGACGACAACCTCTTTGTCGAAATACGTATACAAAATACGAAAGCTTTTGTGGGATAAGGTTATATTAACCTTAATTGATTAATTTAATCAACCACAGTCTCTATTAAAATTTACCTAAACATTGTTGATATAAAACTCTGTATGTATTCACAATTCACTCGTGAAAATCAGCCTTCAAAATTTAGTATAAACATTGTTTACATAATAAACTACGTTATATCATCAAATTGACACTCGAAGACTATCTCACTTCGCAAGCGCCAAACTAGTCATTACGTTAAATGACCGCGAGACCATTTGGTTCGCATCGGTGACCATCTCTGTAAGCATTTTCATGCATTAAAAACGAGCTGTCATTATACGTGTGGCACACACAAGCGATGTCAGATTTTATTAAAACGTATACATCACATGCAGCAGAAGGTTTTAGTAATGGTAAATGGTTGTCGCTCGTCGATGTTCTCGAGAAAGTCTGACAAATTCTTGTAGGTGAAATATTGAAAGAGATATTTTCCAGCCGTTGAAATATTCTAAATAAAATGAGTTTTATGCCTACATTATTACATTAAAATTACAAAATGGGTTCGTATGTCGGTTTTATGTGTATGGCTGTGATGTATTTTGAATTTTTGAATAAATTATATAGAGCGAGTTATTTTCTAGACCATCAATTTGATTATCAAAGTATGGGACGAAATACAAGGACAACTATAAAATGAACTTCTTAAATACGTAAAAAATAAATTATATATTCCGTTTCCTGACTTTCATCAGTAACAACTTATTTATAAGCGCTTTAACAAGGTCTAATAACGTGAAGGCATGTGATACAACGAAAGTTACTTACATAGTTTACGAACGAATAATTGTTGTATGCCATTATGCCCTATTTATATTGATCTTTCCGTTGCTGCAATAAGTTCTATATACGAGTACAAACGAAAATGACCTACAACTAAAGCTGTATGTCGTTCAATGGAACTGAAATTATCTTATTGTCTCTCATTGTAATAAATGTAATACTGTATATACAGATTTTGTTGCATTAAATTTATTCTCCGTATTTATAGTAATTGCCGCATTTTATTTATATTGCATTGTAGATTATCTGGCATAGTTACAAGATGTGGATGTAGGGACACAAACATGTCGTTTGCAAAAGTAGCTTCTGTGGTCAGTTTAGTTTTACACATCAGCGCATGCAGCAAGTAAAATGTATGATTGTTAACTATTCTGTAGCACCCCAGAGATGACAGAATAAATCTTTATACATACCACTCTATGTATTATTCGATTGTCCCATGATTATGCCTACTAAACCTGTTATACATAATTATTGTTACAAGTTTACTAGACTTCGGAGTGTCATTTTCCAATTGAAAAAGCGTCAGGTTCTAATAACATCATCGCATCTGAGTAATTGCCTCGAAATGGTAATACCTACAACCTACATATGATTCTTAATAGACAAACGACAGTCTGTTAATCTCGACTGAAGAATAATAAAATATATAATAATGACTACACTAATCTTAACTGTAAATGCATGGCATGGTAGATTTATCAAATGCTGTTTCGCATACATTTTAAGATATCTAATATATTCAGAGGTTCCTGCAGTATCTACTAAACATCCGATATAGCTTAAATATTTCTTGACACACCGAAATATAATATAAGTCGATAAGTTCTAATGCTTTTATATTAATACATTATTATATTTATTATATTAAATATAGAATTACACATATGCCAAATGTAGGAAGTAATGCGTCTTTCTACCTTGTATAATATTTAGTATTAATATTTAATAATATTTTGAAGCTAAGAAAACATCGTCCTAAGTTTCGATCTGTTCCATTGCAGCAATATCTATGTGCAGATGAATAACTATGGACAATTAAAAACCGACATTATATAAAGCAATAGAAAAATAAATAAATGGAGGTATGAACGTTATGTGTTGTGTGGAACAGATGAGTTCTCATATAGATTCAAAATTTTCACTAGTGTTGAAAATGGCTATAAATACAGATGACAGGAAGAGCCGATTTAGGAGTAGTTACCAACATTGCTCTACGCTTATGTAGAAATTTTGCTCGCAATCAAAATTATACAGTATGTTTCGATAATTTTTACACATCGATTTCTTGTTGTTCACTTTGCCAAGTGTGAAAAATAATGTCTTGGAGTTGCAAAATACCGAGAAACCCAAAAGAGAAGCGTGGAGCATCATAAATTCGTTTCTAATATCGAAGGTATAGAGAGTTGCCCTTTTCATAAATAAAACATTGACGAGATAGAGAAAACCCGCTTATATTACATGTTATGTTAGTAGATATCTATCCAATCGGGTAAAAGGAATAGCAGGCAAATGAGGGGTATTGATTTATTAGACGAATAATTAGACACTACAAGATAAACGTACTAAAAATTGTATTTATATCTGTTTTAATATCTGGTTAATGTGACGATAAACAATTCGGTGTGGCTACATAACGTGACGAAAGATATTTGCCCTTGGTTAAATTCCATGACGAGATTGTGAACTATGTCTGCGAGCAAGGGTGTCGTTGAAAAGAACGTTCAAGTTTAAAAGATATCTGCGTATATACCTCCAAGAGATGTCCAGAATCATGTAATCATTGGTTAATCTGCAATATATATTGGCATATTATAATCAAATTATACTGAAAGAGAGTATTTAAGTCAATATTATATCCTTTATAGAGATTGTGGAATACAAGTCTCACGTAATAAGGAAAATCTTGCAGTTTTCGACATACATAAAAAATCCCGCTTCACTAATCGTATTCGAAGCAACTTAATCGATACGTATGTACGTACCTTTTTAAAAATCAACTTTCCTATAATATAATATTGATTTTTATATTCATATATACAAGACATTTTCTTACTAAGAATTTTAATTTACGTAGTAAATTTGTAAATAAGTATATTACGTGTGAATAGTATCAGAACATATTCCTGTACGCTTAAATGTTATTACATGTTGCATGATTATTTTTACAGAAATGTTTAATTTAAAGTGCATATATATATGTAAATATATATATATATATATATATATAAAGGGATTTCCAATACGGACTTGACAACTTTTTTTCAAAATAAAATACAGACCATTTGAGATATTTCAAAAACTTTATTATCGAGTTGAAGTACAATCAAAACATTTATGAATGGAACTCGACTTCGTTCATATGGCCACCGCGGGCACGTTTGCAGTGGTCAATTCGTTGGACCCAATTGTCGATGACTCGGACACACAATTCGGCCGAAGCGGCTGCTATTTCGCGTTCAATGTTGGCTCTGAGCGACTGGTCCATTTCTTGAGATAACACGCTCATCAAACTTACTCTTCAATAAATCGATTGTAACGTGTGTTGTGTGGCTTGTGGCACCGTCCTGCTGAAACCACATGTTGTTCAAGTCCATATCTTCCAATTCGGGCCAAAAATAATCGGAAATCATGGCGCGATAACGATTACCATTCACAGTAACGTGACGATCATTATCGTCGACGAAAAAATATGGCCCTATGACGCCGCCGGTATGCAAACCGCATCAAACAGTTATTGTTTGTGGATGAAGTGGTGTTTCATGAAGCACATGTGGATTTTCACCTGACCAATAACGCATATTTTGCTTATTGATGAACCCATTGAGCCAAAAATGAGCTTCGTCACTGAAAATAATTTTGCGATGAAATTGATCATCTTGGCGCATATTTTCCAGAGCCCAATCGGAGAACGTACGTCGCTTCAAATGGTCCATCGGCTTCAATTCTTGAGTCTTTTTTATTCTTACTGCTAGTTAGACAAATTTAATTAATTTACGCTTTTTTATTGGACCTGCGTTTATATGGTTCTATTATTGTTATTATAACACAAGACTGCAACAAATGAAGCATTATACATTTTTATACATTGTCCTAGGTTACTCATTAAATAACATTGATTAATTTAGTAACACAATAAAAATCACATACCTTTAAAAATACCTCACGTTAATTTACTTATGCTTTTTTGTATGCTATCCTCTAGCAACCATATTAAATGTAAATACGGTAAAGCATAGTAGCAAAGCCTCGTTATAATGCATTTGTGGTTTCAGTTGATGTTATATAGAAAAACTATTTCTCGTAAGTACATTCTAAGAAAATATTTTTCAATAGAATACATATATTGCATTCAACATGCATTAAATATCTACTTCCAAGTATTTTCTAAAACTGTCAACAATTATTTTGGAACAAAACAGATAAAATATTTTGAGTATCTACGTTATGAGATCCTATATTCCAGCAATTTCAATACTTGTACCCTAAAAGAAGGTAAAATAAATAGCTCAAGTCCCTTGTAAAAATCGTTTTTAATCAATATTTATCTATATATTGAAGACAAGAAGTATAAGAAGTTAAAATAATGGAGCTATAAGATATTTCGCCCTTTTGTTGAATGAACATGTGCATGGCTTTATTTTTTTACATATGTACAAGACCTTTTGCAAAATTGTTGATAAAAGTAAATTATTTATAGACAGAATTGCTGTATAAAACATATTTCCTTTTCATTACATAAACTTGTCATAAAGTATATATATTTCCAAATGTGTAGTACTTGTAACTAAATATAATTCAAACTTGTCAACTATACATGTTTAGTGAATAATCAACATGCCTCCCTCTCACGTCCAATGAATTGAACGAAAAAGCGAGAATGCATCTGTCTCGCAATGTCGATAACTAAGTTACCAGAGCGTATAGACAGATGGCACTGCATCACGGCTATTTGCCAATTAAAAGAATGTTAAAATGCATTCTCGCTTTTTCGTTCAATTCATTGGACGTGAGAGGGAGGCATGTTGATTATTCACTATTTTTCTGTATCGTAATGATATGATAGACGCTATCAAGGAATCGTTCATTAATAACACAGAATCTGCCTGATGATTGGTCTATCCATGAAACATATGTAGTAGATAGGGTGTTATTAATAATAGAATGATTCCTTTTAACATTCTTTTAATTGGCAAATAGCCGTGATGCAGTGCCATCTGTCTATACGCTCTGGTAACTTAGTTATCGACATTGCGAGACAGATGCATTCTCGCTTTTTCGTTCAATTCATTGGACGTGAGAGGGAGGCATGTTGATTATTCACTATTTTTCTGTATCGTAATGATATGATAGAAACATATGTAGTAGATAGGGTGTTATTAATAATAGAATGATTCCTTTTAACATTCTTATACATGTTTAACTATTTTTTGAGATTATATAATAATTTATTTACGTTGAAATTTAATGTGATAGTTACACATATACTTATTTTAAATCGTATTGAATTCAAATTTACAATTTTATAAAGCATTGCTTTCTTCTTCGTTAAATTATTTGTTAAGTAATTTTCTAGAAATCATTTGAAATATAGTATATGTCTTAACTTATTTCAAGAAAATGATAAACTTTTGCAAATACTTCAACAAAAAGAAGTAATAGTTTTCCATGGGGATGTATAACTTGATATTTTGGGTCAATTTAAGTTATGGTACATGCATCCACACCGTTGAAAACCAAGATGTGCACATCTTGGTTTTCAACGGTGTGGATCGCGTACGGAGTTTGTTTTTTCGTACAATTTTTTCGCCGTGTTTTACCAGGTGCGACACTTTGAAATTATCTGCTGATGATGACAACTTGGTTGTCGAAATGCGTATACAGAATTTACAAATAGTTAATTGTGGAAAGGGGTTATATATCAACCTTATTGATCAAGTCAATCAACCACAGGCTCCATCAAATTCAACTATGGTACATGCATTTCTTAGAATTACATGAAATTACATATAGACTTCAAGAACTATATACAATGAAAGTATATAAATCAATGTTTTATTCTTTATTGAGATTGTGCAATATAAGCCTCACAGAATAAGAAAAATGTTGCAGTTTTCAAAATACATTAAAAAATCTCACTTCATTAATCGTATCCGAAGCAACTTAGTCGTGATTTCCTGTATTGTCCTATTGTTATTATTATTATATATATATTAAATTATTTGCTTAATAATTGTCGTAAAGTCGTTTGAAATAATTAAAAATAGAGAACATAAGGGAGATGGCGTCAAAACAGAGATTTCGCTCACGATGCTACATCATGTCCAATAGCTGCATTTTTATGCCTATTTCGTCCAAGCTTGCTCAAGAATCAAGCGACTACGTATAAAAGATAAGACACGGGCGATTGGAGGAGAAGACATCACTATTTCGGTCCAATAACATTTTGTAAATAATTAGAAAATATCGTTTTTCAGTCTAGTATTACAGAATCAAAAGATTCATTGTATAATGTTAATAAACAAAATTTCGGGGCTCTTTACGATTCACTTAAATACGGATATTGTTTAAATTATTATTTTATTAATTTAAATTCCTGTTTGTCTACAATTTTTTAAATTTTAATTTATTTTATTATTTCTGATTTCTGAATTGGTTGAATTTAGAAAACAGGAATTATTCAGAGAGTTGAACAGGGTGGATGATGGCCCATATGGTTTCCATTCTCACTCTTACTTTTCGAGGTAATTTTTTGTTTGAACAGCTTATTAGTGATCACGTTACATAGGTAAACAAGAAGCGGATGATAGCCATCGTCAACTCAGTAAAGGAGATTTGCAATTATTTTCTTTAATTTCAGTGTCATTTCTACATATGAACATTGAATGAATATATACTTTTCTTATTTAAATTGTATGAACAATAAAACTTCGATATTTGGATAGGTCTGAATTAACGAAAATTAATATCTCGTCTGATTTCACGACTTTTATTAAATGTATTTTTTGTTCAAATGGAATATATTTTTACACATTCTTATGTATAAGAAGTAATATTACAAAGAGTTTGGATGTAAGGCTATAATATGGTATTTTTTTTATGTGCGTACTTATAAAAACGTTCAAGTTTTTCTTTATGTATTGATTGAATGTTTTGGTTACATTTTGAATTTAATTTTACGAAAGAGAACAATTTTGATTTTTAATGAATATTTATGTTTCGTTTATAAACAATTTTTATTTTTCTTTTTAACAAGTTTTTAAACATATTTTAAGTTTGAATTTGATTTTCAACAAATCTTAATGTTTTGCTTCGGAATTATTTGTTTCATTTATATGAATGTTATGTGAAATTGCATGCTAGGCCTAATTCATTAAAAGAACTCATATCCACCCCACAAAATTTAAACAAAGAAAAGTTTTTAGATAAAATTCTCAAATTATAAATATTGTGCTGTCAAAAGTATATAACTTATTGACATACAAGGGTCACAGAAATATGCAGTCATTTGAAAATGGCGCTGCAGTCATACTTCTCGAACGAAACAATAGATGTCGCTGTATTCAATAAAAATGTTATTAAAAGTGACTTCTATGGAAAGTACTTGATGTTAGGGCCAATAGTGTGCAAATATAAATGATTCTCCACTAGCCCTATAATTTTTGCGGAGCTAAATCACACAATACATTTATTGAAAACCCAGTGCGCAACGCATTCAACGGTATTATTTGCTTAATAAGACCTACGTTAATTAATATTACAAAATTCTGGAAATGCACTATTTAATTTTATGTACAGGGAGATACCACAAAAAGACTTAACGATGTATACGAAAATATATCTGTCGAATTCATGTAGAACGGACTATATAATAATGGTATGCAGTAGTAGTATTGAATTTTTTTGTTATCTGGTCGAACATCTAAACAAACTCGTATTACACACTACGCATACCATTGTTCGTTTTTTTTTTCAATGAAACATACAAGAGCTCTTTTTTTAGTTTGATATCGTTAGGACACGACCTAAAAATGTAGACCAAAACTTGTAAACCTTCTGGTGGTAACAACAGTATATACATTTGCGTAATGTGTAAATAAAATTTTAAAAATTGCAATTAATTGATTTTTACTTCATAATACATGTATTATTATGTAATTAATTCTGTACTAATACATTATTTGCAAAAATATAGTAACTCTATATTCTAATCAGAAAGAAATCATTTTTACAGAAGCTTTATTATTCCTTGGGAATAATTATTCCTTCTTTATTAAAAATAGTTTTCGAATAACATTCTTTTTCTACAAAGCGATGTGTATGTATACGATAAGCACTAATAAATGGGCCACAAAAGAAAACAGTCTCTTTGTTGTTTGAAAAAAGAAAAGTATCATTATACGGCACATTCTTTAACAACGTCAGCCCGAAATTTATGCTTTTCTTTCCATTGTTAGATGGCTTCAAAAGAGTGTTTGAGTATAATAGTAGCTTTTTTTCTAAATAAGATCACAAATATCGCGACGGTTTCAATTATTTTTAGCAGTTGTATTATATACAGTGGCCATTTAAATAAACGCGAATTAAAATATCAGGTTGTTACATATGAAATGTCCGATTTTGTAAGGAATAAAAAAGTCTAAATTTAAAAAAATATAAATATTTATTCTGCAAAATAGTCTCCATTTACATCAATAGTTTGTTGCCAACGGCCTGGAAGCTGAAAAATTCCCTTTGAAAAGCAATCTAGGTTTTGACGGCTCACATATTGCTCAAACACTGCTATTACAGACTCCCGGTCAGGGAAGTCCCTATTTTTTAAGTGATTGTCTAAACTTCGGAAAAAATGAAAATAAGTTGGCGAAAGGTCAGGTTAATAAGGTGGGTAAGGGAGAATTTCGTAACCAAATTCCGAAAGTTTTTGGATTGTCTGTCGTGCAACATGAGGTCTTGCATTATCATGAAGAAGTATGGGTCCATGTCTATTGACTAGTGAGGGCTACAAGCGGCTCAATTTTCCATGCATAGTTTCCAGTTCGGTACAATAGGACGCTGCCGTGATGGTTTCACCAGGTTGCAAAAATGAGTTGTGAATAATACCCTTACTGGTCCACCATACAGTAACCATAATCTTTCGCGGGTGAAGTGATGCTCGTGCATGCTGTCTTGGTGCTTTACCTCGATCTAACCATTGTCCTGACCGTCTCCGATTATTATAAAGTATCCACTTTTCGTCACACGTTACCACTCGATGAAGAAACGGTTCAATTTTCTGTCGATTAGCCAAAGAGGTAGCCACCTCTAATCGACGGAGCTTATTGACTTCCGTTAATTGGTGCGGCACCCATCGATCGAGTTTCTTCACTTTGCCAATCGAAGAAAGGTGACGACTAATGGTGGCAATGGACACTTAAAATGTTTCTGCATGGCTACGCACTGTTGTCGACGGATTACTTTCAACTTCTACACGCAGCTCGTCGTCATTAACGGTGCTACGCGCATATCCGCGAGGCTCATTTTCCAAATCAAAATTTCCCTCGCTGAATTTTTTAAACCATCGCCGTAATGTGCGTTCATTACACGTGGTTTCACCGAACGTGTGATTAATATCTCGCGTTACTGCAGCTGCATTTAATCCCTTTTTAAATTGAAAGAGGTAAATTGCCGGAATATCTCTTGCCGACAGCATTTCCATAGGCGAGACAAGGACAGGTGTATTAATTTTTCCAAGAAATGGAACAGGTACACACTCCAAAATAAATACCCTTTTCTACAAATTCAATAATAATTTTCACCAAAAACATACACGTCTTCAAACAGGTGCGATTCAGTTCAGACTGAAGGAAAAAACGGACATTACATTTGTAACAAACTGATAATATGATATATTCCATGAAGAAAATTTAATAGGGTCAGACTTAATTTAAGTAAAAAATATACCTGGTTGAATAGCGCACTGGATAAAAATGGAAGCTGCCAAAAAGACATCTAAAACAGCATAAGAAAGATACAAAATGCATACATACATACATATTATTATGAAATACTCTCTAAGGTAAACAAGGTTTCTCAGAATAGGTTCTTTCATTCCAAGTCCTAGCAAACCACAGACCAGATACTTTCAAAATAAATAATACAACTTTAGTACTAACAAAATTTATTGATGTAGAACATATAACGTGTGAGCAACAATGAGTGACCTGATCCTACACTTCTTTCCATACATATCACCTCAATATTTACTTCCTCTTAAAAGTGAAATTAGACAGTGTCTCACGCAATTCTAATAATTATAATAAAAATAGACTAGCTACTATGTAAACAACAAATTCCAGTGAAAACGGCATTTTCGCTGCGTATATGTGAACTGAAGACTTTAAAAAGACTGATGAAGGCTAGTACAAATAATGGATATTAATTACAAAACAAGTCCTGTACACTGCACGTCAATGAAAGGTTAATGACATAAACATAGAGTAGGAAAACTCACTAGAAATTACTAAACTGCTAACTTCAGATATAAAGAAGGAAGTAAGTACTGATATGGGGCGTGCGGAAAGTAGTAAAAAATCAGGCAATCATTGTTGCTCACTCTGTACTTATATACACTTACATGTGAAAATTCTGCATAATAAGTTGAATTTATAAATCTTAAATATTTCAAAACTAGACTGTAAGGACAAGTCTGTAAAAATAAAATTAATACAGGCTTTATTACACCTAAATCTAATAATTTGTTATATAGTTTCGTATATATTACAAAATAAAATATTTACTCCCCAGTGTTGAAATTTAATTCTATTATAATTGAATGAATTAAATTAATACACAGTTCACTAATTACGCACAAGTATATATCAATATTCATGATTAAATAGTACAACATAAAATTAATTTGTAAATATATGTATAAACTATCTACCATACAAGGGTATGCCTAAATTCTTCGAGAATGTATCAAGATTTCTACAAAATAACATTACTTTGAAAATTTAAATCTATATAAGGTTGATTATAGACTTATCTAGATTCTATTGACAATCTACTTTTAAAATATAATTTTACTTACACTAAGTTTTTGGAAATACGCTAGTCCTCCGCATGTCAGTGTATAACCTTGTGTATTAATACTGTTTAATAATATTCCCTACTCCCTTTAATTTTAGGAAAACAAGATAGCAGATTAATTACAAAAAATTTACGAGATACCAAAACACTCTGTAACACCTCTCTCTATCCTAGCTTAGTGCAGATTGTAGCACAAGCTCCTATTGATTATCTTATAAAGGTATAGAAACTCAAGATCCTGTGCTACTCCTAGGGAAGAATTAGCCAGAATATTTGGCGAGTGCGGGAGGGAGGGGGATCCTGTAAGCAAGCTCTTAACGGGCGCCACAGCATTTAATGCCTAGAAGTATATCCGCTAATGCTGAAGCACTTGGATCCAATACGTGCCAATGACGTAAGAAAAAAATTGGACAAACCCAAAAAAATATAAAATAAAACGCTAAAGTGAAATGGAAAGAAAACTCGTTAACACTAGTTAACAGTCAACTTGTTTATTAACAAAAGAAGGGTTGAACAATAACTCTTAATTACACCAAAACCTACTGACTGACCTTAGTATATAAAATTTCAAATATGCTAATAAAATTTTCTCACAAATAAAAGAAGAATGATTAAGGTGACAAACCTGGTCTAAAGTCATTTGTAAATAAATGCTACTGGTATTTCAAAACTCACATTATTAGAGTAAAAGTAAAAAGTAACAAAAATTGTTAACTTTAAATGAAGGTTTTTGACATTTCGGAATTAAAGTTATTCTAAAATATATATTTACCCAGCAAAATTACTAGAAACAAAATAGAGCTATACTACGAAGTAAATCCCAGTTAGCTACAAAAGATCTTAAATGGTAACTTCTTAATCGATTAACACATGGCTGATAGAAGTAAAACTTATATTTATTACCTGAAGGCTGAATTATTTAGACCGAATATAATAGTTGTCTCAGTATGTATAACGGTAGCTTGTAGTGAGGATTAGTATATAATTAATGGGTGTGAAACCTGCAAAGTAAATGATTTTAATAATAGATAAGAAAATATCATAAACAAGCAAAAAATGTATCAACAATCATATGAAGCTAGTGTCAGAGTACATTGCACTAACAATTTTGAATTGTAGTAGTATTCATAAAACATCATGGGAAATAGCATGCGAGGAACAGGATTACCACTGCAAATATTACCTAACTAACTGTTGAGGATTTCCCTGAATATTTAAGGAATAGTAATGATCGGGGATTCCGGATAACAGTGCTAAATTATAATTCTTTTTTAAAATATTTTCATGTGATCAGCACTAGAACTTGTTATTTTGCACCAGTTTGGAATTTCTGGGCATGACCAGTAGTTTAAGACAAAAAACAGCGAAACTTAATTATTAATGTGAACGCACGATGTATTGTATAAAAAGAACAATTAAATCAGTGTTACTAAAAATATTAAATTTTGGCTGGCATAGTATGCATAGCAAGAAAGGTAAAGTGTATTGCGTCAGACACCGCAATGAGTATGATTTGCCGCTTTTAGCATACGCCATGGTCTACGACACAATGCTTACATTTTTTCTAGTCGCGGTTCATGTGAAACGACCCGTATTTTAGCAATAAGGGAGACGAGAGTTGTCATTTTCGTTGGCCCTTCCTCTACCTTCGCCGCAGAAATATTTTGAGCGGCAACCAGATGTAGTGCAACTAGATGATGTGCCTTTGATCTACATTCTTCCAGTCTTACAACGAGGGCTCGTCTAAGTGCCATCGTATTCATGTCCTTCATAAATCTCCACCCTCAACAAGAATCGTCTGAATGCCAAGTAGATTGTTCACATTCCCTTTGCATTTTTCGTCCCCGTAAACCGTATTTGTAAAACGCAACATTTCCGAAAGAAAACCCCGGGAACTCATCGCATAGTAGCTTAATTGTATATTCCCGTTTTTTTTTTTCTAAACATACATTGCCTAGTCTCAAGTACTTCCCAAGTACAAATTCCTGATACCAGATTCACGTTACGCAACTTGTTCTGTGTCCAGTGTAGTCGATTCTTTCGCCGAATAAGGTTGTGTCTTATTACGATGCATTTTTTTGTAAAAGCATTTCCGTTTGCACGTCGTTTTTTGTATTGCCGAATTTAAGTGAACAGCATGCCACCCGATCAGACAGTTAATCAGGTATTCTATTTGGAGGTTCTAAGAAGACTGCATAACAGTGTCTGAAGAAAGAAGTCCGATTTGTGGCAGATAAGGAAATGATTTTCCCACCATAACAATACAAATACAAAAGGACTGATAAGGCTCGCAGAGCCTTATCAGTCCTTTTCCCCACGCCTCCTACTCACCTGATCTTGCTCCGTGCGACATTTTTTTGTTTTCAATGAAGAGGGGCATGAAAGAACATTGTTTTAACGACGTGGAAGAGGTGTAGAAAAAAACGATACAGCAGCTCGTAGCCATACAGGAAATCGTGTCGAACTATGTTTCCAATAATGGAATCATTCATGGAGAATATATTGAAGGTGTTAAGGTTGTAAAAAAAATAAAATACAGGTTTTTATAGAGAAATTTTGGTTATTTTTGGCTACCCCCTCGTAGCAGATATTTGTTAAATATCGCTTAAGTTAACGAGTAATTTTCACTTTCGAATTTATTTATATGTTGTGTATCGCCGTTATCAATGTTAAAATAATTATAACGCAAATATTCTACTTCATAATGTTAAATATACAACGTCTGCGAATTTAACTTAAACATGGAATACAACTTAAACATACTTATGTATACAAAGCAATAATCCATATGCATTAGCCAACAAGCTAGTGCTAACTATCCTACCGATAACCCTTCAATCAGGAAAAGATAAGCAGCTTATTTTATTGAAACAATTGCTATAATGAGCGTTAAGTTTAGTCTGTGTAAATCATAGCTACTAACTTCTTGTTTTAAATATTCGGTCAAGACATATTCATAATGCGTCAAGATGACTAGAGACAGCGAAATGTGCGACGAGCAACTTTACAAAGTTAAAAAAAGCATTAAAGAACCAGTAGTGCACATTATAGTTGCTGCCTGGTAGAAGGAGATTTTCAAAGTTTCTTCAAACTTGCCAGAATAGTATCCATACAGAAAATGAGAGATGTAAATGTAGTAAACAATTATAAATCAATTGTAATTTTCCTACAATATCGAAGCTATTTAAACGAATAATAGTAAGCAGGCTAATTGACTTCTTCAAAAAAAGTATCTAGATTATCTCTTCCCTGTATAGAGAGGATGCAGTATGGTTGGTTAGAATAGCGTTTTCGGCACTTCTACTGCCGACATTTCGTTTTCACTTGCACCAGGTATCCTTATTCTAGTAGTGGAACTAATGTAAGTCTCTTGCGGATGTGTTTTGTCATGTATTAATAGAGTTTCAAGGTTACAGTGGAGTTGTTTGGAGACGAAGAATTGCCAGGCACTGTGTAGTGGATAACGGATATGGCAGATTAGGTTAGTAAGGTGGTTGAGATTTGTAGACTTTATTTAGTTTTTAACCATAGTAATGACTAGTTCGGGACAAGATTTTGGTTAAATTGACTTGAATATGATCCGGTTCCTAGCCTATTCTTAGCAAATAGAGTACCAGCTATGTATAGTAGCCTAATAAAACGCTTATGCTCTGATATACGAATGCCGACAGACAGCTTCGTTTCGCTAAATATATATGTACACTGCCGCACGAGAAGCATATCCTATACACACTAGGGTAGTTTCAATGTTGTTTTTAAAAAGGATTCTACTGGTGTAATTAGTGATACTTTACATATAGGCTAACTGGGCTTTAGAAAGAGGGAATGATGTGTGCTGAATATTAGGACGTGGAGCTAGCTCTAGGGTTAAGATGTCGGTATATGGTGACTTAATTCCTGGAGTATAGAATACTAATCAGATATGTCGAAAGATCTTTGAACTAAGGAGTTGGTGACACCCTGTTCTTGAGAAAGATGATGACGGTATAGGACGTTTAAATATCGGTAATTGCGTGTCGGTTTGCGATAAATTGAATGTTCTAATGAACCATCAAAACGATAATTCAATGAGATGTCTAGGAAAGGAAGAGAATCTTCTGATTCAATTTTCATGGTGAAATATAATAAATTGTGTTGGGAATTTGGGAAAACAGATAAAGGTATCATTCACATATTTGAATCAACATTTTGACTTTAACCTATACACGCACAGGATTTGCTGTTCAAATGCCTCCATATATATGTCGGCGACAATAGGAGAGAGATAAAAGCCCATAGCTGAATCAGATACATGTTCGTAGTAACTGCCATAGAACTTGAAATAGACGAATAATAAAATTTTTACCAAATCGGCCAAATCGTCGGTCTGGTTGTCAGCGGAAAGAATTTGTCTAATTCTTTGTACAGTGTCCGATATAAGAACCTTGTTAAATAAGAGTTTGATAACGCAAAACTAAATCGTTGGTCCTAAGAATCCAACGTCAGATCACTCAGTCTTAAGACAAAATGCTTGGAGTTTTGGATAAACGAATCACTGTTGCTGGTGCATGGTTTAAGAATATTTGAGGGATATTTAGATAGTTTATAATTGTTTGGTTTGTGAATTTTGCGGAGGTCATCCAGTTTGGTAACTTTAGAGTCACTGGGTAATAAGTAAGAATAAGTAGGAACAGAAGACGCTCTTGTGGAAGCTATAATGATACATTCGATTCGCGAAGTGGGATCCCGAGGTTTATACGAACCTTCCTGAAGAAGAATTTGTATTTTAAGCTCGTCCAGGACAACAGTGATATTACCTTTACAATTTTTATGTATATTTTACTTTATTACAATCTTTATTGCATACCATAAAACTATATATCTATTTTTCATATATATTTTCTTCAATATTAAACCGTTTACTTTTGTAATTGTTTAGCTTAATACGTATTCGAGTTTATTATATATATATATATATACATTCGAATGAAAGTTCTCGCGGTTATAAGTATGAGTATTATTAGATTCTCGGGCTCTCCGCGATATTAGACAGAAATTCTCGAAAGAATCGGCGTCTCGACGTTCCGATGACATCTCAATCATCTTCTTCAGGAGTTGTTTCGTAGTGAAGTGTCAACCTAAAACTGTTGAGTTTCAGGTTGACGCAACACAATGTTATTTCCTTCATCGTTCCATTTTTCAAGATGACATTGATGTTATCATCTTTCTGCCCTTTTGTTTCAATGGACATGCCTGTTTTTTGCAGAAGAATCACCCTATTCAATTTGTGTATTGCGCGTCTGGCATTTTCTGTGAAACCAGACAGTTGTAGGACAATTAGGAAGTAAATTTGTAAACTCCCTTGGTATAAAAAATAATTTAAATTGAAGAAAATAACCTTTTGAAAATGCAACTCTATTTAGAATAAAATGTACATTTATCTTTTTATGATTAGTGACAATATAATTTTAAGAATTGAGTGTGTATATACACTACCGGTCATATTTATTTGCCCACCCTTTGTTTTAGCCAAAATTATTAAACTATCAAATGTGTATTGAAAATTTATTTATTGTACCAATACAATAGTGTAAAATAAACATAAAATAGTTACATTTTTCTTATATAAAAACTTTATCATTAATTATTATTAAATTTTGCTCTCATCGATGTGCCCACTTTTATTTTTGATAATTGCGGCACATAACCGCGGCATCCTTTCAATTAATTTTTGCAGTGTATCTTCTGTAATTTGTGCCCAGGCTTCTTGAAATTGTTCCCACAGTACAGTGGTGGATGATAGTGCACGTTCTCGAACCTTCCTGTCCAATTCTTCCCAAAGAAGCTCTATTGGCTTCAGATCAGGACTTTGAGCTGGCCATACGATTATAGAGATTTGCCCTTGCTCTTCTAGTTGACGCAAGTAATTGCCATATAATCTAGAAGTGTGTTTCGGATCGTTGTCCTGTTGAAATACAAAGTTTTCGCCAAGAATCCTTAGTCCTGAAGGAACAGCGATATTTTCTCAAATTTTCTTCTTCGGATTTTCTTAGGATTCCCTCAATTTTGACGAGATCGCCTATAGATCTTCCACCAAAACACCCCCTTATTTTCATTACTGAACCTCCTCCATGTTTTACGGTAAGCGCAATACATTCTGGCAGTACTCTTTCTCCTGCGGATCTTCTTACGAATATTCGCCTTTTACTACCGAAAAGTTCAAACTTCGATTCGTCTGTCCACAAAACATTATTCCACTGATCAATCGTCCAATTCTTATGTTCTTTAGCCCAATTTAGTCGTTTTATCTTGTTTTGCTTTCGTAGTAGTGGTTTTCGCAGAGGTATTCTTAATTGGTTTAGCACGCGCTCTATTCATTTCAGCAGCAATTGCTGGTGCTGTTTTTCGTCTATCGCGTCTACTTATCCGTATTAGATGCAGGTCATCTGCAGATGTCGTCGCTATGCGTAATCCAGATCTTCTTTTGTTAGAAAATGTACCAATTTCTTCAAATTTTTTAACGTCAGAATCAACAGTTCTGCGATTTAATCGTAATTCTTTTGCAATTTCGCGATTACTTTTACCCGTACGATGATAAGCAATTATCATAGCACGCACTTCAACAGATAATTCCTTCGTCTTCGGCATTGCATTAAAATATTCAGAATAACTCTCTATTTCACTGTTTTCGCAACAAAAGATGAACGATGACTGACATAAAATTTATTTTCATTTTTGAATAACACATCCTAATATTGTAATTAGTTAGTACAATAACACAATATTGGTAATACCTTTCGGAAATGCAGGTAAAACTGTTAATACTGTAGGGATTAGCCTATATAATATTTATGGTATTTTTCCAATTTATGACACATTTACGATATATGATAAACAATTTAAGATTTTCGTAGAAATTCATATGGAATTACTTCCACTAATAATATTGTTGAATAATTATAATACAGATTTTTCGAAAGATAATCCGTATTTCAGGAAACACATAAAATTGGGGTGGGCAAATAAATATGACCGGTAGTGTAAACATACTGTGTGTTTCGACAAAAATTATACGTCATGCATATTATATCCTACTCTATCAGTTATAATTAAGGTTCGCAAATTCGCAGGTAGTCTATGAGCGCTCTCAACTATAAATAAACGCACATACCGCAATCAGTAATAGCAGTTACATATTTACGCAGTGTTTTGCGAATATTACAATAATATACTTTACATACCTAGCAACTGCAAAATACGCAATTATATCTGTTGTGAAAATTATGAGACCCGAAAAATATGAAAATAAATACAAAATGACGACCTTTCGGTATAAATATAAAGTAAACATGAATAATTAACAAAAGTGATTCAAACGTTCAAAGTTTTCATCAACAATGGAAGAATTTAAAGCGTCGATTAGTTAAATACAATTTGTAATGAAAATCTGTAGCTCATTACCAAACAAGAACCATTAGAAACAATAAGCAATCGCATAAAATAGAACTAAATAAATCTCGTAATAAGAGAAAATAACACAGACATTACCAAACAAAATATTATAGGTTGCGACCAAGAGGCACCTAGAGGATAAGAACGCTAAAATGAGAGGAGGGAATAAATCAAAAGCAGAATGGGTTAAAAATGTTGGCGCATAGGAAGAAGGAATGGAATAATTTAGTGAAACAAATACTCGTAATATTTGTAATGTAAAAAAAATATCCGTAAACTCAACTCGTTGCATAAATAAAAGATGAAAAAAGGGGAAAAATCCAATTAGATGCTCTATACTTTTAAAAGAAATAAATGGAATATTCACAATGGACAATTACTTCATAGCAAATAATTTTATTATGTGCGGATTTTTCAAGTTTCTACTAAATTTTTTAAATGAACTATTTTACTAAACGCGCAAATACAATTCTTAAATCGGATCTTGACTATTTCTTGATTAGACTAGTTTATAAATATATTAAAAGTTACTTACATTGACTATAATTCGTTGGCAGTTTTTTGCACTATATTTTATTAAGTATAAAAACTTACAATATGTACATACATATGTAGATACACAACAATACTGATTTCGAACTTACATATCTATTCACAAAATGTTTGGAAAGAAGCCTGTATACCTGCTTTAATCTATGCTGAAAACAACATAAGACGGTAGTAATTAAAGAAATCTTATAGAATGTCCATATAACTCGAATTAACTGACCATCATTGTGTCGCATACGAAGATAACTAAAACATTTGGGTCGTATTAAAATAGCAATTTCCTAAGCATAATCGGCTACTAAGAAATTTGGACGGCTTAAATGAAGCAATTATAGAAGAATGAAACATTTCGCCTCAAGCTATAATAGATAATGTAATCCTTACTATATCAGAGTGTTGTCCGATTTATGTATACGCGCTAAAAGAGTTTCAATAATGATTTAACTTTCTTATTAAACAGACATTTTATTTCTCTTACAAGAATCATGATTACACGCCATTTTTCTTTTATGAAAAAACTTGTATTTCTATGTTTTAATTATCTAACATCTATGTCTCTAGCCTCTTATACTTTACCTCGTATGTATTGTTATTAACAGCATTAAGTAAGTCATAATAATATAAATAATAATATAATATTTATTGTATTTGTAAATTTTTACAAAAACAAAAGTCAAAACATTAATAATGAAACAAAGTAAATTAAAAGAAAAGTAAAACGAACATATTATTAATAATAACGGACGAATTATTTAAACAAAATTTTACAAGTGTAAATAGTCATTTAAAAAATATGGTTCAAGATTAACTAAAAAATAATGTAATCTATGCTTCAGCAAACTAATACGCTGTGTGGATTTAATAAATATTGGAAGTTTATTGTATACTTGCAAACTAGAGTAATGCAGGCCCTTTTCTGTGAGAGTGAGTTTGTGGATGGGATACGAATAATTTATATTGCTTTAACATGTATTATGCTGATGTGCAATCTCGAAATTTTGAAAATATTGTTTGTTTTTTATGAGAAACATTACACATTCATAGATATAAACACCATGCACAGTCAGGATATTATTTTTCCTAAATATAGTTCGACAACTTTGATTAAAATTAAGACCAAAAATCAATCCAATCATTCGTTTTTGTGCTATAAATATCGTATTTATGTTACTGCTACGGCCCCATAGAAGAATGCCATACTTCAATCTGGCATAAAAAAGGACATAATAAATGCTCATTAGAGTGGCGGAATCTAAATCAGATATTAAGTTCCTAATGCCATAACAAAAAGTATCTAGTTGTTTAGTCAAAGATTCGATGTGACTGCGCCAGCGTAAATTTTGATCAATATGTACACCGAGAAATTTGATAGAGTTAGCAGTGTTATATACCTTATTGTTTAGCTCCAATTCTGATAATATACGAGTACTACTGATTGTTCTAAATATCTTGCAGACCGTTTTAGATTCATTTAGTAACAAGTTATTTGCATCGAACCAATTAGTCATAGCCCCGGAGTAGTATTGACATTCACTCGCTAAATGAAGTAAATTGTCTCCTCGTAATAGGAGATTTGAATCATCAGCATACTTTATTAACAAATGTTGCTCATTCTGAAGGATATTATGGATATCATTTAGATAAATGTTAAAAAGCAAAGGTCCAGGTACGATTCCTTGATGTATTCCCCCATTAAGAAAATGGGGACGCGAAAAAGCCGTCCCGCCATTACAAGAAATACTAACTATTTGTTGTCTGCCTGACAAATAAGACGACAGCAATTCATTAGCAACTCCACATACGCCGTAAGGTTCGAGTTTTGTCAATAGTATGTTATGGTCGACGCTGTCGAAGGCTTTACTTACGTCTATAAATATATCACAAGCATATTTACGTTCTTCTAATATTGTCAGTATTCTATCCGTACAAAAAAAAGTGCGGTTTCGATAGATTTGCCCTTAGTGAAGCCATGTTGGAAGTCGTTAAAAATGTTACACTTTATCAGAAAGTTATTTAACCGAATAAATGAAGGTATTCGAATATTTTATTAAATGTACATAAATAAACTTATTGGCCTGTAGTTAACCATTTGATTAACATTTCCCTTTTTGAACATGGGCCTAACCAGAGCTATTTTTAAATTACTCGGATTAACAAAACAGGAATTGATTATATGACATAAAGAATCCGCGATGTTCTCAATACAAACCTTTCTTATATGAGCAGGTACGTCATCAAGACCACTTAAATATTTAGTTTTAAAAGATTTAACACAGTTAGTTACTTCAGTACTCGTAACAGGGAAAAGAAAGAAGTTTTCCGAGTCCCACTCGGAAACCTTCTTTCTTTTCGGAAACATAACATTTAATAACTTAACGGAATAGCTCCTAAGCTATTCCGTTTAAGGTGTACGTATTAGCAGTGTTTTTGAAACCTCGGTTCAAATCGACAAAAAAATCATTGAACTTTTTTTGCTAACGATTGCAAGTCACTCACATTAGGCAGAACTTGCTGTTCTTTCGATTTTATGTTTGAGTTAATAATTTTCCACATCTCTCTCACACTTAAAAATTCTTGATTTATAATTTTTTTTTGTTTCTTGTGTTTCCTTTAATATAATTTATATAAAGGCGATACTTCAGGATTGTATAATCACAACATCTGATATAGTACTAAATTGTCTTCGGAAGCTAATATATCGGGTGAAAGCATCCAAGGTTTTCTCAAAACTTTTTTCTTACGTTTCGGAAAATTATTATTGAAATACGACATGGAGATGTCTAAAAACAAAGCATATTTTGAGTTTGAGTCTGCAAAATCATACACGCTATCCCACGTTTCAACAGAAATAGCATTACAAAATTGCGAGAGATTAAATTGATTATATTGTCTAACCAAAGAAAACTCATTAGCAACATCCTCTGCAGGATTATTACATGCTGTGAATGCTATGAATTGTGCAAAGTGGTCAGAGCATCCCATTGGTAATACGTTTGCATTCACTATTCTATCGAAAATATTGGATGAAACAAATATATTATCTATACAAGATAATGAACTCGGGTCGGTTGTAAGATAGGCATTCTAATGGAATAAGAGTCCAATATATCAATAAAGGAACTTGAAGTTACATTTCGTTCTAAAATGTCAATATTAAAATCCCCAGGTACAGTTTATGTGTTGTAACTTTGTGAGAACCGTCTCAAAACTAACAATAAACGCCATCACGTCAGAAGAGGATGGTCTGTTAACACAAAGCACAATCACTCTTTGCCCACCCAGTACAAACTCAACGGCACAGCATGCAAAGACGTTAAGTCTGGATAGGCGGTTAATCTCCTCCAGTGGCCTCGGCAGGTATTTATTTAAAATATATATAGCGCTATCTCCGTGCTTGCCAAAGTCTCTGCAAAAATAAGACACCAAGTTGTAATCTTCCAGTGCAAACAATTTCAATTGACCTTCCAACATCCAATGTTCTTTTAGGCATATTATATCACATGAAAGCTTGTAACTCCAGGGTACAAGTGTTAAGACATTGCACGTTTTGATGAAATATTCCAAAGTTTGTGTTAACGCTGTAGGCAAATGTTATGTCCTCTCGGAATTCTGTTGCACTCGGAATAAAAAACGGTTGATTTTAACACCGGAAGGCCAGATTTCAGGATTACGAACAATATCAATCTGCGCGCATGAAACCTCTGTCACTTTATGGGTTTTGAGGTGATCTATTATTTCACTGCAAGTAGTCTTGATGTCGAAACCAAAAGCGTGAACGTGACTATAAAAGACTGCACCCCTTAAGCTACTAGTGGATGTTGTACCCTCAATAGTGTTTTGTAGACGTGTTCGGCGATGTTTGTTGATTACCTCCGTGAAGTCGTTATTACCTTTATAGCCTAGTTCCTTACTAGACTCCTTTTTTTCCTCAATTAAAATGGTAACAGTATTACTTTTCTTTATAGCTCCAGTATTTTTTCCGGTTTGATTATCGTTTACTGGTGCTTGATTTAAGTTATGCAGATCGTTCTTATTCATTGGAACTCCACTGTATTTTAAAATTTTGGAATAACCTTTTGTAGTATACATCTGAGGCAATTTGTTGACAGTTTTTGCAGTTGAAGTATTTTAGAGTTACTTTTTGCATGCTTGTTATTCACAAGTTCAACATCCACGTTTATAGGAACGGGACGACTCTCTCTCTCAGTTACACTAGGTACTTTATATAGCGCTTTCATTTTCTGTATTTCATCCATTAAAATATTAATTTGGAATTTCAAATTTTTAATTTCGTCTTGTAGTAATATAATAACTCTATTCGAAAACAATTAGATTGCTTTATCCACTGAAGCCGTTATAATATCATCAATTGATGAATTCTTTGAAATATCACTGATGTTGCTGGAACTTTCCGATGTGATAATTATGTCTTTGCTACTAGCACACGAATTACATGTCCATAGTTTTAGTTTATTGCCTTGCTTCAACACCGTAAAGTCTGGTATCGAGAGACCGGTACATTTCATATGAAAATTTGTTTGCAGTGATTCTTACAAGATATACAATCATCGTATCTGCTGATGCTACCCGCACAAACCGCACACGTTAGTGCCATGATACAAACTCAATACAAACAGCATTTAGTTTTCAAAATTTAGAAGAAAAGAATATAGAGAAGTTAGTGATTTATCACGCTGAGGTTTAGAGATCGAATCCGACTATCTGCTGCCCTGGAAAGTTTTTCGTTGTTTCCAGTACTGCACAGGCAAAAATCTTACTTCTGAGACAAAAATTGAAATGGAAGATATAACTGAACAGGCACATAGTAAACAAGATAGAGAAATATGAATAACCTACGTACCTAGCAAGATATTCACCAAACCATAGATGAGTTAAAACGAATGATGAATGAATAAAGGTCGAGCAAGGTTCGGGAAAAGACGAAATAATACAATAATTGTTGAAATGTATATACGTTAATAGAAAAAAACTACATCCTTACGTTTTATGATAAAAAAAATCGAGAAAATACATAGTTTAATAATTTTTGTATTTTTCAAATTAATTAATAGTTATAACTCAAAAAGATTATAATAATCTCTATAGAAAATACAAAGTAACTATATATGGGTTTATTCTTCATTCCTCTTTAACATTTGAGACTCTTTAACAATTAATAACTTCGAATGCAGTGCCTTAATAATGTAGCGATTAGAATAGTTATTTTGAGGTTATAGGTTCAAAATCGAGAACGAATTTTTTATGTAAATTATACTAATTATTGTTGTTAAAAGCGTTAAAAGTTATACACTCAATATAAATTAAAAATCATACAACAAGCAGTCGTTCTCTCTCTCTCTCTCTCTCTCTCTTCTTCTTCTTCTTCTTCTTCTTCCTTCCTCTCTCTCTCTCTCTCTCTCTCTCTCTCTCTCTCTCTCTCTCTCTCTAAAAAAACGGTTTTAAAAAAATTTCGAACGGAGATATCCTAGAATCTCGTAATTCAGCATACAATCGTGTCAAAACAAAAGCAACCCTCTTTAGATTCTCTCCATATAAATAAGTTTTATAAACGAAGTAGCAGTTGCCTCTTGAGAATTAATCACTTTGAATCACTTTTAATCACAGTTGAAGTACATATACTCAAGAAATGCAGAAAATAAAGTTTTGTGTCGTTTTCACTTTGTGAATAAGTGCCGAATCTTGTTCAAACACCCATTCCTTTTCTTTAAGCCATGAGTCACTCAAAGACTTCATCACAGTTTCCAATACAATATGCTCGAACCGATATCGTTACATTAATCCCTCAAATATTAATAGAAGAAACGCATACGTAAGAGACGCCTCACCAAACCATTAGTGAAGCCCGATGACGACTACCCTGAATCTGTGTCACGATATTTCAGCCGTCTAGAACTATGGCCTATCATTTTATCTGTTAATATTTCCTCTACAGTAAAAATTTTCTTGTCTAGGAATAATATTTTACCGGACTTTATTCTATCGTAACACGATAACAACTTCAAGCGATGAAACGATAACGTTTGCTTACGCGATAGATTTCTATCGATTCTTAAATGGATAGTTGCCTCAGTGTTTGATATGCTTGCAGAGAGTCGACGAAACGTTCGTTACTATTAACGAAGAAAGAAAGCGTTAAAGATGTTACCTTACTTTTTTCCACTTTGTACGAGTATAATGCAATTATAGTAATGTGATTATGGTAACGATTCACTCCCTAGTACAAATAGCATTTCTTGAACATTGACGAAGCAACATATTGTCATATGTATTATAAGTATATTCCGGACTGAATGTTTAACACATTTGAATTTAATGTTAATCTGTAGTTGTCACTAATTATGCAATAACATAATAAATAAAGAATAAAAGTTACCAGGGATGGATTTACTTATCCGAAAGTTATTCGATTCAGAGCGCAACTTGCCAGTCTGCTCAATTAAAAACGGCCGTGTCGGTTGTTAATAAAATCAGCACACCAACTTTTTAAATAAATATAGCAATACCCAATATAATTGTACGTCATGGTGAGGAACAAAGAATTCATACCCCGTTTTAGGTATCAAACGCTCCAAAAGTATAAATGATACAATGACAAAAATTATAAAAAAACACAGAAATAAGGTAACGTAATATCGCTTTAATTAATGAAAAAAATTAATTGGAGATACAGATTAATGTTAATAAAAAATAATTAATATAATCAAATAAGCAATTTTTCAAAAAATTTTTAACGGGCCAAGTTTCGTTCACAAAAACGAAAAATTTCATTTGTTTGAATAGTAAAAAAAAAGGAGATAAAAAAAAGAATAAGTAGTAAAATTAATCAATGATAAAAAAAAATTAGGCCAAATACGGTTATTAAATTTTCACAGAGAAGGAAAAAGAAAAAGAATAGCTATATCAGCTATGTCATCAAATTTCCAGAATACTCAATCTAATGACGT
>JAVIWB010005701.1:600000-810852 GCA_031893035.1 Dermolepida albohirtum | reverse complement strand
TAATTGTGTTAATATTTTTTGCGAATCGCCCGTCTTTGAGTTGAAATGTGCTTTTTATCGGAAATTCTCTCTCAGAAGTACCTTTTTAAAAAGCGTACCGTTCCACTCTGTTTCAGCGATTGTCCATTCTTGCAGAAAGGATTTACTTTAATTAAGGTTATCGGCTTTCTAGTGTAGATTAACTTAGTTCTTACAGAATTGCTGCAATAAATTTTGTATTTCAACCTATAGAATCGTAATTTTCTCTCAAGCAAGAGTACGTTATTGGGAATGCATTTGTTTAAGGAGGAACAAAACTTAAAGAATGATGTTATTTTGTTAGTATTTCACTGTTCTCTTATAAAGTGTGTCCCAAAATTACCGCAAGATTTGAATTAAATAGAAAACACAGTTTTTAGTCATTTGATTGTTATTTTTTATTGAATCATAAAGTGCATAGGATAGGGTTATTTATGGGATAACACATCGGGCAAATAGCCTCCACGGCTTTGCATGCACGTATGCATTCGTTTGTCGAAATTTTCCATGACCATTATGCATAAATGTGGCTGAATTTCATTGATGCAGCGTTGAACCTCCTGCTTTAATGCACGGGTGGTTGTGGGCTTTTTGACATAGACCTATGATTTCAAATAAGCCCATAAAAAATATCTAATGGTGTTAAATCACACGATCTAGGGGGCCAATTCTGATTACCGAAACGAGAGGGTTCACGACTTGGAAATGTCTCATGCAATAATTGAATTGTTTCACGGGCTGTATGGCATGTGGCACCGACATTTATTTTAAAACGTAGATGTTCAAGTTCTAACTTCGTTTGGCTTTTAATGAAAATGTTCTTCTGTTTATAACATATGTTAATGTAGTTTCAAATTCTTACAATTTAGAAATGTGATGAAATATTGCATTGTCTCTTATAAACAAGATCCACGACTCTCTTCTCAACGTCCAGCAGTAATCTGTTATTATTATAGGATTCGAATTGTCCTGGTACAGTTTTTCCATTTCCAAAAAGTCTTAGGGGAAGCACTCGCCGTACTTATTATGTAGAAGGTGCACTTTAACAGACATATTGCAGCCAGCACCGTGAAATGCTTGTAGCATGTTCATTACTAAAGTTTTGTCATTTTCTGCTTTTTTTGTTTTACGAAAAAACTGGTTAAAACATATAACAAGAGCAACCGTGCAAATTCTTTCCGCGCTATTAATTTTGTTTCAAATTTTTCATCACTTCCTATTTCTCGTGAAGTCCAACAGAAATCCCTTCTTTTAGTTTTTCTTCTATTATTTTTGGGAACTTCGTTTGAAGGTATTTAAGATCGTCACTCTTCTTGATCCAGTACCTTAACAAAGTTCTCCATGAGCCTTGGTTTAACATGCAGAGGTGGTATTATGATCTTTACATTTTCCTCTAAAGACTGATATCGAATATTGTCTTATCGCAGTATAAAGTTCTGTTGTAGTGTCACTTTTGTTCATGATAATAGTTTTCCCTGTCACAACTGTCTCTAAGACATAAAAGCCACAATATTTGGTTTAACTTGCTTTCTTACCCAAAATGACTGCAATAACTATAAAATCCACACCAATATTCATTCCATGGTCTTTTCATCTTTTCTAATAAAATTTTCTGGTATTCACAAGTTGCCTTCCCAAGAACAGAAGGGTAAAAGTCTCATTATGTATCAAAACTGTTTTCGTGGTGGTCTTTGACGAATTTATTAGTAATTGCCAAAAAAATTGCAATCATGGTATGTCCCGGAAGTTGACGAAATTGCCGGGTACACTGTAGAAATTAACAAGAATTTCATGTCTGTTGCGAAAAAGGCTTATTCGTGTTTTCTTTCGATTATTTTATGTTACAATTTTGAATTTATTAATTATTACGAGGGTGGTCCCATAAGTACCTAGAGATGGCGGTAGTTGTTTGAAAAATATCACTGTATCAGAAAGTACACAATCTATAAAGCATATGTTTCAAGTTTGAAGACGCCACGTTGTTTATTATTTGTTTGGCAGCCATCAACAGTGAACGTTTTCAGTGAAACTGTAAAAATGGAAAACATTGGTCATCGTTACGTAATACAATAACTTTATTCGAAAGGCCTGAGCCCAACCAACATAAAAGCTGCACTGGATAATACACTGGGTGAGTCTGCTCCTTCGTTTACAACAGTGAAATATTGGGTAGCAGAGTTTAAACGGGGCCGTACGAGCTGCCAAGACGAGCATCGCAGTGGTCGACTAAATGAGGTGACACTGGATGATCGTCGACTCAAAGTGCGCGAGCTAGCAGACATAGTAGGCATTTCAAAAGGTGCTGTACGTCGTAATATTATCTGAAAATTTGGACATGAGAAAGCTGTGTGCAAGATGCGTCTCGCGGTTGCTCAAACTCGAGCAGAAATAGTGTCGCGAAGATGTTTCAATTGAGTGTTTAGCGAAGTTTCACAGCAACAAAGAGGAATTTTTGCGCCGTTTTATAACCATGGATGAAACATGAGCCCATCACTTCACACTCGAGACAAAAGAACAATCAAAACAATGAACTCAAAAGGGAGAACCGACTCCAAAGAAGGGGAAGCCCGTTTCATCTGCAGGCATGACCTTGCCTACAGACATCGGTTTTTTGGGATGCGCGTGGAATAATTTTCATTGACTATCTTGAAAAAGGAAAACCTATCAACGCCGAGTATTATGCGAACTTATTGCAAAGTTTGAGGGAAGAAATCAAGCAAAAACGGCCGTATTTGGCTAAGAAGAAAGTGTTGTTTCATCAAAATAATTCACCGGCTCACAAATCCGTTATTGCAATGGCCAAAATTAATGAATTAAAGTTTGAATTGCTACCTTATGCACCCTATCCGCCAAATTTAGCCCCCTCGGATTAATTTCTGTTCCTAAACTGGAAAAAATGGCTCAGTGGTCAAAGATTTTCCAAAGATGAAGATGTGATGTCGGCAGTTAATGGCTATTTTAAGGAGCAAGGCAGTTCTTATTATAAAAAGGGTATCAAACTTATTGAACATCGCTGGGGAAAGTGTATAGAGCTGAAAGTAGATTCTGTTGAAAAAAAAATATATTTCTTTCCAAAATTTTTGTGTTATCTTTTTTGTGTTGGGTACTTCTGGGACCACCCTCGTACATTTTATGCTCACTGGTAAGTATGAATTTTCAGTTCCAACAGATGACAAATTAACAGTTTGTAGAGGTACATACATCATGATTTTTATGATTTATTAGTGTCTATTTTTAAAATACGTATTCATACGCACGACTAAAATATATTTAATTTCACATTTACCCATGAAATGTTCTTTTAAATGACTTAATGTTTCGTGCATCATTTAGCACACATGTCTGCTTATTAAAGCTTTATAAAGAATAAAACTAAAGTGTACCGGTAGAATAATATATGGATACAGAGTAGACAAATGTCTACCTGCTGTATTTTTAAATTTATGTGTATTCTCTCTATATGTGCCATTTGTATAGCTCGGTCTTAATAGTTTTAATTAGTAGGAATGTCATAATACACATGTGCACAATTTATGCATACACCACATGACGGAAGAGGGTTACATACGGTGCGGGTTGTTTGACATGAGTGACACGTGTTAATGTCATTAATAATTTCCGTTGACGGTGTCGTCCTAATAGTTCGACTGAATACGGAAAATAGCTAAAGTCGAATAAGCTTTTATCTCACGTGCTCCCACTTAATATATATGTTTTTAATCTTCCTTTTACAAACACTTCTATACTCTCTCATTCTTTCGGAACAACTCTAAGAATGTAAACACAATAGATTTATTAAAGAATCTTATATAAAGAAAGTTTCCGTTCAGGATTTAATCACTTAATGTTGGGTTGGGGAAAGTCAAAACGCAAAACGCACATGCTTTCATACGTATCTAATTCGCGATAATTGCACGCATTCTTTACAAAATGCAAACAATTCGCGGTTACACTATGAAATGTTTTCAATTCGAAGGTAAGTTCTATGTAGAAAAACAGGAAACTGCAAAGGGTAATCGTCTTTAATTTTGAAGTTGAATTTAGACATAAGACTAAATATTTTTCAAGAATTTGAATCAGGTATGTGGATGAAATTTTCGCGATTTTTAATACACATATGTAAGTGTACGATTTCGTCAAGCAATTAAATTCAAAATTCTCGACGGTTAAATTTACGGTAGAAAAGGAGTCTTTTTTGGACACCCTAGTAATTAGAAATAAACTTAAAATAGAAATTGATATCTTCAGAAAAGAATGTCAATAGGTTCATTATGGCATTAGCAAAAGTAAGGCTCGGAAAAGAGTTGAACTATATTAAGAATATCGTGAGAAACAATGGTTTTGATTCGGAAATAATCAATAACATAAGAAAGACAATTCGGAATACCACATGTCTTTCACCTCAAAGCAATCGAGACAAGCAATTTTTATGTTTACTTTTTCACCCTTTGATGAAAAATTTGGATAGTCTTTTTGAAGAGAGCGGTTTTCAAATTACAATTCGTTCCACTAACTCCATCAAATCCCTTTTAGGAAATGCAAAAGACAAAGTCGAGGACAACATAAAATCCAGAATTTACGGAATTAAATATCTAGATTGCAGTAAACAATACATCGGCCAAACAAAACGAATGATAGAAACCCGGTACAAAGAATATATTGCTCACATCAAATTCAATCGGCCTGAAAAACCCGGTTTAGCAAAACATGTGTTGGAAAATAATGATAGTGTAACCGCGGATTGTGTGCATTTGGTAAACAATGTATGTAATTATCGCGAATTAGATACTCACTCATCTAGAATTCAATTTTCTTTATTATTATGTGAAACGAATATATAGTGTGCGTTTTACGTTAATTATCTGCTGATGATGACAACTTAGTTGTCAAATACGAGGGTGATTTGGTTCTCACCAAATAACCCTCGTATATTTAAATACACTTCATCTAACCCTAAATATTACTTGTAAATGAAGACGAAATAATAGCAGCAGATGTAACAGGGACGCAGTTCTAACTTAAAAGCTAAAATGAAGTAATCATGAATCACACTTCCTTTAAAATACGAAGCTTCTCTTCGAGAACACGTGTTGAATTACATATGTATCCTTTGATTCTTTTTGAATTTGGTGTTTATATCTGTGAATGTGTAATGTTTCTCGTAAGAAACAGACAATATTTCCGATTCCGAGATTGCACATCAGTATAATACACGTTCAAGCAATATAAATTGTTCGTATCCCATCCACAGACTCACTCTCACAGAGAAGGGCCTGCATTACTCTAGTTTGCAAGTATACAATAAACTTCCAATATTTATTAAATCCGCACAGCCTATTAGTTTGCTGAAGCGTATATTACATTATTTCCTAGTCAATCTTGAACCATATTCTTTAAGTGACTATTTAAACTTGTAAAATTTTGTATAAATAATTCGTACGTTATTATTAGTAATATGTTCGTTTTATTTTCCTTTTAATTTACTTTGTTTCATTATTAATGTTTTGACTTTTGTTCTTGTAAAGATTTACAAATACAATAAATATTATTATTACCACTCAGCAGCTCAAGAATTAGTTTTCTAGATATGTAACACCTTTTCACATTAATTTTCGTATTGTGTATAGGTATATTGACAACTAAGTTGTCATCATTAGCAGATAATTAAACCGTGTGGCACCTGTAAAGTACGGAAAAAACCCGCACAAAACCAATTTCGTACACGATCTGTACCGTCGAAGGCCAAACACGCACTGTCTGATACACAGTGTGTTTTTCAACGCAGATTCCAAGTGTGACACTGTTTAATTATCTGCTGATAACGAAAACTTGGTTATATATCAACCTTAAGTGATTAAACTAAATACTAAGCTGTATATTCTTAAGATTTCACAATTCAAACAGTATTATTAAACATAGTAATTTTTAACACTAAAATTGGATAGCTTTTATTCTAACTTAGCGAAAGAATCTAAAAGAAGAACATTAGAACTGCATATAAATATATATTCACATCTCAAGTTTCAATACAATTTGCATCTTAATCTATCCATGTCGATAAATGAAATTATGTATCCCTAAAATAATTCTAGAATGGGCAGAAAAAATAGAAAACCACACGAAACGCTTTTCTATTATATTAATTATTTTATTAATGTATTCCTAGTTATTAACAGGTGGTTAACAGCACACAAATAAGACAAACGATATACATGTACAAAATTAATAATTACTGGTTGAGTCAACCGCGAACACCGCAGAACTCGTCCTGACAATGTTACCGACAACAATGGTCACACAGATGTTTATTGAAAGCGAAACCAGAATACGACTATTAGCGTAAATTCGTTTCTTTGTCACATGGACCACAGAATTGACAGTAGTTCGCTTCCAAAGCTAATCATTCAAGTGAAAATGTCTTCATTGTGTTAATGAAACTTACGGAAGCGTAAGGCATTCGATGGGTGGTATTACACGTTCACTTCTTTGTAAGAAATTTTTGAATAGAAATCTTAAACTATGCAATCTGTTCACGTCAGTTTTGCTTTTGAATTTAAAAGTGTAATGGAAATATTTTGAGATATAAGGTAACGGGTTTGCTAAAATAGTTTACAAATAACAATATTGATTGTTAGTTATTAACATATATTTTTTATTAGAATCAATATTTTCCCCAGTACTTGAATACTTTGAAATAAGTATGTATTAATTTATAAGTACTGAGGTTATAATTGATGAGTACAAGTAGTAGAAGTATTTAACATGGAAACTACTTACCGTCTATTTCATAAATTGTTACTACAATAGTCAGAATAAAATAAATATATATGAAACCAAAAAAGTTTCGGTTGTTAAGTGTAAGTTATAAATTTGTGTACTGTGTCATTAAATGTTAACTCAAATACATGTCTCGTGCTATTAAATTTGGTTTAAAATGTTTTCATACGGAAGAATAAGAAACGTAAGATGAGTAGGCTTAAATTATAAAAATAAAACGGTTGGCATATAATAAACATTAAAAAATTGCATTGACTTATAGAAGTCTTGTTTGTAGTAGATATTGAAACGAAATTCCTTCATCGTTTATTGTTTTATTATTTATTATTGACGTCACTATTTTGCTTTGCGGAATCAAACTGCAGAGTTAGGTGTGCGATGGTATTATGTTTAACAAGAGCTTACACTACGCTGTTAATACACAGTTGTGCACTTTTATTACTTTAATTCCAGAATTCGGCGATTCAGTATAGTTGAGTATAACATATTTTGTTAACTAATCTGAACAATTGAGCTTTTATTATAAGTTATTACCAAGCAAAAAGCAAAGAATATCAACAGCAGTCGTGTATGTATAAGACTTGGTTTTTACAAAATAAAGTATTATATTTGTGCTTTATATTGGAATTATGCTATCGGTCACTTAATAATTGTAAGGCTTTCAATTATTGTGTATATTACTCTAGTTTATCCCTTTTTTATCTATGGATAAGATTGCTAGAAAGCTTTTTCTGTAAACTTCGTTTGAAAATGTGACAATAACAAACACAATAACAAACAAAGGCATATTCAAAAATAACAAGAAAAATTGAAGATGATTTAAATTGCTCCAGATGAAACCACATTTATATAAACTATTATTGAAGAACATAGTGAAAAAACATAAAAAAAACGATTTAGAAATTCTTTCACGCCCGTCACAGTAACAACCCACATTTATGAGGCATTTTCGCCTCACTAACATGATGCAAGCCAACTACAATTAATAATTAGTTGAGTGAGTTTTAGTGAGTTGGCACTGATAGCCATTAGTCAGCCGTGTGTGCTTCGAAGAAGTGCAAGGGGTTTAGCAAGTAAATATATGTAAATGTAAATAAATACACCCTTTTAAACAGCGTTTTCAGTATACAGATGCACAGGGTGGGTAAGATCGGTTAAATATATATAGTATCAGGTATGTTTCAACAGTTTCTTCATGTAACCCTGCTCGTCGTGAATGATAAAAATTCTAATACGCAGAGAACGATTGTACGACATCATGATAAAATACTTTCTCTTGTTAGACGCACTGAAATAAAAGACTTGGGTGTTTACCTTGATTCCAAGCTTACCTTTCTTAAGCACATCAATCATAAAACCGCGGCGGCTCTGAGGGTGCTGGGTAGGAAATCTCATTGTTTTCATATTTCTACGATTAAGCAGCTATACATGACGTATGTAGGTTCAAGGCTGGAGTATGCATCTTTAGTCTGGCATCCTTATTATGAGATTCACAAATTGTCACTTGGGGTGTGCGTCCTCCGCGAGGAGTCGAGAACTCTTTTCTTCTAAATAAGTTTGGAATGGAGTCCTTGGAAGTCAGACGTCAACTAAATAGTATAAAGTTTGTATTTGGTTAGAGGAAATATAGATTGTGCTCATTTGCTGTCTCAGCTTAATTTTATGGTACCGCGAGTGTCGGCTAGACATAGCCATTGCTTTTATATCGAAACATTTAGTACCAATATTGGTTTCAATTTCCCATTAGCAGTTGCATGTCGGGCCTTCAACGGTTTGTCGGACCATTGCGATATAAATTTTGATTCCTTGGGGCGGATACTATCTGTCGCTAGGGCGCGTTTGTCTTAATTTTCTTAATTATGGGTGTGTGTGTATGACTATATTTGTATTCATTTATATCTTTATTTTAATTTTTCTTTAATGCACTGTGAACATTAATTAGGTTCTTATTGATTGATTATCTGATGATTTTTATTTTTTTTTAATATTTTTTTTGTCCTGTTATTGGATTGTAACAATCTGTTGGACAATAAAGACTTATTATTATAATTAAAATATTTGTTAATACTTAACAGACTAGCAGGCTCACTATTACCAAAAATTTGTATTAATCTTGTAAAATCTAAATTTTTCATTATCTTACTATCAATTTTAGAAATAGCACTAATACTACATTAGTGTTATTTGTGCCTTACCTGAAATAACATGAAACGGTATAATGCGTTGGTGACATTCGTTCGAGGCGACGCAATAGAAGATGTTTAGCAATTTCCCAATCGTTTTGAAACTTAGTTTGAGAAGAATAACTTTTATCTAGACCTAGACAACACTAATTTACTACGAATCAATATTAAAGACGAAATTGAAGGAACTCACAAAAATAATATATTTAAAAGTACATTTCTTCGGGCCTGAAATGAATTTATTTCTAATATGTGAGTCATATATACAAGGTATGGCAATTAAATAACGAGATTGCGCCCCTTCGATCGCGCAGCCGTGTCAATGACTTTGATACTTCCCAAGCAACGTTAGGCCACTCTGTCTGTTTTTGTTTACTTTCGAGCTTTACTTGTAGAGGACATTCTTACTCAGTAGTACCGTGATAATGGTTGACATAAAAATCGAGTAGTCTATTAACCTGAAATCCCTTGTCAAATTAAAAAAATCGCGAACAGAATGTTTACAAATATTAAAGGAGGTGTTAGATGATAATGTTATGTCACGTGCGCGAGTTTTGAATGGCGCAAATGGTTTTCTAAAGGTCGGGAAGAGGTCGAAGATGATGAACGCCCTGATCGACTTGTGACTCCAAGAACTGGGGGAAATGTTCAAAAAATTAATGAAATTGTGCGGAACGATCGACGCCTGAGCTTTCGGATGATTACCGATATAGTAAACATTAAAAAAGAAACAGTAAGACACATTTTGCAAGATAAATTAAACATGACAAAAGTTTATGTAAAAATGTTGCCGAAAACCCTCACTCAGGAACAAAACGATAATCAGATTTCCTTTGACATTATGGAACGACTCACAGAAAAGCCAGGTTTGCTCACAAAAATCATCGCATGTGATGAAACTTGGATTTTCCCCGAAACGAATCGATGCACTGAATGGCCGCCAGATCACCAAGACAGAAAAAAGCAGGTATGAGCAAGGTGAAATCGGAGGCAATACTGTTTTTTTCGAGGGTGTTATCATGACCGACCAGGTGCTGAGGGTCAAACCGTTAATCTGAAATACTACAAAGAAGTCCTAATCAAGTCGAGGGAAAATTAAGGAAGAAAACATCGGATTTGTATAAGAATGACTGGTGTGGAGTGGATTCTGCATCAGGACATCCACCCAGCTCACAATGCCCTATCTGTGAAGTAGCTTTTAGTGGACAAGCGCATTGCTGTGCTTTATTATCCTCTGTATTAGCCAGATCTCGTACCATGTGATTTCTACCTGCTCCCAAAAGTGAAAAATGCATTAAAGAGAACACATTTTCAGTTTTTTGAACATGTAAAAGCAGAAACAGCAGAGTTGTTGAAGAGACTGACAACTGATGAACTAAGTCATTGTTTGAAACAATGGAATACTCGTATACAGTTGTATACATGTAGGAGAGGAGAGTATGTTGAAGGGGGATAAAAGTTAAATATAAGTTTATTTGCAATAAATAACATTTCTCACAGTGCTCTTGTTATTTAATTGCCACAGTTTGGTTGGACAACTAACTGGCTACTGCTACCGTTTAAAAAATATTGATGTTGTCTTGTGTATGTACCACGCATTCGTTGAATTTATGTTGCGTTTTGGTGCTATCTTTGAATTTGCTGGCTGGATAATATTCATAATAGAAAAGACTGAATACACCTTAAGTAAGCGGAATACCTGCAGACCCAACTTTAAAAATTAAAATTTATTTACCAACATGCAGATTTATGTATATCTTTAGTTCTTGTATGTTTGGAAAGTGATTTACCTTCTAGGTCCATAAAATTTTATAAATGCATCTTGAATTATAGAAAACCCAATGATATCTTGTTTTTTTTAATACTCAAATCATTTTTGCTTATATAACGAAACCCGAATGAGACTAAATTACCGTAAATAGTTAAATATGCAGATAGACTTTGTAATTCTAGAAACAAATTCTAATTACATTGTCGCAAATCAATCTATTTATTAATAATGAAACTGTTTCATTTATGCTGGGTTTTTATTGCTTTTCGAAACTCGATCGGAACGTGAAATTGACGCGGTTGCATGTTTTAATAAAATAAAACAGTAAAACGGCATCAATTATTCGGAACAAATTAGACGAAATATTCGAATCTGCCGCGAGGAAAATGTATAAAATGCATTTTAAATTCAAATTGGAGAGAATCTTTTAATTAAAGAGAGTTCAAATTTATAGCCGTTAAGCTTCTTACGAATTCATCCGGCGTCGAGAGTTTTATATAAAATAATCTGCAGAGTGAGATTCGTCTGCTCTTTCCCATGAAATTTCCAGTGCAGGGAAAATATGTATATCATAACGTAAACTTACGCTTTATTTAGAACCCATAAGGAAAATGAAGGTAATTTTCCAAAAAGTATATGAAACAAAACCACATGTGGCATGCATTTACAATCTGCCGCAATACTAAAGCTCTTCAAATATTTATTAATGAAAATTAAGCCCATTATAATAATACTTAAGCATATTATTAAATTATCATTTACATTATATCTGAAATCTCCTTGCGAAAGGTAGTTTTGGTTTTGAAAACCTTTCATCATAACGGTTGGCAAGAATTTAATATTAAGGAGAGCTTAATTAATTACACTGCACAACAATATGGCAACTTTTGTCTGATGATTGACTTTTATCAGGTAATGTTTACTAATTTGACGTCGCTGATTTCAAATATATCCTCAGTTTTTTTGTAACAGCTCTTGTTTACGAGATATAGCTTTCACGAAACAATCGCTGCGTTAGTGTGTTAATTTGCTTGTAATTAAGAAAATATTAAGTTTTCTTAATATAACTTGATATGGCATCGTCAAGAAGAGTTTGTATCAATGATCTAAATCATTTTTGTTTCATTTGCGGAGAGTATATGTATATTTAAGGAATACCGTTTGAATATGACAGCGTTCGTGAATGAGGCTTACAAAAATTACTTCCTTCACACACTGGTAATGAAAGACAAGCCTTGGATTCCGCAAAAGGTATGCAAAACGTGCGTTGAGTTTCTACGTTTGTGGACAAATAAGAAAAGGAATAGTTTTAGCGACGAAACCGCTTTAATCTGGACTGAACCCTTGAACCACCACGACGACTGTTATTTTTGTTTGGTGAACATAATTGGCATTAACCGAAAAAATCGAGCCAAATGGGAATATCCTTCTATACGGTCGGCACATAGACGTGTTTTGAGTCCTAAAATATCACTTGAACTTTAAGCTGATGCTTCACAGGAGGAGACTAGGCATTTTGAGGCAAAAACTGACAGTAGTGATAGTGACTCTGAATGTGACCTGAAAGCGTCAAAACTATTAAATCAAGATGATTTAAACGACCTTGTCAGAGATCTGGGACTGTCAGAGGCTGCTAAATAAATAAGGGAAATAAAAAAAAAATTAGAAAAGTTCTGAATTTTCTCAACTCGTCGAACAACTGATGAGTCACTTTCAAAGGCTTGGATGTAACATGAGCATCAAGTTACACTTTCTTCGCAACCACATGGACTATTTTCCCGCCAATCTTGGGGACCTAAGTGAAGAACAGGGGGAGCGATTCTATCAGGACTTGGAGGAACGCTATCGGGGTTACTGGAACGCACACATGATGTCCGACTATTGTTGGAGCATTCAGAATAGCTGCCTGCCTTCAGCTTTAGCAAGAAAATTATATAAGAGAAAGAAATAAGAATATAAGGTGGGCACTCCCCACTGATCTATGGCGAGAATTGAAAACAACAACGAAAACGCGGAGAAAAAACTTCAGGCAATGGAAATGAGATGCCTAAGGAAAACTGAAAATGGAACACGGTTAGGCCATATCCGAAATCACATATTGATAAAGATTAACTGCAAAACCAATAGAGCAATGTATACAAAAAAAAAAAATAAGTTAAGATGGTTCAGTCATATAAAAAGAATGTATAGCAGAAGGACAACAAGAAGAATATTCGAAGCAAAAGAAACAAAGAAGAAAAATCGGGAAAGATCAAGAAAAACATTCGAAACATACGAAATTAGCAAAGCAGTAGAGAAGAGAAGAAAATAATTACAGGAGTGCTACGAGTACCATAAACAAAGGGCCACACGGAATCTGGAGAAGTTCAACTGATCACAGTTTACACAAAGGTAAAAAGTGACACCGTAATGGGAGCAAATAAAACCAGCAAAATGATTGAAATTTAGGAACGTCTCAATTACCGGTTTAAATTTAGAATATAGCGAAGTAATTTTTAAAGTCTCCATATCAACAATTTTATATGTATGGAATCTGGACAATAATACATACATGACGTGTTAGTTATACATATGTTACAAACTTCTTTTGCTGCACTATTCATTACGGAAGACTGGCATCACCATTGTGGATATTCTTCTCGTACAATTTCTCTTAAAGTTCCGTCAAACCAATTCCCTATAGTCAGACTTCTATTAGTAATTCTAAACGTTAAAATTCAGGGCTTTGTCCGTATGTTACTATACAGCAAATCTATATCTTTTTCTTTCCATTATAAGGAATTATTTTAAATAAATATAATCTCATAAAATTAAGCATCTACTCATCAATACTCAGATATTCACTTAGAGTGTAATGAGTAATATCGAACGTCTCCCAGGTTCGCAGCAGGGTAAAACCTTACTGACAGGGCTGGATAAGCGCCATTATAAATTTAATTATAGTACTTTGTTATTCTAACGTATTGAAATAGTTTCGAAATTCTTTTACACCAATCACAGTTAACAATCTACCCTTGCAAGGCATCTTAGCGTCACTGATATGTTGGAAACTGTCGGCAAGGCTTTCACGGGTTCGCACCTATCGGTTCCTCTGGCTGGTTACCAGAGAGATTGTTCAACTTTAGTAATAAACTTCCCAATCTTTTATTAGTTAATTAATTCTGCACAAGGCTTGATGGCAGGTATTTGTCTTTCTTTGTCTTATTCTTTCTGATTAAGCAGGCAGTTTATGAAAAATTAAAAGTGATTTCGGGTTATAATCGATCGAAAGTTTATTCATTTCAAAGAATAATCGTAAGATTCGCATGAATAACGAGTATTGCTCAGAAAATTTTGGATACATTAGGTAGTGTACAAGTATTAAATAAACTAACTTAAATATATATGAAAAATAAAACATACGATAATAATAATAAAAGGAAACTAAGAAAAACAAAGAACCAAGATGAAACCAAAGTTGTACTCTTCAACTCTTCAACCTCCGAAATTATTACCTATGAAAGGGATCTGGAAACAACTTATTCGCATTTCTGCACATATGAGTAAGCGGAGCTTTCAAAGGAACATTAGTCCTGGTGCCCGGAAGAGCGAAGGAATCCAAAAACCGAGTGAAATAAGAAGGAACCAATAGACAAACCTGAGACACTAGGGGCATCCACACTATTATTAATCAAGTTAACAAGAAACTTCGCACTGGTAATATTCCTACGACAGGACAAAGATTGAAAACAATGTCTAACCAATAACGCCTCATAATAAACTCCCCTGAGTGGGTATGTACCATCAAGCCGGTAAGATGAATACTTTAGAAATCTTTTCTGGATTCTCTCCAGAAACAAACTCTGATAAATATAACACGGATATCATACCACCGAGGCATACTCAAGCTTAGTCCGGACAAAAGCATTAGATGCGCCAAATCTGAGTTATACACTAAAAATGGCTATTACTTAAAGGAAAAATTTATTATGGATGAAGACAATAAAATTTTAATAAGACCATGAATACGAAGTAAAATTCAAATTCAAAATTTCTTTGACGAATCTGCTTGTTAATTAATTGTACCAGCATCACATGTATTGTAATTATATTGCCGTGAATGAATAATATACTAGGTTTATTAGAAGCATGCTACAGCAAGCATTAAGTTACTATGATTTTTTGAGAGGCTTACTCTTTGTTTAACATGTGTTCGGTTTATTAATTAGCTTCGATGTTGTTAATTCTTCTCAATAGCATTTTATGTTCCAAGTATATTTTATTTAGACATTATATAATTTTAACTGTAATAGTTTAGACCATTTCTTTGATCAAATAATTACTTTTGCCCGGCTGTAAAACATTCAGCGGCTATAAATCATAATTTGTATGAAACAAATTGTCCGCTGCACATTTATTTTTTATATTTTATGGTCGGTTCAGTGAAACCTTTAGTATGTGGGCACGATCTAATGTAATTACCCGTCTTTGTTTCATAAAAAATTCCAAGGGATAGAGAAAGTGTAATTAAATTATTTATCACTGGTATACTTAGTGTTTATTTTATCTACAAAAGCTTTTGGGTAATTGTTTGCAGAATATTTTCATTCATAAATATTATTTTAATTTTTGATAGTGAAGGAAAAGAAATTTATAGCTAATGCTTTAGTTCGTACATCATAAAGTTACGGTAGACTTCACTTTTGGGTGTTACGCGAATTTAGATTTTCTAATTGTTTTCTTGTAAGAATTTACGCGATTTATCTTTGAAAGTTTGCTGGACAGCGATGCACCTAAAACGTATACATATATGCAGTTCCCGTACATGTAAAAGCTTATTAGAAATGTAATAGTAATAGTTCGTGCGAATATATTCCATGCCTCATCTAATTGCCTACGAGTCATTTTCTGTTTGTCCTTTCTTTATTGCTGGAACGTTTTCTGGAGTTGACACTTCTGCAAACCTATTTGAATTGTGACTAATGTTCCCAATTAAATTTAGCAAGTTTAAATAGCAAAAACATCGCTTGATTGCTTAGTGATGGACAGTTTTCATCATATACACCAGAATTTTTAGAATAGTATTATTTTGATGCTAAATTACGGAAAAAGTTCTAGGAGAACGAAATCTGATATGGAAAAAGTGGTCTACACTTGTTAAGGGTATTATTTTGTGTACACATTTTATTTTGTTATTTTTAGAACGCATATTTATTTCAGTTGGAATAAAATGCATTTAATTATAAGTAAATTTTGGCGTATTCAAGTTTTCGAAAATAAGTTGATCGTAATGCAAATATTTAGTCCGGATATTTCATCGCAAATACACAATGCATCTTCGTACTTTTCTTTATAGTTTCTTGCTTGTACCTTACAAAGTTAAATACATAAGAAAAACTGTAAAATACAAAATTTATGGGATATGTAAATATATGTCAAACAAGCAATTTAGATTTACAAATATAACATATTAATGTTTAAAATACAAAAATTAAGAACTTTTTGTATTTTAAACTTTAATATGAATTGAATAAAAAGCACCATTTCCAAGTAATATTTTTAAATTTACTTTTAAATCTGCTGATGGGCATCTTTTTAAATTATTTTGGAAACCAGTTGTCCATCTGGAACTTCTAATATACTTCTACGTTGCATAAACACATTTAAATAGTTACTATTTCGCGTGGAATACGAATGCGTTTCTACACCGAGTTTATATGATTTTTCGTCCTCATGTATCCTGCTACTTCATTAGGATTAGTATATACACCGATTGAAAATTAATTTTTTTTCAGCAAACGTTTTTGTACATGTTTCTACAGCTCGTTTCAGCAATATGTAAAGTGTGTAATATTTTGGCCGCGTAATGAGTGGTGATGATTTTCATTCGACGAACAATGTATGTGTAGATTGTATTGTGATAGTTGTGTAGTCCAATTAAGTTAACTAAAATTTTATCTGAGGTGTTTTCTTTACTTTATTCTGGTACAATGCTAATTTATTATTAAGGTTGAATTTCGTTGACAACATATCAATTTTCTGCTTCTTCATTGACAACCTCATTATTTCTTACTGTCTTTTCTGTTGAAACACCAGTCGTTGAAATATTAGTATCATCGGCGTAAAGGCAAGTTTTTGTAGTCGACAGATTTACTTCCAGGTCATTTACATAGACCACAAATAACAGAGGACCATGCATCGACCCTTATGGCACATCTTGAATTTTTGTTGTGATTTCTAACTTCGGATAGTTTACTTCAGTATATTGCTTTTAAATAGGAAGCTAGTGATCGATTGCGACTCCATGTACGCAATTTGCCCAGTAAAATGTCATGATCGCCTGTGTCAAAGCAAGAATGAGGTCGTAACAAATCATATGTACGTATATACGCTTATCTAGGGCCTCTAGAACTATACTCAGAACGTTTATTTCTATAGTAGATCTGCTAGCCTGTATTTCTGTATTTACATTACCTCCACTGCAATACTTGTTTCATCTATATAAAAAAGTATCAAATGTACTTTTTAGGTGTGACTTAAAGATTTGTTTTATGACGGGTATTGTTGAACTCGCAATTAAATTTACCAATGCTGTCATTTTAAAATCGGGATTTGTTTCCAATTTTGCTAGAAGAACAAGAGCCTACAACTGGTCAGGGTTTCGATCAATAGAAACGGACTTTAAGCAATTTGAAATTGTAACACCGCCTACTTTAGTTCAGGTTATTTTTTTATTTTACATACAACATTTAGTTGTATTTATCATAAGAAGTGTTAGCAGTCGAAAATATATTCGTAAATAAACCTTTTACGTACAAACTAACAGTTCATCTTGTAGAGAGTCACACTAATACAGTCTGTCTCAGAGACTTTTTAAAATTAAAACAAAAGCTTACTTATGGTAAAATTCATCTATTTTATTCAAAGTAGTCGCCTTTGGCTTTAATACAACGTTTTGCATGGTCAATTAACATGTCGAATAAATTTTTTAAGTTCATCTTAAGGATGCTCAAGATCGCTGTCGACGCCTTTTTAATGGCTTCGACGTCGACATAACGCTGTCCTTTCATCGGTAAATGTGGTTGGGAGAATAGAAAGAAATCACTGGAGGCCAAATCCGGTGAATACGGTGAATGATTGGTGGTTAAAATGCAATTTGTAATTAGAAAATCAGTAACAAATGTCAGCTACCATTTTCACGATATCGAGGGCGCATACGACGAATGCAGGCCAAAAGACGCTTCCTAACATATAATATACAGCATTGATTTTGTGGCTACTTAGTACAAAATCTTTGTGCACTCTGGCTTTCTAATCACAAAAACAAATTAACATTATCTTCACTTTAGACTTCTCCAAACGGATTTTTTCGGTCTTTCTTTGCTTGGATTCAGAGTTCATTCATTGGACCATATTGAAAACATCACTTCTTATCGCCAATTACAATAGAATATCTGAAGTTTCCCTTCTTTTTTTGAGTCTATAATCAAGTCAATACAATGTTGAATTCGGAGCAATTTTTGATCATCAGTTAGCTTGTGTGGTACAAACCTTGCACAAATCATTCTCAGTCCCAAATACTGTATCCAAATGCGATGAATTGAATCTTTGGAAATATTTAATTATATTCCCATGTGTCGCAATGAGGATTTCGGCTAATTTCTGATAAATTCACGCACAAGGTCGATGTTACATTTCGTAACCGCAGATTTTTCTGCATCAGGATGTTCGTTTATACCACTCATACACACTCGTACGACGTGATAAACACGCATCATCATACACTGGTTTCAGCAAATTAAAAGTTTAAGTAAACGATTTACCGAGTTTAAAACAGAACTTGGTATTTGCTCTTTGTTCAAAATTCATTTTTCGATCAATGCCAAATACACACTGTTTCTTTATGCGCTATTTCTCTGCTTCTAATGATGCAAATGTTATGATATTTTGACATAACATTGATGAAAGATCTACTTTAACGATGCATATTTTTCTAAATAAATGGCGCCGCTAAGAAGTACTATTTAAAAAGTTTTGTTTTCTCTGTAGCAGATTGTGTATTTAGTAAAGAATTCATCCTTCAAAATAGGAGGATTAACAACTGAGAGTCTGTTAAGTTTTCCCAATTATTAATAGCGTGTTGATTTATTAAATGTTGCATATTCTACTGACAATCATTACCATAATTTGTACATTTACTTTTAAATTAAAAACATTTTTAAAGCATTTCCCTACAGGCCACACTTTTTTTTGCCACTACTAGTTTAACACATTTGCACATGTATTGAAATATTAATAGACCAATTATTTCTCGAATTCTAGCCACAATATCAACAACAATGAATTCAGCGGCTCAACAATGCAGGATCAGTTCGGTATCTCGTGAATACAATATGCATGTCCGTATTCAACAAAAAAAAAATGTAATTTTAAAACATCCATTCAGGACGGAAATCTAGTTCGTACATACAACTGTGTTCGCATTGTTACGTGTCGTGGGACGAAAAATACATGCAAACAGACAAATCCCCGTACAAATGTCACCAAAGACATCTAGTCAGTATTGTTACTTAAGTACATAACAATAGTCCAGCCGGTGTGCATGTCTTGGCCGTTTACACATGAAAACACAGTACCGTTTATGTAGAAGTTGCTCCTGGCGCGAGATTGTCCGCTATCGGTAAATTAAGCAATTACGTTATCCGGGCCCTATTTCGAGATAAGTATTCAACAGCCTAATATTGTATTTTTACCATAGAATTCTAGAAAGGTTGTAGAACATTTTTTATAGAATTATAAGCAGAAAATTTTACGTTAACAAATATTATTAACCTAAAAAAATTAATTTCTAGACTAAACAAATTCATAATTTTAAATTTTATAATTAAAATATACCAGAAACAGTTGAATAGGAGTTTACTTCAGGGCTTTAATATAAGACGGGGAATCTACACTTTCATTACCGGTCATAATAGGACAACTATTAGAATTAAATTACATCGATTTTTTTCAATATTCAATGACCTTAATATTACTATAAAAACTTCTACAACAAAGTTGGGATAACAATAAAATATTTAAGATGAAAATACTCATGGTGGGCAGACTAGTAGGTTTACAATAGGGAGAAGGGATCTACGGCTTCGCAAGATTTTACCTACGTGTCTCCGATCATAATACGGAGTTATTCTTGTCATACTCTGTGAATCAGTCTGTTAATAGACCAGTTTAGATAAGGATGTTCGGTTGCAGTATTTGTGGAAACAATATTTTAAAAAATGCTGAAGGAGAAACCTATAATTATAGAAAAGCAATCTGTCATTCTCACATTGCACAAGGAAGGAAATTCTGTGCGTGTAATTGCAAGTAATGCAATCAATTGCGTATTGTACCATTCATCGCCGAGCCATCGCGACACTAGAAGACTCTAATCGTCCAGGTCGGTCGAGAATAACAACGCGTGTGGACGATCGACACCTTGAAGTGTTAAGCAAGCGAAACGGGTGATTGGCGGCACCCGGAATCGCTGTTAAAATCAACAGAGGATGGAAATGATCGATTTATACAGCCACCACTAAACGCCGTTTAAGACAAGCGCTTTATAGTCGCGTTGCAGTAAGAAAACCTTCGCTGCGTCGTGGAAATTGCCAAAAATGACTACAGTGGGTCGAAAGTTATAGAAATTGGACAGAAGAAAATTGGAAAAATGTTTCTTGAACTAACGAATCTAAGTTAGAAATGTTTGGTCAGAAGCGCAGATTTTGTGAGATGAACGAAAGACGAAACGATGTGCGATTGTTTCCATAGTCAAACATGGTGGTGGTTCTATAATGCTTTGGACACCTAGAAAAATATTTGGTATTATATGCAAAGAAAATTATAGACGAATACTGGAAGAGAAAGCTGCGACATTTGAATTGCGGCCAATTCCAAACATACAGAATAAATCTGTAGAGATTATCTAATCTCTCAAGCAGAAGATAACGTTTTGCAAATCATTCCCTGGCCCCCGTGGAGTCCGGATTTAGACCACATATAATTACTGTGGGATCAGCTCGACAGACGAATACGAAAAGTTCAATTTCCAAAGGGCACCTGTAGCGACTTCTCAAAATTGAGTGGGACTCATTGGGACGTTTTTAACAGAAATTAAGTATAGGTTGTACTGGATTAGGACATTAGGCCGTTTCGAATTAATCTTATTTAACTTATTTCTTCTAAAACGTTCGAGAGATTGAATTTTTAGTATTTGGAAACGTGGTGTCTTGTCTTCTGTAGCTGAGTATAATACCTATCGAATAAATTTAATGCACTGGTAACTTGTTGACTTTTTTAGGCAATACGATATATTTGTGTAATCTAGTGTGAACGTAATTTTTAAAATTTCCATGTACTTGTCGCAATTTCTTTAGAATTTATTAGAATAGTTTACAGATCTACATCATCACACGTAATGAATTATATTAGCCAAATATTTAATCTCCTCTATATTAAACTATTCCAATTTTACCTCTTTAGTGTAACCTTCTAGGGCGTCACAATTATGAATGCAATGAATAGCTCTAGCACTGCAGTAAATATAAATAAAGAAAAGAAGTTAATAATTAATAATTGATTAGTTTATGATGATGGATCGGAAGTCTAGGACAAGTCAAGCTGAAAGGAACATTAGCGGAAAGAAACAAATTCGTCCTTAAAATTTTATGTTAATTTAAATAAACGAATTTTTAAAGCTTGAATATATAATGAACACACAATTAATAAACGAGAACAATATATAAATGCCAATTATAAGCAACTGTGATTGCTGTAACAAAGTGATTTTGGTAAAAAAGCTGTGAAGTAAAATATATAAGGATTAGAATGAAAATAGGTATCAAACGAAGGTATATACTTGGTCAGCGTATTATATATATTTCACGGTCGCGAAATAAATACGCGGAACACTACAACCGTAATATAATAATAAATACTTTAATAATTCCATTCACGCACGTGGGCACGTGGTTTATGTTAGAGGATGTATTAGCAGTGAACGTTGTCAAAAGAAGAAGTTATCTGCTTGGGTCTGTTAAAAGAATCGGTGGGACGAAGGGCAAGTGCACTGGCCATATTTGAAATGAACGAATGAGAGAACAAGAAAGGCACGCGAAAAATTATAATTAATTAAGAAGCGCGATATATTGAATATAATTACGAAGAATATCGATATTTTTGCAGAATAATAAGTGTGTATTCTATGGAAAAAAGGTTTGAGAGTGAATTCTTAATTGTAACTAGAGATTAGGTATAACAGAAATAATATTGGATGCAAGTGTAATATTACCGAGAATATTTCGGGAATTGGTTTAGACGTGCAAGTTCAAGGAAACAGACCTAAGTGCTGAAATGCGTTAGTTCCTAGAGGATTGGATCTTAGTTTTATGATACCTATATTTACAAACGAAGAAACTTCTTGAAATATGTTTCACTCCCAAACATTGTCTTTCGTATTTAAGATCGAATTGTATTTATGTTAAATAAAACAATTTAAAAACATGTTAAAAAATTTATATGCGAAATATAGCACAATAAGTGTTAATAATAAGAACTGTGTAAGTGGAAAGGCTACAGTATTTATTTAACACAATTAAGTTATTGGATTTAGTTGTGTTAAATAAATACTCGATATTCTAGACCTTTTAAAATTTCAATTAGAATTTTATTCTTAGAATAGTTTTGTTGAAACACATTCTTAAGTTTCTGAACTTGCCGAAGAAATCAATTGCAGGTTAAAGTTTGTATAACTCACGGGGAATTTCCTAGACTGATTAAAAATTGAATTTGTTGGAAACGATTTGTTTGCGTGGAAAGATCAACTGAGCGATTAAAGCGTCTTAATAAACCATTAGTTTCAAAGTAAGTAGACAAAAAGAAACACGACACATGATAAATACCCATTCAATTTCTTAAGGCGTTCCTGTAATTGAGATCGGTGTAATTGATGGTTTTCTTGTACGGTCCTTGTGGCCCCGGATAGTTTAAACTCGAGACCTGCCTTAAATCATCTTATACAACGTTAATTGCCTTAATTTGCTTATGGCAGCGCGAGCCCCGACACTAGAAGGATATTAGATATATATCAGTAAACACAGACCTTCAACTACAGATGCCGCTTACATCATGCTGCATAATGAAACGTTCTCGTGTTTCTCAATAAATTAAGAAAATGTCGTACGAACTTTACTGCCCCACTTTATAGAGGCTTGAAAGGTTCAAGCTTTCACTCTTCGGGTCAATTTTGAGTGTGATTAACGGTATATCGTAATTATGACGTTTTTAAGTGGCGACGACATTTTTAATATTTTTGTAAATTTAATATTTTAATCCGTTGAAATAAGAAATGCACTTTTCCTTATCCTTATGTCGATTTTATAAGAGCTCTTTTATGAGAAAGCTCTACACTATTATATTTTAGAATTATATTTGGCACGCTTTTAATATACAGGGTATGAGCAAAGGAGCATTTAATTGTCTATAGCAAGTAGGTGATTATAGGTTACGCAAAAAGTTGGACTATACATCGAAAACTAAGTTATCATCATCAACTAAACTGGATCAGCGGTAAAGTTCACAAAGGAGGAATTGCGCGCATTTGCTCCGCCAAAACTAAACACACACTGGTGTTCACAATTACTTACAGACCTATTTAACAGTCATCTTCTAGGAACTCATAAAGGCCAGAATAAGGTATCGGACTCATTAAAACATGGCTTGTATTTTTCACAATAAAGATACTCTCGTAGCTGTCTAATTCATGGTTTGTTTTTGTTTACATTTTTGATTAAACGTAGACAATCCGCAGTTACACTATGATTATTTCCTAACACATGTTTGGCTAAATTGTATTTCTCGGGCCCATTAAACGTGATGTGTGATATAGGTTCTTTATACCAGGCTTTTGTTGAACGTTTTGTTCTACTGATATATTTTTTGTCACAATCTCGGTCATTTAATTTATAAATTGAAATAATTGGCCGAGATTGACAAGAAATAAAAGCCATGTGTTTAATGCGGAAGGGGTCCGATATCATATTCTGGTCTCTATGAGTTCCTGGAAATGATTGTATTAATGAGCGTACATTAGTGCAAGTGTTAGTTTTAAGACTAGGAAATACTGACTTATAGGTCTCATGTGAGGGCCAGCGTATGTTTAGTTTTGGCGAAATAAGTGTGGGTAATTTTTACTACGTGATCGCGGATCTAGGTGCAAGCTGTGATTAATAATCTGCTGATGGTGCCAACATAGTTGCCAAAATACGCATATAGAAGACGAAAATTGGACGGTATATGTACAGGAGCAAAAAGCATACTTAACTTATAACAGTTCTAGAACCAATAGTTATAAAGGTAACAGTAACGAAATTATTACAAATGCACGATTAAATGTATAATGTTAAATAGAACTAAGATTACTAAAAGGAACAAATAATTAAATACAAAGGATCATTTTTACTCCAGGTAATCAATATTATATAGTCTGTTCACTATAGTAATGATAATTCAGATTGTAATTTATTGTTAATCTAACAAAAACATAACGGTTTTTCCAGTTTTGGCTACTGTTTGATAAGTGTATATAGTTTCAGAACAATAAAATATTTTGTTCTCTTAGTGATACACAAAAATCTTTATTTTAAAAAGTGTCATGAAAATAATGTTTGCGTACTGTTAATTATATTAGTTATCTTCCTGGCCCTACTTAAGATATGTTTTTCGAATTATTTTATGCTTCATAACATATTAGAGGAGCCAATGACAAAGGTACAATGTAGTTGGTATTTTTTTAAGGCAGTAATACAAATCGAGAGCTTAAAACTTTGGAACAAGCAAGAAAAGAATATGATGTAAAGTCGATAGTAATTGGATGTATTTATTATACGGGAAATGCTTTTTTCATTTGTCTGAGTGGGGAGGCAGATTTGGAATGTTTTCTAAATGACAAAGAAAACACAAGACCTCCTTATTTTTCCACATATTTATCTTGCAATGTAACAGATTTAAATCAACTTTCCAATTTCTTAATAGACGAAAAAACGATTTGTCAAATAGCAAAATAAGGTCAGTTTTGTCTTCATCATTTGAAGTGAATCTTCGTTCAATGACTTATCTTTTCAAGGTTGGGATGGGAAAGCAATCGTTGGAGGACAAATTTGGGGTATATATATATATATATATATATATATATATACTTCAAAGCGAAAGTTAAGTTTCACAGTGTGCAGGCGCATTATCGAGGTGAAAAGCACTTATTTTCTGACGATGTACAGACATAGAGACAGAGTAAAGTGTAATAATCCCCGGCCATGATTTTTTAACATTAAAAAAATTGATTTAATTTTAATTTATTTTAAACAATTATAAACAGAACAATCTATACTTTAAATCTCAGTAAGTTCCTAGCTTATTCTCTATCAGAATTTATTTGTTGTTCGATACCATACAAAACAAAGACAAAAATCAATTTCCTTTTTCTGGTAAACGCCGTATTCGTTTGATATGTGTGTACCATACAAGTTCCTATTTTGTGTAACTGACCATTTGCTTTTCTTTCGTTTTCTTTATTCCGGAGACGAACTTCGTATTAGCTTTGCACGAGCAATTATTTTATTATACGACCGAGTTGTTTCAGTAATTTTGTTAAATTTCTTTCTGGAATATTGTTTATTTTTCGTTTGAAAGTTTTCAGAGAATGCTTACTCTTAAAACATTTCCTTCTAAAATATCGTTTATTTAATACTTGTTTAAATACACAAATGAAACTTTATAATGCTTTTTAACACTAGTTTATTCCTTAGTATTTGAATGAATTAGTTTTAACTCTTACGAGTCATTATCAAATAGTTTATTGTTTGATAACTGAACAGTAAGTCGTTTTAATAATAATAAAAATAATATATTTATTGCCCAACAGGTGAACCCAATTATAGGACAGAACATTATAATACCAATAAAGCGAAGTACATACAGTAAAAATAAATTTCAAAAGTAATTAATAATGTAAAAATAAAAATAATACCACTTAATATTTAATAATAAGTTAAAATAATCGAAAACTAAGAATTAAAAGAACCGACAAAAATATCACATTCAGTGACATATGACATAGGGCAGCCTTCCAGAGGAGATTCGTTCTCAGCGTACGGTAGACAAAATTGGCTGCGCTTCTAGAGGAAGAGCGAGAAACTGAGAAGTTTAGCTTGGCCAAGAAGTCTGAATACTAACTTGTAAAGAAAACGAGCACTGTGTCTGGAGCTGCGTTCCTCCAGTGATTGGACATTGTGCTCCTCTAACATAACATTGTATTCGATGCCAAGCTCAGGATACACGCCCGTAGATTTGAATGTGAGGAATTTCAGAAATCGACGTTGAACGCGTTCGATTGCGTTTGTCTACGAACCGTACAAGGGATACCAACAGTGTTTTCAATAAGTCAATATCGTTAAAAACCTGTGTTGTCCTCATTATAAAGCACTCTTAACCGCAGAACGACAAATATTATCAATATGTAAATTAAAATTCAGTGAGGAATCAAAGAAAATACCGAGGTTCTTGATGGAGTCAACTTTCATAAGAGTGTGCCAATCTAGGGAATATGGTAAAGGTATAGGAGATAACTTGCAAGTAAATGACATGGCAAAACATTTGTCTATATTCAAACATAGACAATGAAGCTGAAATAAGGTCTACACTCACTTGAAGCCGATTGACATCTTCCATAGAAGAAACAGCTGTGAAAATCTTTACGTCGTCAGCATAGCACAAGGTATGAAAAAGCAAGGTTAGTAATAAATCACCACCATTTAATCAAATAAGATTAATATAACTCCTTTCCACAATAATTTTCATATTCTGTATACGTATGTCGACAACTAAACTAATATCAGCAGATAATTGAGCTGATGTAGTGGGTAATTTTTACTACGTGATCGCGGATCTAGGTGCGATACTGTGCTTAATTATATGCTGATAGTGACAACTTAGTTATCGAAATACGTATACAGAATACGAAAATTATTGTCGATTTTATTAACCTTATTTAATTAACCACAGTCTCCATCAAAATTTACCCAGTAAACCGTTTACTAATGACTTATAAGAGTTAAAACCAACTACGACTAGAAGCAAATAAATATATTATTAGTAAAAACATAGTATAACCACTAAGGTTGATATATAACCCCTTTCCACATTAACCTTGGTAATTCTGAATACGCGTTTTGACAACTAAGTTTTCATCATCAGCAGATAATTACAAAGTGTCGCACCTGGTAAACCACGGCGAAAAATACCGGTACGAAAATAAACTCCGTACGCGATCTGTACCGTTGAGAACCAAAATGTACACTGTGTACATTTTGTGGCAATTATGTGCTGTTGATGACAACTTAGTTGTAGAAATGCGTATACAGAATTACGAAAATTAATGTGGAGAGGGGTTATATATCAACCTTAGTGTCAATCAACCACAGGCTCAATCAATTCAACTTCAAAAACATAGTATTTTTATTTTCGTTTGTAATCAATACTTGATTATCACAAAGGACTGGCCGATTGAAAAATATCTATATTTTTCAATTAAATTATATATAAACTGAGCATTTTTGCGTTAAATGCTCAGACCTATAATAAATTGCATTTTAGTACTTACTTGTACGCAGAGCAAAATTGGCTCTTTAAAAGCATGCCCGTGTCTGTACAGTAATCTGAATGTATTTAGAAGAAAATGGTGTCTTTTTTACTGTTAGAGGAGTAGTGGTGTTAGTGATGTTGGAAATACCGAGGAGTACAAGCTCAGGATTGTTGAAAGCATTCAACAGCATTCGTCTTCATGCGAGATCAGGCACCTGGTTTGTCCATCACGATATTATCCACTTTGTAGCTCATACGACATTGGGCTTTTTTTCCATGTTATTACACTTCGCATATATAATAATTTTTTTATCATATTCCTAAATTATTTATTTAATTTAAATACAATTCGATATTAAACACGAAGATTATTACTGAGATACCGTTTGGGTTACGAATATTCGAATGAGAACTCCTTTTGTTTGAATCACGTATTATCGTTAGGATACTATAATAAACCATTTCCAGAACTTGGGTATCTAAATTGATTCCTGGAATATTCTCGGTAATATTCCACTTACTTTCAATATTGCCATTTTGTCTAATTTAAAATCACAATTAGGAATTCAAATTTTAATCCTTTTTCAACTTGCAACTATCTATCTATCTGGTAATTATATTCGATATTTGGTGCCCATTAATTAATTTTAATTTTTGGTGTGTCTTTCCTGTTCTCTCATTGGTTCATTTAAAATTGACCACCGCACTTGACCTTCGTTTCACGGATTTTTATAAAAGGCCAAATCTTTAAAGAAAACATTCTCTTCTTCTTCTAGCAACGATCGAGACTAATGTATTTTTCAGCGGTAAAGCACGTATACTATCATGAGATCGTGTAATGTTCAACTTATTGGGTTGGCAACTAAGTACTTTCGGTTTTGTAGTATAAAATAAAACACTTTTTTTTAAACAAAGAATAGTTTTTAATCAATTATATATTTTCCATTTTGCTCAATGACCTTTTGCCATCTTTCTTTCAGCTGCATGATTCCACGCTCATAAAATTTCTGGTCCTTATCAGCAAAAAACTGAACCAGGTGCGAGTGAAGGTCATCGCCATTTGTGAAAGTTTTACCATTCAAATAATTCTGCAAACTTCGAAATAAATGGTAATCAGATGGTGCTAGATCAGAGCTGTATGGGGGATGTGGCATCACTTCCCAGCCAAGCTCCAATAGTTTCCCACGAGTTGCCAAAGATGTGTGAGGCCTTGCATTATCTTGGTGGAAAACTACACCTTTCAGATTTGACAATTCTGGCCGTTTTCTTTGATTGCTTCATCCAGTTTTATTAATTGTTGACAGTAAACATCAGAATTGATCGTTTAGTTCCTTGGAAGAAGCTCAAAAAACACAACAGCTTTGTAATCCCCCAAACTGACAGCATGATCTTTTTTGGATGCAATTCAGCTTTCGATGTGGTTTGAGCTAGTTTATCGTGTTTGCCCCATGATCATTTTCGAACTATGTTACTGTGCAGGACCCATTTTTCATCACCAGTGATGATTCTTTTTAAGAAAGGATCGGTTTCATTTCGTCTAAGGTGCATATCGCAAAAGTTGATTCTTTGTGTTAAATGAATTTCTTTCAATTCGTGAGGTACCCAAATATCAAGCTTCTTAACTAGCCCAAGACAGTTTAAATGCTTTTCAATTGTTGTGTGCGATACATGTAGCCTCTCCGCAACCTCTCGAACAGTTATATGACGATCCTCTTCAATTATGACTTTGATTTGGTCATCATCAACTTCAGTAGGCCGACCAGAACGTTGCTCATCTTTGAGGGAAAAATCTCCAGAACGGAATTTTTTATACCAATTCTGACACGTGCGCTCTGTTAAACAATTAGCACCATAAACTTCACATATCTTTTTGTGAGCCGCAGCAGCTTTCTTTCCTTTACGGAAATAAAATAGTAAAATATAGCGAAAATGTTCGTTTCTGCACTCCATTTAAAATTAATCCCCAACTAATAGCCTTAATAAAAATCACGCACTACTTACTTCTGAAGTTACGTCAATGTGACTAGTATCACGCGACAAACGGTAAAGTACAGCACTAACATACGTTATACAAAAAATAAAGCAACGCTCTCTATCAGTAAAAACCGAAAGTACTTAGTTGCCAACCCAATACATATTTCGCGTTCACAAAGAACAGCATCCTGTTCAAGGAAATACCCGCACACACCGCGTTACTTTTATTCTAATCCTTTTATCTTTTACTCTACAACTTCATTGCTTGATTTATTTTTATTACAGCATTTAGATTTGCTTGTGTTTTGTCTATTGCTCTCGCTTATTAATTATTTTTATTTAACATATTCAAGTTCTAAGAACCCGTTTTCTTGAAATTAGTAAATAAAATTTTAAGGGAAGTCCTGTTGTTTAACTAACGGTAATGATCTTTCTTTCAACTTGACAGGCGTCCTGAACCTCTGATACACCATCCTAAAGCAAACTAACCATAAATTATTAACTCAGCAACACAGAAAAAGGTAATAATGCGAAGAACAAACCGAATAGGAGGTATTTTTCCAACGCTAAAGACCTTTTTATGGTGTGAGGTAACGAGTGCAAAATATTTTGAATATATAAAATTAATTGTATAGCATTAAATTATTTATTAGAATTGTATGCTGTTGGTTATTCCAATTTTAAGCAAGTTATTAAAGTTTTTCATAGGATATCTGACCTTTTATTTCTAATTCATAAACATTCTTAATATTGCTGTTATTTTTCATAAAATCTGCTTTTTGTGTATAATTCAAAAGATCTTTTAATTCTATTGCTTCGATCGCAAGTCGTATATACAGTACTGTGCAAAAAAGAAGCATCTAATAATAGTTTCCAAAACTTATTTACTAAAACACATCTTTACAAGAACAATTTACTTATTGGTAGAAATATAATTACTGAAAATTTCCAAGTTTATAACATCGTACTTCCGCGTAGGGGTGAGATTGGCCGCCTGATAAGAAGATTAAAATAATAAATTTTATTGCACCACAATGCTCTGCAATAAAATTTCAAAGGAGAGATATGTATCTATTAGATTTTGTTTTTAATTCAGTGGTAGAAACGGTACAGAGCGGTTCCATATTAGAATTTATTTAGACTCTGAAGAAAAGGCGCCTATGAGTGAAATTTTCATTTTAAGAAAAAATCGTGAGCTGTAAATTGTTATAGTAGATAGAAAATGTCTAGAATGGCATTACTAGACAGAAATAAAATTATTGCTTCACACCAAGAGAGTTATAGTCAAGTGAAAATATCAAAGATAGTGAAATGTTTCCGGTATGCCGTGCAACAAACAATAAAAAAAATGACCGGCAGTGTAAGTTTTAGACCAAAGTGTGGACGTCCAGAACAGCGCAGTAAAGCTGATGCACAGTTTTTAAAAGTTAATTCCTTCAGAAATCGTAAGAAAGTTAGCGCAGAACTAGGTCAAGATCTTGCGCGAACATCTGGTACTTCGGTACATGCTTCAACAGTAAGGCGGTACTTGCTCAGATCGGGCTTAAGGGGATGCGTGGTGGTGAGAAAACCCCTACTACGACGATATAATAGAGGGAAACGATTAAAATATGCTAGAGATCAAGAAACTTGTGAATAGTACTATGGACTGATGAATCTAAATATCAATTATTTGGAATGAACAGACGAAAACTTAATCCACCATATGTTTTTGTCAGATTAAACTCATTTTCGTCTACACGGCTATGTAAATAAACAAAATAGCCGATATTGGAGAGTTGAAAACTCACTTAGTTACATTAGAAATTCTTGCATAATCCTAAGGTATTGTTGGACCATTCTTTTTTGAAGACTAACGAGAAAATGCTACAACCGTTACTGCAGCTTTTAACACAAATATCGTCACAGCATTTTTGAGACAAGAACTGGTTCGATTTCCAGAGATTACTGAGACTGCTGCCCGTCATACTGCTCGTATATATATTGTTGCTTTACGGGAACTCTTTCCGAACCATATCATATCCAAAAATGGAGACATTGTTTAGCCGGCTAGATCAGATTTGTCCGCATGCAACTTTGGGGATGGCTCAAGAGCAAAGTGTATGTTGAGCGACGGTAAACGTTAGCGGTACTAAAACAATTCAAGAAGAAGTATCACATCAGAAATTTTACGGCGAGTAATGGAAAATTTTTGAATAAGACTACAAGAGTGCATAGATCGTAATGGTGCCCATCTGTGAAGTGTTATTTTTAAAAATGAAATGGCAAGTCTAACTTAACTGACAACTATAAAAATCTTTAATGTTAAAATAAAAACTTTTGTAGATACAGTAGTTTTAAATTTTCCCGTTTCACTGACGAACCCTGTATTATTATAAAACAATCACTTAATTTACAACATTGTAATAGAAAGTGTACATTATTTTTGTTGTTATTAACTATTCATTAATGCATACTTAGTTTTAATATTAATTGTAACGTCATAAAGTTTATATAATATTTATGAATAAAGGAAACAACTATTATAACTTATTACGAAACAGAGCAATCAGTTAGTTTGGCGAAGTATTTATCTTTTACGGAGATCCGTGTTAGCTCATTTTCTTCAGGGTGTCTATAAATCCAAGACAGACTTCTGTTGTATACGTAATATTAACAAAATGTAAACGGAGAAAGACAAACTTCGGAAAGTTTTCTCCGAAAGCGTAAGATTTGCATGTATATTACAACTGAGTTGAAAATTACTGCTATTGTTTGTTACAGCTCGCCAAATCTTTTCTTCCTCTTTATACAGTTACGATATATATTTCTTTGCTTCCTAATTTACTTAAGGTTGTTTACAAACTTATATGTACATTAGAGTTAAATTTTGTTTTCTAGTTTTGATTTATTGTGACAGACAGACTGTGTATGTGTATACTATACACAGTCTGTCTTAGAGAAAACGGACCTTTTTTTAAAATAAAAAAGAAGCTTAATATTTTAGTAAAATTCATTTGTTTTACTCCAAGCAGTCGTCTTTGGCTTTAATATAACGTTTTGCACGGTCAATTAACATGTCGAATGAATTTTTAGGTTCATCTTTTGAGATGTCCTTCAAGATCGCTGTCGACGCCTTTTTAATGGATTCGACGTCGGCATAACGCTATCCTTTCATCGGCGAATACAGTTTGGAGAATAGAGTGAAATTGCAGAGGACTAAATCCGGTGAATACGGTGAATGGTTGATAGTTAAAATGCTATTTGCAGTTAGAAAATCAGTGGTAAGCGTTGAGCGATGAGATGGTGTATTATCATGTAACAAACGCCAGCTACCGTTTTCACGATATTGAGGACGCGCACGTCGAATAAGTGCCAAAAGGCGCTTCATAACACTAAAATAAGATACAGAATTGACTATTTGACTAGTTGGTTTCTGCACTATGCCTTTCGAATCATAAAAACAAATCAACACTATCTTCACTTTCGACTTCTCCAAACGGCTTTTTTCGGTCCCTCTTCGCTTGGATGCTTCCATTTAGAGCTTTTACGCTTCGTCTCTGAATCATATTTAAAATACAACGTCTTATCGCTAGCTACAACAGAATACCTGAAGTTTTCTTCGTTTTTTGAGTCTTTAATCAAGCCTGTGCAAGGTTGAATCCGGAGAAATTTTTGATCATCAGTTCGCTTGTGTGGTACAACCCTTGCACAAATTTTTCTCAGTCCAAAATACTGTATCAAAATACGACGAGTTGAATCTTTGGAAATATTTGATTCCAATCGCAATCAGAATTTCGGCTCATTTTTGATAAATTGACGCATAAGTTCGATGTTGCTTTCCGTAACCAAAGATTTTTTTGCACCAGCATGTTTGTCCCAATTATACGTGATGAACATGTATCACCACATAGGGAATATTCCAGAATTGTCTAAATTCCCATTTCACTCAAGGTGCACAAAATTTCAAATTCCAAAGAAGCTTTTGCAATGAAATCCGAATATATACGAAATAACGGTATGGTTTTTTAAAGGTTTTGCGTTTTCCTAGCAAAAAAGGTGGTTCCGAATAACTGATGTTTGTAAAATAGGTTTGTATAATGTCAACAAAATAAATGATGGATTATACATAGTTTTACAAAGTAATCATTATTTTACAAAGGATAGCCAGATAACGTGAAGTTTGCATTAATTCTTCTAAATTAAGTCTCGCAAAATATATGCATTTAACTATTTATTGTACGAATGAATAACTTATCATCAGTAGTTCCACATAAAATTCACTACTATGATCTTAAAATTATTATTATTATTAGCTCTGTATATCAATTGCATACACATTTCCTAACTCTAACTTTAAAACATTTTTGTAAAAACTAAATACAAGTTAGATAAATGTTAAAAGGAATCATTCAAAAATTAATAACACCCTGTTTACTACATATGTTTCAGAGGTCACTCATCATCAGGTAAATTTGTGTTATTAACGAACAATTCCTTTGTAGATTTTATCGTACCTTTTGAAATGACAATAATGCTCGGAACTCACTTTTATAAAATTTTTAAAATTATTACCTTACGAGTATACCAGAACACCGATGATGTAAAGAAGTCATTAATTTTCAATGATGTGAGTAATACTTATTACACTAAATGTAACTTAATTGAGAATGAAAATAGGAAATGATTAACTGAAGCAAGCAGAATTCAAATAGAACATATAGTTCAGAAAATATAACACATTGAAATCGTGCCTTTCTATGTGAATAACCTTGTATAATGTTAAGCAAGTAGTTGCTGAAATTTTTATTTTCTTAGTTTTTCTTAGGAAGTCATTGTAGTTTTGAAATTCTATATTGCGTCTACGTTTCAATAATTGTACGTTGCTTTTATGTACAGTTTTTACTATCGACAGTATCATGTAAAAAATACATTTAACATATTTACTAGAAATAAATGGGAAAAGTCCATTACAACTGAGACGCTATTATTTAACTTTTAGTGTGACAACTGGTGATGTGTCATGTGCTTTTAAGTTATTTGATATTCGACTAAAACGTTTCTGTTTGGAAACAATATTGATACAGTCAATAGAAACCGTTTGCCATAATTTACCATTAGACAGTAAATGTGTCGCTTTATGATTTTTCAACACCTACCTACTTTTACGCAGTACGCTCGCACGTGTGTATGTGCGGAAGGTATTCTGAAACGTCTACGGCTACTGTATTCAAATTGATACGTCGGATATATCCATGCATAATACATCAATCTTAATGGAATAATATCATGCAATGAAATATACTAAAGCTGTAATTTGCGAAAGTCTAAAAGCTGCTCTATTCGAATTTTATTACTTTTTTTACTGCGGCTTGTAATCTGCGGTTTTAATGTTATAAATTTCCCTTTGCTAGTTGTAATTTAAATACTAAATAAAGGAGTCTATTCAAAAAAGGATTATATGCATCCTTGTAATTTATTATATTTTTAGTAATACGTCTAAGCTAAGGTATCATATTGAAATGATACAAAACATTATTAAATACTTTTTAATAAGGTGATTTTGATGGAGCCTGTGGTTGATTAAATTTAATCCCTAAGGTTGATATATAACTCCTTTCCACATTAATTTTCGTAATTCTGTATGCGTATTTCGACAACTAAGTTGTCATCATCAGCAGACAAGTTGTCGAAATACGTATACAGAATTACGAAAACTTTTTTATAACATTAGAATTAATAATGCTATAAAAATATATCACTATATATTTTTTAATTGCGTATAATTATGAACTTTTAAGATGTGAAACTAGAAAACTTTAATTTTGATCGTTTTTTACATCGTATCTACTCTGCGAAAATTTTTGGACTAATTTTCTACTTTCGGATGAGACTCATACTCACGATTTCATGTTTACTGGGCACGTCTTACCAGTCTCTCACAGAGAACGGTGATATTTGAGTCCTCTAACATGCCTTAAATTGCATTATGAAAAGTCACGGCTCTCTGATATAGTAATCCCAGCCAAGTCTAGATCATCTGCGGAATATATCTTCGACATGTTATAGAAAAGGTGCTGCAAATAAGCCGGTAAAGCAGTGTCCGCAAATCGGATTTAAATGGTATTATGCTAAAATTAATTTAAATTACCTTTTTTTGATAGACAGGACGTAGAATTTAATTTATAATATATAACCTGACTTCTCGATAGATAGCACAAAGTATATAGCATTAATAAATTTCTGAAATCATAAATAGTTTGTTCGTATTTACGAATAGGAGACAGGTGGTGTTTTAGAAAAAATAGTGCTCTGATATAGTCCCTGTCAATCTAGGGGCCAATATTAGGGCTTTCGCTTTTCTTGATTTGTGTCAACGATATGCTCTACAATATTACTTTGGGCAGAGTTACTTAATTTGCTGACAATACGTCCATATTGGTACTATGGTCAGTCTAGGGAGTGTGCAGAAATTTGCAGGGAGAATGAGTTGCGGGATGCTGGTGAATGGTTTGGTAATATTTAACTAAAACTTAATCATAGCAAAACAAAACTGCCAACAATTGCAATAACAGGAAGAGCCCAAAGCCAATATTAAATTCTTGGTCCTATGGATTAAAAGCAATGTGATTTAGGACTGCCATGTAAAAATTTGTGTCACCATCTTGCTAAAGCTATTTGCTCTATTTGTAGAGTAAATCAAGTAGCTACATATAAAGTAGCTAAACCTGCTGCTTTGCTAATTTACAGAGCAGTGCTATGTATGGTATATTGATATTGGGCACTTCCTCTGAAGCAGTTTCTAAAATGCAAGAGAGCGCAATCAGGGCACTTGGAGGTGTACCAAATGTCATCAGTTGTAAAAATCCATTTACGAATCATATATTCTCGGCCTGTCTACAAGTACAGCCCATAAGTTTTCTTTAAATAGTGATCTTCATAATTATGAGACAAGAAAATAGAAGAACTTAGTCTTATCGCATCGTTGCATTCAGAAAAGTCAGCTAAGTATTAATTATTTAACTCGGAAGATCTACAATAAACTGCCTACTATAGTGATGGACCTATTCTCGAGAAAACTTCAGTGGAAATGGTGCTGAAAGAGAACTGTTATTCGATGACTGACATTTTACACTATAGATTCTAGGGTGCTTGTTTATCGTTAAATTTATTTTGTATATAATTTTATACCTATTACACAGGGTAACAAAATGAAAAAAAAAATTTGGTGCCGAAAATTTAACATCTGATTTTAGATGTTTTTAATGTGCTGATTCCAAAAATGCCACCAGATTTTTTCTATCAGCTCTAGTTTTTGAGATACAGGTTACAGGTTAATTGATATTGATATGATTGGCGCCTTTTTATTGACAGTTCAAAACGTAGTTTAAAATGTGTTCTTTTACATAACGGTAACAAATATGGCTCAATTCCTATTGGTCATTCTACTACCATGAAGGAAGAATATGAAACAATTGCATTAGTTTTAAGAAAAATCAAATACGAAGAACATCAGTGGGCAATTTGTGTCGATTTAAAAATGGTTAACTTCCTCCTTGGACAGCAGAGTGGTTATACAAAATATCCTTGCTTTTTGTGCCTTTGGGACAGCAGAGATAAAAATGAGCACTGGATTAAAAAATGGCCTTCAAGAGATGTCATGATTCAAGGAAAACAAAACGTGATCAACGAACCTTTGGTTGCAAGAGAAAAATCTCTTGCATATCAAGCTAGGCTTAATGAAGCAATTTGTGAAAGCTTTAAATCGAGATGGAAATTGTTTTGGGTATTTATCACGTAAATTTCCTGGCATTAGCACGGAAAAACTAAAAGCTGGTATATTTGATGGTCCTCAAATAAGGCAACTTGTTAAAGATCCATAATTCACCACATCAATGAACGAGACTGAATCTAACGCTTGGTGTTCATTTGTTCAAGTAGTAAAAAATTTTCTTGGCAATCATAAAGCAGAGAATTACGTAGAATTAGTGGAAACTGTGCTTTCAAATTTTAATATTCTCGGCTGTAACATGAGTATAAAAGTTCACTACCTCCACAGCCACCTAGATCGTTTTCCAGAAAACTTAGGTGATTGTAGTGCAGAACATGGGGAAAGATTCCATCAGGATATTAAAACTATGGAAGATCGTTATCAAGGACGATGGGATAGCCACATGATGGCGGACTACTGCTGGAGCCTTCAGCGAGACTGCCCTAGCAAACTCCATTCTAGAAAGTCACATAAAAGAAAATTTTTATGTGATTAGTGACTAATGTAATTATGTAAATTAAGTTTTGGCAATAAATACTTAAATCCATGTGTCTTTGTTTTTTTAACTGTCAATAGTAATATTATATATTATAACAGTTATAACGTAAAATATATACACAATTTTTTAAAAAAATTTCAAAAACTAGATCTGATAGACCAAATCTAAGAACTCTTTTACATTCTGCATCCAAAAATTACCCAGGAACAGTTAAAAAATCGCAGGCACCAAAATGTGTGTTGGCCTGTGTTATTTTTAAAATGTTTGTAGTGTCATTATTATTTGTTATTGTATCCTTATTTATTTATATCTTATTTATATCGTTATATAATGACGTGTATATATATATATATATATATGTATATATATATATATATATGTATGTATATTAATACATTATTATTAACATAAAAATACCAATAACCACACTTTTATCTTAAGCAGCGTATCATAACTGACATAATGATTCTATTTTTCTCAAACACTTTTTAATGTCGAATGTTGTGTGGTTGGTGCAAACCAAACCAGTGGTTTCTTATTAGAGCTTTTGCGAAACTTTCAAATGTAATTATAACAAGTGGTTCAATTTGTGGACCTCTCAATCATAGTAAAATAACTGGTTCAATTCATAATCCGATATTCCGCAAAGAACTAAACAATAGCAGCCATCTAGTATTACAAAAAGAGATATTGTGTGGAGGTCTAATTGAGTGCTTCGCGGTTTGTTTTATGTAGATTTGCTGGAAGCCCATGTTAATTAATCAAAAGTATTTACTTCCTATTAAAAATGGTTTAGCATAGTTATCGAAATATATATCTAGGATACAAATATTAGTATGGGAAAAGGTTTTTATTACTTGTTTAAATATTTGTTCAACCATCGTCTCTAATATAATTGCATCAGCAATATTGTCGAGAATTCTCGGTGAGTCAATGCGTTCTAGAAGACGACGAACTGTTTTATGAGTATAATTTTGGTTCTTTTTCTTGAATCAGCTTTTTTTTTAAAAACACTCAAGAATTTTAACAAGAAGATTTATTTGTTCGAAATTCACACAATACAGCAAACAATTCTCAAACTACAAGAAGTACTTATTACTAGACTAAACTAAAGATTACTGTCTATGAAAATTAGAATACGCCTATATGTAATATTCTTACTGATAGCTTAATGTTCAATAATATATTAAATGTCCAAAGTTGTTTATTTACTCTAAGATATCGAGTTGGTACGTCTTTTGTTAGTGTTTATATAATTATATTTAAAAGATGATTAAATGTCCAAAGTTGTTTATTTACTCTAAGATATCGAGTTGGTGCATCTTTTGTTAGTGTTTATATAATTGTATCAAATGAATGAAACATAAATTCTATTTCTAATGACTGTGATTCAGCTTTTTTCTTAAGTCTTTTTAATGTATTATAGAATATTAATATTAATTTCTTTTGTTTGATTTTGATACCATAACGTCGAAATACGTACTGCATAAGTTTAAGGAAATTTAGCTTGCAATTTAACTATTTACACTGCTCAAAACAATTAGTGAATGTTCTTTATAATTGATAATAAATATTGCTGTTTAATACCTGCACATATTTCCATAAGTTCCATTCATTGTAAACCAAGAAACAAACACACAGAATAGTCTTAATGGTTACACATGCGTTTTTATCGACAGAGTGCCTTCCAGTACGTTTTCCAATATGTATCTAAAAGATCATCTTTGTAATTAATAGTGAAAATATGCACTTTTGTGTATTGACCGAAATTATAATATAATAAAATACATCGCGATCTGTTAGAAATAGAGGCTTCGATGACCAAAGGTCAATTGAAGAGAGGAGGAAAGACGAAAAAGTGTTGCTACAGTCTTTCGTGTGAGTTAAAGCGTAATTTCTAGACTTTCGAATAATTTTTTGAAAACTGGAGGTGGTTGGAGGTAACGGCTACATCGCCCAACATCAATAATACCAAGGGAATTCGCGCTATTAATACGACCTAAATTGGAACAAAGTTTACTGCTGTCACCGAAAGACTATCAGCTCAAATAATAAGAAATTGTCTGGGTTACATGTGCAAAGACAGTTGGTTTACATTCCTCTTACAGAGCTAAAAGAGCCTGTGGAATGTGAACAAGTAAAATGCCAATCCTCATAATGCATAGGGATGTGTATTATTTGGGGATGAATCTAAATTTACGTTGCATCCAGATAATAGGCATAATTTGAGATGGCGTGGACCTGGTAGATGCAATAATCCACGGTTTGTTGGGTCAAGTCCTCAAAATGAAGTTGGTGGTGTATCGGTGTGGGCCGGGATAGGTTCTTGAAAATACACCGACCTTTATTTCATAGAAAACAAAGTTCTCAGTGGCCAGAGATATTTGGCTGAAATTGCTAGCAGTGGTAGAATTATCCATTCTATGAAATTCTCAACCACATTGAATGGACATCACCATTGATGAAGTTGATATAGAGAGAATGGAGTGACCAACCAGTTTCCCAGATGGTAATCTAATAGAACGCGCTAAAGATGTGAGAAGACGTGCACGAAGCATGCCATTAGGAATGCTTGAGCATAACGATTTGTTATCAGGGAGAAATTGGATAAGATTCCCCAAGAAATGTTCGATATGCTTATTTACTTCATGCCATAAACACGCCCAATATTTTTAGATGTTTGTGCGATCATATAAATTATTAAATTCTATTTTCTGTAAGAATATTACAATCAAATTTCTGTAAAATTCAATATTTCTGTAAACTTGATAAATTCAATATACGGTAATTTTGATAGAGCCTGTGGTTGATTAATTTAATCACTTAAGGTTGATATATAACCCTTTTCTACATTAAATTTCGTATTCTATATATGTATTTCGACAACTAAGTTATCATCATCGGAAAATATTTAAACAGTGTCACACTTGGAAAACTACGGCAAAAACCCGCACGAAACAAATTCGGTACACGATCTGTACCATAGAAAGTCAAAGCGCACACTCGGTGTGCGTTTTGGCTTCATTTTGGCTAATTTTCGTATACAGAGTACGATAATTAATGTGGGAAGGGGTTATATATCAACCTTAAGTGATTAAATTGAATATACACTTTATACTTTCTCAATAAGATCATGCTAACATTTGTCCAAACAAGTTAAAGTAATATGATGTGTTCAGATACTTGTTCTAGACTAAACAATGATATTAAACTACCTTCTTAAAAATTAACCGTCAGTTTTATCAAACACTTGTTAGGAGAAGTGTATTTTCTAAATTATATAATTAATATAAGAAACTATAGAAATGGAGATTGCCTACATTTCTGGAATGGTCGCTACCGTTTTGTTGTCACCTTCCATACTAATTAGGGGTGGTGTTTTTTAACACTTGCATATTTCTATGAACTTACTAGCTCATTTAAGTCTGTAACTGGCACTAAAATACTATTATATGTTAGCAGATTAACGCAAATAGAAATAGAGAAATGTTAATTTCAATTCTACACTTCAAAAAATTTTAGTAAAGAACAATATGTAGTTTTTTATCTGCTTATTACTTTTACCTATTTTCACCCCATTTTTCTACCTCATCGGTTAATCGAATTTTTACTAATTTCAAATACAGGAATATCAAGCTAACAGAGGTTAACTTCAATATAAAAGCACACATTTTTAACCCCCTATCTCTAATATTATTGTGTGACATTTGTGTGTATTTTGCGGCTCAAAACCAATAACGATCAAAAAATCTGTAAATAATGGAGAATTTCGATGCGCATCGATCCCGCAACGTGGGAGGATGTGGCGTGAAATTCATGTAAACAAATCGGATGTTACACGTTTGTAAAATCTATTTTTAAATATCAGGGGTTGGAAACAGAATGAGATCTATTAGGGCCATTTGTTTCGGGGAGAGACATTATGATCATCTGTCATTTAAGGTGACAGACATGGATCGATGATTTCGACGAGATAAATCTCCTTGATGTACTACCGTTGTTGCTGGGCTGCTTAGAGATAATAGCTTTGGAACTGAGTTCTCAAAAATTCTAATACATAATAGTCTAACTTTACGTTAAAAAGAACTTGGCACATCCACGTTTAGAGCATTTTTAATTTTTTATTTTTATATTATATTAATGAACTAAACAATATTAAATAAATATATACAATATATAAAGGATGCATCAAATTGCGCGGTTTTTTAAGAATAAATGATGGGTATTTAAAAAGTATGATGTATGACATTTATAAAAATGGCTTCGTACATTGTACAATAACGCGTTCAAATTGTTGAACTATTTTATGAAAACCGGTGTTCTGTGAAAAGAGTTTTTAGAAAATTACGTGAATTTTATGGTTTACATAATCGTCCATCTGAAAGCACTATTGGTCGAATTATTAAAAGATTTCAAGAGACCGATTTCGTAGAAGATCAAAAAAGTGAAAAATACAGTCGTAGTGATCGTTCTCAAGAAAATATTGATTTGTTGCTGTGTTGCTGAAGATTCTGAACTGTCCATTAGACGACATTCACAGCAACTTGAACTTAGTGGATCAACAACATGGTGAATTCTACACAAGGATTTAGCTCTGAAGGCATATAAGGTTCAAATAACACAGGAACTGAAGCCATTAGATCATTTAAAACGTCGTTCATTTGTCAACTTCATCAATGAAAAACCAGCTGATTTTTCGCAAAAAATAATGTTTTCCGATGAGTAACATTTTGAGCTTGGTGGCTATGTTAATAAACAAAATTGTCGTGAGGAAATTCCACGAGTTATTCATGAGAAACCCATGCATCCTAAACGAGTTACTGTTTGGTGTGCATTATGTTCAGGTGGTGTAATTGGACCTTACTTATTTGAAAATGCTGCTGATGAAGCTGTAACTGTCAATGGAGATCGATATTGTCGGATGATAACTGAATTTTTGTGGCCTGAATTAATGAATATTAGTCTAGAGGATATATGGTTTCAACAGGATGTCTCTACACCTCACTTTGCACACGAATCAATTTATTTATTGAGAGAAAAATTTCCTGAACGTGTAATCTCAAGAAACGGTGATGTTAATTGGCCACCAAGATCATGTGATTTGACACCGTCGGAGTATTTTTTTGGGGTTATATGAAAAGTCAGGTTTATAAAAACAATTCACAATCAATTCCTGCTTTGAAAGATGAAATTAATCATATCATTGGTGAGGTAGAGCCTGAATTATGTCAAAATTTCGTTGAAAATTTTAACAAAGAGCGTCTGTGAGCGGCAAGAAGAGACGATTTGGAAGATTATTTTTTGGCATATAAATGTCGTAACTGATAGTTCAATTACCAATAAAAAGTTTTTGAAAGCGAATGCAAATAACGTGATTTATTTATTCTTTAAAAAGCTGCGAAATTTGAAACACCCTTTATATTTATATATATATATATATATACGAGAGCAGCCGTTTATACTTCGGGAATAGCAGACAAAAAGAAATTTTTACTATCGAAAATAGTTATACTGCTTTTCAAAATATTCTCTTTGAAAATCAATGCACTTTTGTCCGAAAAGCATTGCTGCTACTGTGAAGGCGGTATCACCAAAACATGGGTTTTGAATGCCTCAACTGCCTCTTTCGGCGTAAAAAACCGTTGGCCATGAAGTTTATTCTTCACGTGTGGGAACCAAAAGAAATCACAAAGTGCTAGGTCAGGGCTGTACGGCGGATGGCCCATCAATTCAATGTTTTGCGCGGTTAAATATTCAATTGTTTGAACCGACCTGTGAGAGCTCGCATTGTCATAGTGGAGAATGATCTGTCGTTTTCGCTTTGTTTTCTTTTTTTCTTCAAAAACTGTTTATTTTGATGTGATTCGAGCGCGAACAACTATTGTTGGTTTTGGCTCATCTTGGAATACGAACATAGTCGACAGCTGTTTACTGTCAGGCTCATACATATATTGGGTCTGGGAAAAAGTTCGTGGCGTTTTTCCCGATAGATGGCATTGGTTGCCGATAACTAAAGAACAACAAGTCACAGCGACACCACCGAGGGCTCGTTTTTTAGATGACCTTCCGAACGTTAGTTTGAGCGTAGAAACATTGTAATCGGTGCAGTGGTTGGAAAGTTATTCGCACTTGAAAATGGAGAAGAATAATGAGAAATTTCGCTATATTCTGCAATATTATTATGATAAGGGGAAGAACGCTGCGCAGGCTTGTGATAAAATTTGTGCTGTGTACGGTGAAGGTACTTTATCGAAATCTGTTGCGCGGAAATGGTTCGCTCACTTTCGTTCTGGAAATTTCAATGTGAAAGATGAGTCACGCTCCGGTCGTCCAATCACTGAAAAATCTGATGAAATTCTTGAAAAAGTCCAACAAGATAAGCATATCAGCAGTGTCGATATTGGCATGGAGCTAGGCATTGACCACAAAACTGTTTTGAACCATTTACACAAAGCTGGTTACAAAAAAAAGCTTGACGTATGGGTTCCTCATGAGTTGAGCGTGAAAAACATGATTGACCGAATTAACATCTGCGATGCGCTGCTGAAACGGAATGAAATCGAGCCGTTTCTGAAACGTTTAATAACCGGAGATGAAAAATGGATTACGTACGATAATCGGAAGCGTAAAAGATCGTGGATAAAGGATGGTGAGCCGTCACAAGCGTTCGCTAAGCCAACATTGACGCCAAAAAAAGTGATGCTGTGTGTATGGTGGGACTGGAGGGGAATCGTCCACTACGAGCTACTTCCAACTGGTCAGACGATTGATTCTCAACTCTACTGTGCACAACTAGAGAGATTACGCCAGGCGATTTAAAGAAAACGGCCCGAATTGATTAATAGGAAAGGTGTTGTCTTCCATCATGACAACGCCCGACCACACACTTCTTTGATGACCCGTCAAAAATTGAGAGAGTTTGGTTGGGAAGTTTTGATGCACCCACCTTACAGTCCGGATATAGCACCCTCTGACTATCATCTGTTTCGATCTCTGCAGAACTCTCTCAATGGAATTAAGTTGGTTTCAAAAGAAGCCTGTGAAAACTACTTGATTCAGTTTTTCGACCAGAAACCACAGAAGTTTTTCACCGATGGGATCATGGATCTACCAAAAAAATGGCGAAACATTGTCGATAATAATGGAGCATATTCGGTTTAAATGAATTCGTCCACGCGCCATGCGGGGACCAGTTGAACTTTACTGAAAAAACGCCACGAACTTTTTCCCAGACCCAATACATAGATCCAAGATTCATCACCTGTGACGACTTTATAAATGTTCTTTGAAGCATCGCTATTGTATTTTTTGTGCATTTCTTGGCACCAATCGACGCGAGTCCTTTTTTGAGCGGTTGTGAAATTATGTGGTACCCGACATGAATATACTTTCTTAACGGCTAAATGCAGGATCTTATCCATGTTGGTCTTACTAATACCTAGAGATGCCTCGGTCTCACGGTATGACACATGACGGCCTTGCACTATCAATTCGGACAATTCATTAATGTTTTCCGACATTAATTTGTGGGACGACCTTCACGAAATTCATCTTCCAAAGAACGCCGTCAAAGTTTGAATTCACTATACCAACGATATACATACTGTAGTTTTCGATGGTGCTTCATCACCATATAAAGGATTCAGCAGGATTCTCGTTGAGATAATCCACTCCGAAAAATAATTGTACGATAATGTTGGCGAGTTAATTCCATTTTTTTCGCTGACATAAAATTTTCAAGTTACTGTCAACAATAGAAATAGCAACCGGATAATAAAACTGTTAAAGTAAATGTATTGTTAAAAATGACATACTTCAAGATGCAATCATCAGATCGGGAACTGGCAACACTAACAGTTTTGCCAGTTATCGAAATATAAACTGCTATCCTTGTATATATACTCGTATATATATATATATATATATATAAACATTCTGGTTTCCCTTTATAACAACTTTATTAATAACTAAGTACTCATAAATACATGTATTACTATTTTGTAAGTCTCTTTTTTCGCACAAGTTCTCTTTTATTTAAGAATTAGTATATATGTATATTTTCCTCTCTTCATGGACAGTAATTTGTCCTCAATTCCTAATCAACGAATTTAAAACCATATACACATTTACTTCAACTCTTATTTAACAGTTCGTCTTAATAAATATTCATTCCACTTGTTCCTCTTCTGCGATATTGTATATGCAGACGTGCAAATCTTCTGTGTCGTTCTTGTTCTTATACCTCTTCTCCCTGTTTGTCTTTTGCCCTTGTTCAGTGATTCGTTGGCGAATCATCTCCTTTGCTTTAAGAGTGTCTATGGGAATTTTATGTTCTGTATAGTGGCAGAGTGTAGAGCCTTCTTCTGAGACACAGCACAATATCCTATTTTTGTGTTTTAGTATGTAGAAGAGACTTTTTATTTTGTATTGGATGTATAAACATATCCTTTATATGCATATTGTCATTTTGTTCTTCTAGGTCTTCTCTGTGTTTATGTTTTCACCTATGTTTTATTAACGTATCATTCGTCTTTTTCTGAGAATATTGAAAGAGGTTTTTTAATAGTATGGAAGTTGACTATTTCAAAATAATCGTGCTAGGCTTAAGTAGTTTCATTAATAACAATTAGAAAAAAGGTATGCGAGGGTGTGAATATATTTGGTCTTCAATATTTATTTTATGAAATGCCCAGCAAATTCATTACTAATCGAATTCGTAATGGGCATTACCTAGTCAAGCTATAAGTTTTGTTACATATTAAAAGCTGTATACCCAATAGAAAAAGTTTTATTTCCTATTTTTTTGCAGAAAATGAGAAAATATGTTATAATCTAAAAATGGAAGTGGCCTTCTTCCTGCGTCAACACAAGTCTTCTTTTTGTCAGGCTATTTATCAATAATATGATGAATGACATCTATTGGTATTTTTGTTGATGCTTGTTCTTGGATGATAGCCAATCTTCAGTAGCTACGACCTCTAGCAAATTGCTTTTTTACCACTTTTCTGTAGTATTTGCTTTATAAGTTGGAGCAAAATCTTTATGAAACTTCCATTGTTGATTGTTGAACAATGTGTCGCTCAAAGGTTTCACTAGATACTCTAAGACTGTCTTCTGGTAAACTATGGTTGACGTTTTCGCTCCTTTACAAAAAATTGGCGCTGTCTCGTACTTTGGTAGGACACTATCCACCAAACCATTATTGGTGTCGGATGATGATCATGTTTAATATCTTGTCAATTTGTTCGCGAAATGATTTTCTATTTTTCTAGAGTTCTGAAGAATTATGGCGCGTATTGTTTTAAGTCTTGCTGTTGTACGTATTGTGCGTGGTCGTCCAGACTTTTCACGGTCATATATTCTAGAGTCTTGCTCATTTTGATTGGTAGTTCTAAACACAAATGTATTGCTGATTCCTAGCAGTCGAAGACTTAAAAATGTCATATTTTTTCCATTTTCACTTAAATACAGCAATTATTTTTATGCAATTTTCTTTTAGTCCCTATTCCGTCTTTATGTACATAATTGCTAATCAAACTCGACTGAAGATAAAAATGACTCTAGATTTAAATCTATCTGTTGATCGCGCCATCATTTCACTAACAGGACGTGATTGAGAAGAACGATTGAGTGAGAGAATTCGCCGCATGACTAGATATATGAAGAGTTTGAATAATTCTGGATTAATATGTGTAAGGCCATTCTAAGATTATAGTACTTCCAGTCGGTTTTATGTTTTAGGAAAATATATATAATAATGAATTTCATTCGTCAGAGTAAGGGTCTGAGTAAGAAATCTAAGCAATCCAATCATGAAATAATATACTGCATATTGATAGATTGACCGATTAATGGCCTGTTTCAATATTTCTTACAACATCTATAATTTCTCACTCGTAGAAGTCTTCGATCCAAGTGGTTTCGCAGAGGACGCAAAGAAATGAAATTCATATTATTGAATGGATGAAACAGAACATCCTATCTCGGCTCTAGTAACTTTTATCGACTGTGAAAAGAAGCACGTGGTCTAGCATTGCTGTGTTGACTATTCTTTTCCGATTCGTTATTTCTAGGCGCTTCCTAATTATTTCTGTCTTCAATTTTGCTAACTAAGAGATATCTGAATCTATGTTTACGTGTTGTGGTAATAGCTCATAATATTATATAAAATTTCCTAATTCACCAAATGCGAGGCATATACTTATTTATATGAAGACTTTATGAGTTGATGTGTCTTCGAGCCATTTCTTGTCATCAGTCACTAATCGCTTTAAGAATGGGCCTTTTTTGCAATACTTGTATAGTGAATTGCAATTAATTATCTGGTCCATTCGATTTTCTTTATCAAATTTTTAATTATACCAAGCCTACGTAGTTCTGAAACTATCGATTGGCCTATATTTATTTTGTCTGCGACTTTACGAGTTCTCGAATCGACTTAGTTAGGTATTTGGTTGATTTTTGTAGAAACTGGTCGATCAGAGGGAGCAGCGTTTTCGATATTTGTTTCTAACGAATGAAATTTAGCAACACTTTTGGCATGCAGTTTACTCTTTTCCATAAGCGAACATACATATCTTTCTTTTAGAGTAATTTGCACTTTTGTCTTTATGGAAGTAAAATAACAATGCGCCGTTTAAAGTACAATTATTTACGTTACCAAATTACTTCTACTGCCAAAATGTGCATTGATATATCAGTATTAAATTCATGAACAAGTTTGACCAACCTACAGAAATCATAATCCAAAAATTATAGCTTACCGCCATCTGCAGTTAAACTCGCACGAATTTTGGGTTCAACTCAACACGTTTTATTTGAGTAGACTTCAAAATTCGAAAGATTAAACTCGAATATTTGAATCTTAAAAAATGTTCCAAAATTTTCTTGTTAAACACACGACAAATATAAGTGGTATATGTATCTCGTGACATTTACGCAGAAAGTCAATATTTACTCACATACTGCTATTATATACGCCAAATTAATATAGATGTATTAATAACAGTTTGTCTATGTGTACCTAATAACGTAGACTAACATGTTACCTCATTAATCAAGTGAATATGATATGAGAAATTATATTAAATTCAAGACGTGTATCGATCGACGTAGAAATGTACCCTTACAATCCAGTGATATTTGATTTCCATTTGTTTTCTTGATAATACGTCAATTATTTGAAATTGGACTAACTTTATAATTTGTACATAATTTCACAATATACAATCTAAGAGGGAGACATAAATTTTATATTTTGTACTTTGTTGCTTGATACAAACACAAAGGTACGAGAAGAGATACTAATTCTGATTGACAAGATGTCAAAAGAGAGAATCCCTTAACGACCATCAGGGGACATCCTTTAAAGGGACACTTTTCACATAGTGCTGCCTCCGAATGATTTATTGGTTCTATTCGTGATTCACTCATCAAATTTAAGTGTCTGTATGTTCTTTCTGGTACCTTATGCATTTCGTGCCTCGGCATTCCCATGTCTTCTCACAAAAAAGAAAATATTACAAGCAATATTGCAAATGCAATGTGAAAAAGTGATTGTAAAATCTGATAAAAATTCCTTTGAAAGAAACGCATGTATGCACACATATACAGCGTGAATTCAAAGTATGAGTTATATTCTGACTGAAAATATAAAAATGTTTTTTAAAATCTTTGTGTAAAATGATTTTGATTTTCAATTACACTAGTTGATAACATGCTTAGATATTTTATACAAATTAATACTAATATGATTATAAGTTATTAATACAGAACATACAAGACATTGTAACAAGTCGTTTTAAGTAACAATATCGTACGAAGGATGTTACTACGTGGGATGTCTTGTACGTTTTGCATAGTGGTACATACAGGGTGCCACTAATAAAATGTCAGTACTAATTAACCTCTATCTTTATTTAACCCAAGTCGAAAGTTTCAGTGCGATACGTGTAGTGTTGTAGTTACAGCTAACTGTCAAAGTTAACAAGTTAGTTGAAAAATTGAATTAAACCGAGAACATTTTCGCGAAATTATTTTGTATACTTTTCGAAGACAGTTATGTCAACAAGAATGCCTGGCCGAGTTGGTATCTGTTTTCGACAATGAAGCAACACATCAATCAACAATTTTTCGTTGGTTTGGAGAATTCAAACGTGGACGGATTAGTCATAGCGACGATACAAGAGCAGGTCCACCAAATGCGGCAGTCACTCAGAGAAACGTCGATGCTGTATGCAAAATCATCAACAAAGATCGACATGTGACATATCGCCAGATTGAAGCATTATTGGGAGTTTTAAAGAGCTCAATTCTAAAAATTTTACGCAAAGAATTGTTTGTAAAAAATTAGCTTAATGTTGGATAAGTCCCAACGATTCCTTTATCTTTCCGACAATTAAAAACTGACTACTGATCAAAGGATCCAGTCATCAGAAGGAGCAGTCGATGCCTTCAAAATCGAAATTTTGACTGTACCGACAAGCGAACGGAACAACAGCTTCCAGAGTTGAAAAAAAAACAAACAATGGTGCGCAGAGTCTGTAACTCAAATAACACACGAGCTCTTCTATCTGATAACAAAAAACAACTGCAACTGAGAGAACGCGAAGCTTTTTATTATCAGATCGAAAATCTAAACAAGTTCGTGTGTTATTTAAGTTACAGACTATGCACACGATTGTTGGTTTTTTTCAATGAAACATACAAGAGCTCTCTTTCTAGTTATATATTAATATATATATTGTATTAACTTCTCGCCGCAAAATAGAGAAGATACATATGTTGAAGGTGAGGAACGAACTTTCACACCGTACTTATCTCTGTAGAATATTTGGTTTTGCTAACGTAACTTTAATTCACAGGCCGAATATTTTAAATAAAAGTTTTGGCGACATATCTTTTGATTTTTTAAGTTAATGCTAATTTAGAATGCTTGATTGAGATGCCGATTAACTTATTTAATTGATATTAGATATAGTCAAAATTATTCAAGAGCTTAAGCTAATGTAATGGTTTGATGTAAAACTTTTATTTTGTTATAGAATATATATATATACAACAATTATATTTATTAATTACTAAAAAGATTTTCCAATTGACTTTATTGAAAACCGTATAAGTACATAAATGTAATGATTTAATTGTTTAGATCTAAACTTTTTACTTGAATTTTATTTACTGTCTCTTATTAATGTTCATTTGATCTAATTGATATTACAGTGTGCGTTTTGGCTTTCGACGATACAGATCGTGTACGGAATTTGTTTCGTACGGATCTTGTCGTAGTTTCCAGGTACGACACTGTTTAACTATCTACTGATGAGGACAACTTAGCTATCGAAGTCGTCGTATACAGAATATGAAAATTGATATGGAAAGGGGTTATATGGCATATCAACCTTAAGTGATTAAATATCGATATTATGACTATACACATATTACAGTAATGTGCGAAGTATATGAATGATGCTTTTCTTTGATTTTATTTATACATATACAATATATGTATACCATATATATAAAATCAAAGGATAGAATTATTTACTCGAGTACAAATCACTACTATGTTATGAATCATAGACCTGCTCGGACTGTTGTTTTATTTATATGGTGTAAAGACCATTCTACATGAATTCCGTAAGTATATTTTCGTGTACATCGTAAACCTTTTTATGGCATCTCCTGTACATAATACATCGTTTAGATAGTAACACTTACTAGGACTCCAGGAGCGTATAACTTGTCAACAATTCCATTCAAGTTGTCGCCAAAGCTAGATTATCTGACCGGCTTTCTTGGCAGTAGCTTCGATTAACTGCGTTTTACCTGGCATTTAAGGCTTGGATATATGCACAGGTCGCTGTTTGCTTGGTCAACAGACGAACTATTGAATAGTGATATAAGTGCTTTCACCTCTATCTGCAAAATGAACGTGCAGTTCTCTCACGGTTTTATATTAATTATTATTTCGTTGTTTTAGTAAGTGTAATTTCTTTTTTGTGGTAAAGAAAATTCTGCACTAACAAGTTACAATTTTATTTTAAACACAAAACTGCTGTCATTCAAGACAGAATTATGTTTACTTAAAATACTTTCCTATTTCACGTCAAGTAATCTTATACTTTGATGTTTTATATGTGTTTGGTAAGTACGCTCGGTGCTAATGAGTAACTAAAAACAATAGCTGAACGAATGCATCATTTTGATCTGTGTACTATCTTCCTAGCTTACTGAGACCTACTTGGTTAGATAACATGTAACTATCTTTGTGACATGCGAGTGGAGTGTTAAAGTGTTGCGAGATAGTTAAATGTGAATATTATTGTTCGAGTATTGATGTTGTTAATTTTCTTAGTTTGTATACTAATTGAAACATTTAGCCTGCTTTGCAAATCATAGCTTTGCCGACCATCGTGTATATTCGGTCTTTCATTGCATAACTTTTAAGCAATGCCAAACTCTAAATTTTCAACAAATAATAATTTAGAAAAGCCTCCTTAGATAATACTTTCTGCTCTTTAGCGCTTTGTAACTTACCAGACAGAATTATAATGGACTATCGTATATAATTTCTACTTGACTGGGTAATACGGTAAAATGTGTTTTTCTGATTATTTTAGTAGACTAAATTAAAGATGTAGCCTACCTATATATCTGAAATTGAAATTTAGATTAGTTAACTATTTTATTAAAAAAATAAACATAATTATACAAGTACAGTTCATATGAAGATAATACTAAAATATCTAGATATATATTTTACAAAAAACTTGTTCTAATGCGGTTGTATGTCACTCATCCGACTTTCTGAATCGTAAAAACCCACCCTCTCTGGCTAACGCTCTTGTAAAAAAAAATACATGTTAATTATGTAACAGATGTCGACTGTCACTTATACTAAAAAATGCGTCCGTAAACTGTCTCGCGAGCAAAACATATACGTACATACGATGTTACGCACATATTGTAAAATGCCTAAACACGTCAGATTCTCTGGTCTGCCGTATTTACGTGGGACTCTCGCACACATGGAGCAGACATACGCCAACCCTCCTCCATGTTTAGTCTGAAGGCAGTGGCAGAGGCAGTATTTCAAAACTTTCAGCCCGACTGAAAATATATCACATGACGACTTGCTGCGGTTGGCTCGTTTATCACTGGGTGTCGGTGGCTTCCCTTCCGGATCCCGTACGAATATCTAACCTTTTTGGCTGTCGCTTGCACAGATTGCGGGCCCTTTCACAACAAATAGACAACGAGTACGAGCGACGCGATGGGGAAAAGAGAAAATCTCCATTCGAACGGGTGAATTTACAATTGCGCTTCGCTATTGCCGCTGATGGTGTCGTCGTTGAACTAGCTGCTAAATGCGAATCTCGAGTTCTAAATTGCGAACTAACCTCTTTGGCGGTGCAAATTCGGATGAAGCGATCGTCCTCTTTGATGCTTGCCTATGGCGTCGACAACGAAATTTACATAATTGAAGTCGGAAATTTTCGCTACTATGTTCATATGAAAATTAGCTGTTCCCTTTTTTGATTTAACAGATTGTTAGAATACATGACAAATACTTTATGCAAATTTAAATATTCGATCAGATGACGTGGGACTATCATTTAAACAAATTAAACACTAATTTTGCAACTGACGAATTAGAAAATGATGATTCCATTTCATTACCTCAAAGCGACATATTTACGTTATTTATTTTCGATTTGTTTGGCGTGATATGAAAGTAACTGCAGTAGTTCTATTCTAATGAAATTAGTGGCGCCATCTCTTGATAGAAAATCGATGTATTATGTGTCGACTTTTGTGTATTAAAAATTTCTTGTCACTTAGATTATTATTATTAAATGTAATACGTAATACTTAAGCCACAGTAACGTTTGTTTGTATGTTTTCTTGAATACGAATAAAACGATATGAGTGCCTTCATTAATGCCCGAAATATGGAAGCACAAATCTCTCATTAATTTGTATTATCGTTACGATAACATCCACTTGGTGCGAAGAATTGCCAAATAAAACCAGTCTATTTGATGATCCATAAATTCAGCGAAATGATTGTCCTAGTCCTTTCGTTGTTCGATATTAGTTGCTTTTATTATTGATGTTGTAAAGAGTTTTTCAAACAGGACGTAACAATTTTGTATTTAAATGAAATTTAGAATAATTGGGCTGAAACTTATTCCAGGTGCAATATACATGTTACATTTAACTATGGAATTCGATCTCGTTCATATAAACACAGCGTTTGCAGCGATCGATTTTTGAAGGCAATTTTCCACCATTTTTTCACAAATATCGCCCGCAATGTTATCAATTTCCCGTTCGATATTGTCTCTGAGCTCCTCTAACATTGTTGGCTTGTTGGCATAAACTAACGATTTAAGATAACACCATAGAAAGAAATCCAACGGCGTTAAATCGCATGAGGGAGGTAGCCCCTCGAACGGACCATTTCTCGAGATTACACGGTTACCGAACTTCTCTTTCAATTGATCAATTGTTTAACCAGTTGTGTGGCATGTGGCGCCATCTTGTTGGAACCACATATTACAGATGTCAAATCCATCCAATTTTGGTCAAAAATAATCTTCCAACGTGGCACGATAGCGAACTCCAACCACCCTAACATGGCCATCATTTTCATCAACGAAAAAATACTGTCCAATCACACCTCTGGCTTGAATTTTATATTGATATTTCCAGTACTGTTGCGTTATGCCTCGTCATTATAGTACGCTCAGCCTACCTGATGGGGCGATTATGGCGACCGAAAAGTGGAGTAAGCGCTCTCAAAGTTGCGACCACTGATTCAGAATTGCGGTGGTAATATTTAATTATTTTCAAACGTTGCTCGTTCGTGAATTTCAGATAATAAACACGTTAACCTTGGCTGACGTTTTGACGTTGACAGATCATGAAAAACGTTCTTGGGTGGTTTCGTATTAATAGATAAAGTTGTTACGTCCCTATTGGAAAACTATTTATATATTAATAAAGCATTTATTGGCATTTACTTAAAAGGAAATACAGTTATAAATGTACATAGTATATAATACATGTAAGCCAAAAAACTAAATTGGTGTATGTACAGATGTATGCATCTAGCACCTTTAGCTTTTAGAATAAAAAAATCAAAATAATATAAAAAATATATAAAAGGAATATAAAGGAAATTGTAATTAAATTAAATTAGATCAAATTAAATTAAGAAAACGTATCATTATATCCAAAAAAGTGACTCCAGTGTTGTAAACCTTTATGAAATGTTAGAACCGCACGAGCGTCCATTTCATGTTAATCCATAGAATTTGCCAATTGTTACTATAATTGTTCTAAGATTTTTGTTGCACTTTATACAGAGGATCAGACAGTATATATTAATTTCTTCTGCAAATAAATACTTATTTACTTTACCTGCTATATTATAAAAAAAGCATCGTTTGAATATTTCTAGTTTAGGGAGTTTATTGCGGCCGGGAATATTCCCATCGAAATATAGTTCTCTCACTATTATGCTACCGTTCACGTATGAATATCAACAGATACGTACAACTCGTGAACAAAGGTTCAAAATAAATAAGAAGTATTGGTATTATGCAAAACACGTCTTAATCAGTAAAACTGTCTACAAAATAATTTATTATTTAAAATTGCTCTCCGTATTTATCCGTTACGTACTTATAACTAGAGATAGGAATTCAGTTAACTATTGGGTTGGCAACTAAGTACTTTAGGTTTTGTAATATAAAATAAAACACTTTTTTTTAAACAAAGAATAGTTTTTAATCAATTATATATTTTCCATTTTGCTCAATGACCTTTTGCCATCTTTCTTTCAGCTGTATGATTCCGCGCTTATAAAATTTCTGGTCCTTATCAGCAAAAAACTGAACCAAGTGCGAGTGAAGGTCATCGTCTTTTGTGAAAGTTTTACCATTCAAAGAATTCTGCAAACTTCGAAATAAATGGTAATCAGATGGTGCTAGATCAGGGCTGTATGAGGATGTGGCATCACTTCCCAGCCAAGCTCCAATAGTTTCCCACGAGTTCCCAAAGATATGTGAGGCCATGCATTATCTTGGTGGAAAACTACACCTTTCCGATTTGACAATTCTGGCCGTTTTTCTTTGATTGCTTTATCCAGTTTTATTAATTGTTGACAGTAAACATCAGAATTGATCGTTTGGTTCCTTGGAAGCAGCTCAAAAAACACAACACATTTGTAATCCCACCAAACTGACAGCATGATCTTTTTTGGATGCAATTCAGCTTTCGATGTGGTTCAAGCTGGTTTATCGTATTTGCTCCCATTTGTCATCACCAGTGATGATTCTTTTTAAGAAAGGGTCGGTTTCATTTCGTCTAAGGTGCATATCGCAAAAGTTGATTCTTTGTGTTAAATGAATTTCTTTCAATTCGTGAGGTACCCAAATATCGAGCTTCTTAACTAGCCCAAGACATTTTAAATGCTTTTCAATTGTTGTGTGCGATACATGTAGCCTCTCCGCAACCTCTCGAACAGTTATATGACGATCCTCTTCAATTATGACTTTGATTTGGTCATCATCAACTTCAGTAGGCCGACCAGAACGTTGCTCATCTTTGAGGGAAAAATCTCCAGAACGGAATTTTTTATACCAATTCTGACACGTGCGCTCTGTTAAGCAATTAGCACCATAAACTTCACATATCTTTTTGTGAGCCGCAGCAGCTTTCTTTCCTTTACAGAAATAAAATCGTAAAATATGTCGAAAATGTTCGTTTCTGCACCCCATTTAAAATTAACCCACAACTAATAGCTTTAATAAAAATCACGCACTACTTGCTTCTGAAGTTACGTCAATGTGACTATTATCACGCGACAAACGGTAAAGTACAGCACTAACATACGTTATACAAAAAATAAAGCAACGCTCTCTATCAGTAAAAACCGAAAGTACTTAGTTGCCAACCCAATAGTTAGAACGTAAATGTAAAAGTTTAGTGCTGGGAGCGTAGCAATATACACTTATATGTATCAAAGAGTAGGAAAGAGTGAGCATAGAGGCAGACATATCATCAATTGTTTATGACGAGCTACAAAAAAAACTACGAGCATTAACTGAATTTTAAAATTTCGTAAATATTTAATAAAAACAATTTACGTATAAAAAGGGAAATAAGAAGATCGAAGTCTGAACATTGAAATTATTGTAATATATCAGGCAAAACTAGATTTATTTATTTAGTCTCTAAACTTGCGGGAAATAGTACGATACTTATATTTAGGAATTCGCGCATGCAGCGATTACATGCAGTGAAAGGGGTCTCTTTGGAGTAATGTAACATGTAACTTATATAATGTCCAGTAATGCAATTTCCTACCTATTGTAGTATATACATACATATATGTATATACATACGTATACTAAACGCTCTCAATTACTTTTTTTGAATATGTGAAAGTTGTATAAGTAAAAGGCAATTTATGTATAAAGATGATAATTTCATCATTTAAATTAATTTTCGAAATATAGTGCTGTCTTGCAAAATAAAAGTTTCTTTGACGTCTTCATTATATTTTTCTAAGGATTGAAGTAATCTCAAAAGACGTGGAACTTAATCACTAAAGGTTGATATATAGCCCCTTTCCACATTAATTTTCGTATTCTGTATACGTATTTCGACAACTAAGTTGTCATCTCCAGCAAATAATTAAATAGTGTCGCACCTGGAAAACTAAGGCAAAATACCTGTACGAAAACAAATTCTGCACACGAACCGTACCGCTGAAAGCCAAAAAGCACATTGGCGACGTGAAAGCTAAAACAAATTAGACTATATGCGAAACAAGTATTGCAATTCATAATTAAATATCTGTCCCTAAAGAAAATTAATATTAAAGCAAGTATAAATAATAACTAGAAAAAGAAAAGGTATTTTATTTAACAATAACAAATCAAATAATAAAATAACCAAAACAACAAGAAAATAAATTAGAGAATTTCAAAATAATTCATGTTGTCCAACGGAATCAATTGTGCATTTTCTCCAGGCAACTGATGATAATTGAATATCGCCAGAGTATACTATTATTATATGAATTTGACTGGCGATCGATTTTGGGTTGGGTGAAGATAAAAAAATTGTGATTTTTACTGAACTTTGAATGAAAGTTTGTCGCTATTAAGAACGGATGACATTTATTTTCGTTTGCTCCATAACCATATAAATTGGAATTTGTTACTTGATGCATTTTTATTATTAGTCACATATTTATTAAGATATCTGCTCCAGCTTATTTGACCCACTTAATTTATTGGTTCACGATGGAAATACTTCTTTAAAAATATTCAAATAATAATCGCTATTCAAATCATATTAATACTGTTGACTGTTATTTACTCAACAACTTTCAGTTATTTACTATTTTTGTTTTGTTGGCTATTCTAACGGACTCGAATTTTATACTAATTAAATGACAATGATGGAGGGTCGAAAAATGAATTTTAATTTTCTATACGATTTTTAAATTCAAAATATTGTAACTTTTAGAAAATCTGAGAAATGATAGAAATGTAAGTTTATATTTTCAATGTGGGGATATCATTTTTGTGTAAATGTAGTCATTTCGCTATGCGATCAATGTACATATGTTTGTCTAGAACGCGAAACATTATCATTTTTTCAAATACACATATTCACCAGTATTTACGATAATAACAAAAGAAATAGGATAAAAATAAAAGGGGAAAACAATAACTCCAATCCAAAATTCATACGCCAATTTCGTTTTTTATTATCGGCAATCTACCGGCTTCCACAACATCACTGCTGCGGCGAAAATATAAAACGACTCCCCACGGAAAACAGACAACGGTTATTCTACCACCTTCCGCACAGACAAGCGACCGGTCCGGGATTCGATGTTCACCTTCGCCTCACCATAATGTATTTATATTATTGCACGTCTGGTGTTTGTGACACCTCCCATGGGAACGTGGGGATAATTACCGGCGGAAATTGCGGCTCGTTAAGAGGAATTTGAAACACAAACTCCGCTGCAACTGAGGACGGATGACGACCAGTTATTCGCCACGTCAAACACAATTCACCTCAAAATCCATAATTCTAATATTAGATAGCGATTGTCTATTCACTGACAGGTACATTGGTAGTGTTACCTACAATGCACTTGAAGCCAGGAGAGTATATCACTATTCAGCCACAGCATTGAGCCACTCTCTATGGAACATTGCAAATTAATTAATTAACATTTGGGCAACTAAATTAAAGTAGAACTTTTAATTCAAACTAAATCAGCTAATAATGTTGTGTAAAGTCGATCGGCGAAGAATTTAAAGCAAACTTGTGGAGAAATATTACAAACTTTGTTTGTAAATTCAATAAAGTTTGAATAATATAGCAACTTCTCTCTTTATATTACATATTTTTGACTATTTATTATTAGAAAGTGAAAACAACTGAATTATATTAGATCGGTGTCTACGAAGCCTTCGCGAAAAAAAATGTGCGGTACTGTACCATATTGGTGTTAAAATGGTTCTCCTCGAATTTTGATCAATATCTTCCAATCTTACTTAAGTCAATGAAAATCTTATGTAACCTACCGTGGATTTTTTTCAATAATTCTCAAGGATCCAATCTGGATCATTTACTGCTTGTATTATTTGTCAATGACTTACTTCTACATGTTATTAGGTTTTTATTTTTACAGTATACACACCTCCAAAAGTCTTGGTTCTTACGGTACTGCATAGACCTTCAGACACTAAATATCTTGTAAACTGGTTTTTATTGTTACGCAGCTACGAAAAAATGAAAAATGAAGAGAGTGATTTACATTTTAATAAATTATATTATAGAAATTATAATCGTATATTTGGAATTGGAAGAGTCTTCTTGAAAATAAAACCTTCTTGAATTACTTTTATTCCATTTCATGGTTGAAAGTTCACATACACTTGAAGGTCTTTAAATACATTCAAATTATAATCATGCACGATAAGACTATAAATCATAATCATACAGCAACAAGTAATTTTCAGTATATATACTGCATACCGTGGGATCCTTCATGGCATCAGGGATACACTTCGGACAGCACATAACGCAGTGTAGCAATTATACACGTATAGACATACACGTATCAGACGATGTATGCTCTCTCAATGTGTCTAGTCGTAGCAGTACCAGCATTCGGTTAATCCCATTGTTATACAAGCGATAGCTTTGGGCTAAACCATCGGATCGTTGTCGTCCTTTGAACGTGTACACACATGTTAATCCTTTTGGTTTAACGGTGCGTATGCTGTACACGGACTAAATTGAATCTGGATTTTGATTGTGTAAATAGTAAAAGTACTGTCGAATTAGCTTCGGAAACAAGGTATCTCGGTCAAAGTGAATTTCGGACGCCCGGTTAAAGTACATTTGTCGGAATCCGTCAAATAGTCAATACAATCAAAATTCTTATTATTCGGCTCTATCTCTATTTGTTTGCATGCCCTGACATGTGCCTTCGAACTCACGTTCCTTTATTCGGCTGCCTTTGTTAGAACGGTTATTTGATGAACTAAATTTAATTATAAAGTTTCTTATTGATTTATGTTTTGTATTTTATCATATGTAGATGTAGGGATATTAAGCATTAGTAATAAATATTACCCAATGTCAGACATTCGTTTTAGTTAATGTTCTTGTATTAAATATGTAAGCTCTTCTTAATAAGTATCGGGAATGCCTTAAAAAAATAATTAAGATATCCTTACAAGAACCATGTTGTGTAAGAAGTAAAACAATTGTTTTCAAATTATACAAAACGGTATCCTTTCATAGACAAATGCAGTTGATCAATAAGGTTGATATATAACCCCTTTCCACATTAACTTTGTAAATTCTGTATACGCATTTCGACAACCAAGTTGTCATCATCAGCAGATAATTTCAAAGTGTCGCACCTGGCAAAACACGGCGAAAAACAACCGCACGAAAATCAAACTCCGTACGCGATCCACACCGTTCAAAACATTGAAATTATCTGCTGATGATGACAACTTGGTTGTCGAAATGCGTATACAGAATTTACAAAGTTAATGTGGAAAGGGGTTATATATCAACCTTATTGATCAAGTCAATCAACCACAGGCTCCATCAAATTCAACTAAAAGACAAATGCAGGTTAAGATTAAATAAATAATTGCGTGGAGCTAAATATTGTGAATGCACTGTATGTTGCATCAAAAATTTGATTTTTGGTCAAAAATGATGAGCAATAAGAACGATCGTTTATTGTATAACCATAAGACAAATGTTCGATTCTCCATACTCAGAGCGATCACGATGAATAAGACTCACTAAATTCTCCAATATGCTAGGATAACACCCAGCATTAGCTTTGGTTTTTATTTCTCCGAACGGGATTTTTGCTGAATTCCTTGATCAGGTGTTCGTACACAGAAAAATGGAGTTGGAATTCCTTCAGTTGGTCGCGAGAGAACTACCAAATAAAGTTACTTGATAGTTTCCTCACGACTATCTGTTCGTGAAGTCTCCATTTCGGAGTGAAATTTTTAACTTCCAAAGAGATGAAGCCTGTAGACAATTTTCTTTAAATCGGAAATGTATTACCAGCCGTCAAATTAATTTTATGAAGGAGGAAAGAATATTCGAATGTGTTATAGTAATTTCAAATTCGGTGCTAATGTGGGGTTATAGGGAATAAGACATTTTGCTGTAAGCGGATTCAATTTTTTGTAAAATTCACTCTTTCCTTTGACTTAAATACCTCCTAAACGGCAGAAGTTAAATTCTCTCCGTAAAAGTTTTGTTAATGTAGATCAGTAATTTGAGCCTGATTGCTCTATCATATTGCAAACATCATGTGTCGGTCTTCGGTGTTAATGTGAGATTAACCACGGCGGAGTGAAAACGGGGATTATTTCATTCTTGTTGTAACTTAAGGTATGACATTTTGCTCTAAGCGAATTCCAAAACGGAAGAGGTTAAAGTCTTTCCGTAACACTTTTGTTAATGTAGATCAGTAATTTGAGCCTGATTGCTCTATCATATGGCAAACATCATGTCTCTTTATAATACATTGTAAATTTTAATCTCTTCGAGGTTTTTAATAATGCCTTTGGAATGCTATATTCCGGATAATTTTTATCATCCGCGTGGATGTGAACCAAACTTTGAAATTAGCTTTCGAAGAACAAATTTTTCAGTTAATATGTAATGCATTATTGTCTTTTGTATTTTAAATTTCATTTTCGTGCATTTCATTAGAGATTCTTTTCCTTTTTCGATATTGTGTTTTGTCATCGTTTCAATTTTTCGATCCGATGGTTTATTATCCATGTCCTCTCTGCCTTTTTCTGAATCGTTAACAATTATTTCAAAAACCAATTTGAAGCATCTTGCGTTATTTCGTGGTGCTTTAGTAATTTGAACACAAAACTTGTTAATTTTTTATCTCTTTTTCAACCGACGTGTGTAAAACGCGTAAATACACCCTATTATTAGTAAAACTGAATGATCTTGTTTAATAGTTCTTGCAGTATCGTTGCCGCTTCTCGTCAAAACATCATTTTGTGCTTCTTCTGTTGTAGGATTGCTGGGGATCGTCCAACATCCAGTAGTAGTCCCCTATTATATTAACATTTCACCTTCCCTGATATCGCTTTTCTAGTTTCTTTATCTCTTGGTTAAATTTTTTACCTTGTCCTTCGCTGACAGCAGTAAAATTGTCTGAAAAGCAATTTAGGTGTGAGTGGGGAAAACGTACTTTTAGCCTCATGTTACGGCTAAATTCTTGTAGCTTTCCAACATTTCAGCTACGATGGCTTTATAGTTAGGATCCTTTTCGTTCCCAAGAAATCTAGTTACAACAAGTTTAAAAGGTATCCTTGTTGATTTTTCTTTTGCTACCATTTTTGTCTCAAAGTTGTCATCCTTCATAAATTTTTGAACGTCAGATCGAACAAATACTCCTTTAAACATAGCTTCAGATAAACCAGAAAATTGCTTACAAAGATATCAAAAGCATTTTCCTTCCTTTGATAAGGCCTTAACAAATTGCTTCATCAGACACAATTCGATGTGAAGTGGAGAAAGCAGAGCATTATTTGGATCTAAAAGACTTACCCTCTTAATATTCTTTGTACTGATCTCTAAGGTTTTTTCGACCGGACACACTTTCTTAATGTAATGCTGCTTTCTGTCACGGCTACTCCATTCACATGGAAATTATGAGTACCTTGTATATACACTCTGTTGACCAAGCAACAGTGAAATGGCTTTTAAATCGCCACAAATAGTTCACTTATGGCTTTACTAGCTGAGTTTGTTGAAGACTACTTCAAGGTTTTGGTATGTTTCCTTTAGGTGAACCGAAAGACCAACAGGTACTGAAGTGTACTTATTACCGTTACGTAGAAGAGCTGCTTTCAAGCTTCTTTTTGAGGAGTCAATAAAACCTCTCCAATCTTCCGCTACATACTCAACATTGAAACTTGCCATAACTCTAGTGATGGTGTTACAATAAACTAGGTCATCTTCTTGAGAAAAATAGGACACGAAATCCTTTTTTGTATATCGATACCACCAACAGGACGTATCAGAAGCCCACAATTTTTTTTCCTTCAATCTATAACCTAAAACCTTCGTTTAGTCCTTTGAAGTCTCTAACTCAATCATTAAATTCAGACTGAGTGAAAGGTATAAGTTCGCTTATGCTAGAATCACAAATATCACTGACCTCATTATCTACTTCACTAGCACGCGGTTGAGGCAATGTACATATCTGTCTCATCTAGAACGTTATTTAGATTAACAGCTAGAAGAGGTATCTAGACCCATGCGGAACAGAGCGGATCGCTGATGGCATGTTAGGATGAGAGATCTCCTTTTTATTTTTTAAGTTGAAACCTTGCTCTTTGCAGGAACAAAAATCATCGCTATGACTCTTTTGTTCCCTCCACACCCATCGGAACGGCAAAATGAAGTAATTGTTTTTACTTTGACTTCGTTGCCTCAATTCTTCAACACCAATTGAACATACTTCGTGGGGAGGGCCAAGGTTTATTTTAATCGCCTAACATCATCTCAAAATAGTGAAGTAAACTTTTTTAACAAAATCGGAAATATTTCTTTGTTGCTCTTTTCAATCGCGTAAAGTAACACGCGTTCAAGAAGCCACCATAAATTATAATTTATGTTGTAGATTATAATTAGCGACACATAATATAAAATGAAACACTTCCCAATTCAACAAAACTCAGAAAGCACATGTGTACAATACAGAGGCAATACTGTATGAGGAAAGCAAACAACGGTTTGAAAGCCACTCAGTATTGCCACTTGACGAAATTAGTATTTCCCACAGCCAATCTGAGCCTAATTTTAAGTATTAAGATTAAATACTGTAAAGCTTACTCGCCTAAAATGCCTAGTTGTCGATCATTTTAAGTGAAATTTGTTACTAAACTGTGCGTGATGGTTTTTTTTTATTTTTTCCGTAAACAGCGTACAAAAAGATATAAAAATCGCTGATTATATTTTAAACAATCTTGCAATCACAGGCCTGTGTAATTATTGATAATGTACACATGCAGAAAGGTAGGAAATAAATATAATTAGATGATAAATGAGAATCAACAAATTAAATGGAATGCTGCATAAAATTACTATTACATTACACAAATGTATTGTAAATAAATCCATACTTTATTTATAAAAACATTCACAAATGCAATCATTACGTGTGTATAAGGCAAGGATTAGTTTAAAAAGTATCATATCGAAATGTTAAAATTTCTACACATAACGTGCATAGGTAACTTTAATAAAGTACTTGTTTTTGTCCTGGGTAATATAAAAGCAGCGCTGTATCGTGTTTTAGACACGGGTACATTAAAATCAATACCGGCCAGTCCTATTGGATAGTCAATTTCATTTAACAGTAGTTTAGATAAAAATCTAACATTGTGCATTTCACGGCGACATGATAAAGATCGTGACGATTGAAAGGACCATCGTTGTCTGTTCCTCGATTAGAATAAGTGCGTCACTCTGTAGAAAAGATGTTTCAAGAACCTCTTCTGGATTCTTTCAACGCGTAATTGTTTGCATGTGTAATAAGGAAACCACACTAAGGACGTATACTGCAACTTGCATCGCACCAGAGTATAGTATAAAGTCTTCATTACAGTAATATGATTGAAGCTTCTACATGGCCTGATAAGAATACCCAAAAATTTTGAAGTCGATGCACAGATTGACGAAACATACTGACAGAAAGTCAGTTGAGAATCAAAAAGTATGCCCAAATCATTCACCTCAGATTTTCTAATTACATACTTGGAATTGGTAGAATATTCAAATATCGTAGGGGCAGTATATCGTGTCTAAGAAACAAGAGACACCATTCTTCAATTATAGAAAGGATGACTTGCAGCTTGATTCAATCAGATGGTGTGCGAGTTGTATTGCAAATTTTAGTAGGTCAAGATTCATTACATCAAAGAACACTTCAAAGCCGTCCAACTTAGCATCAGAAGGTGAATAAATATTGGCTGTATGTATAAGAATATTAACCAATTAGCATTTACATGACAATATATCGATATTGGGCGTTAATTTGGTTTCGGCATATTTGTGGACAGGTATCTGAACACATTATTATACCTTTAACTTGTTTGGACAGGTTTTAAGGTGATAGAGTTTAAGGTGATAGAGTTTAAAATATTGCATTTTAGTATACGAAAAATAGAGAAATATTCAAATATTGCAATTTTATTGCAATAACTCTTACAGAAAGGTAAAGATTAATAGTGTGAATGATCTCCAATGATATCTAAAAACATTTGGCATCTTAATGAACATTCCTTGGGTCATGTGCTATTCCTTCCTGACATCAATTCGTAATGGTTGATGCGTTCTTGGTATCCTAAGCATCCTAAGCGTGTTCCATTAGATTACCATCTGGGGAATTAACTTGTCACTTTATTCTCTCTATACCAACTTTATCGAATCAGTTATTTGTAATCATTATCTTCCATATATAAAAATGAATTTTTCTACCTTTGTTATTGCGTACAGCTGAACAATAGGTTACAAAATTTCAATCAAATATCTCTGAACAGAGGAAATTCCATAAATATACATAAGTCGATGTTCCCCCCCTGTACTTAACCCGGCTCATATCATTCTGGTAGCATTTTCATATTGTGGCCTTTCTTTGAAAAATTGTGCTTATTGTGTAGCCTGAGATTATATTAAATCAGAATACGCTTATTATCTGGCTGCGTTGTAAATCTTCATTTACTACTGAATACTACTTATCCCCATTAATTTCTCAATTCATATATAATTTGTTCACATTCTACATGGTCTTCAGTAAGATGAAAGAAAATCAGTAATCCGTGGATATGTAAGGCAGACCCATTCGAACGATTTCTTATTATTTACGTTTATAGTAACTTTCCAGTGGCAGCAGCAAATTTTTCAAATCTGTGTTGCGTTAGATTGATTTCTACGTGCTAGTTGATTGTTGATAGCCTCTTGGTGTTGTTGATGTTGGCTGACCTCGCTCTTGCCTTCGTGGACACTGAGTTTCTAAAGTTTAGAAATTACACTCCGATTCACTACAGCAATACTTTGTTGTGTTCTTCCACTTGCCAGTTGAAATACAGCGCTCTAATACGGTATTTCTGACAAATTGTGATGCGTTTCATTTGGCAAGACATTAGAAATTAATCTTCACTGTTACTCACAAAAGGCAAACTTTCGGATACTGATCACGGAGCGTGTTGTAGCGAGTTTTTCTAAAAATCTAGTGAGGATTACTTTAAGTCATGCATAAATATATTAAGACATGTGTTTAAAAAGATTGGTTTGGGTACTAGTTTATAGAAATACTTGTTAACTGATTTACTTACTTACTTTTTATTATCAATTATATTTGTAAATTGTTTTGAGCAGTGTGTATACATAGATCTTGAATATTAATGAAACAAAAGCTAACATATCGCCGACAAGACTACAAGAAAACAGAACCCTTAGTTAGGGAAACCAAGATACGCTAAATTTTAAAACAAATATGAAGGGAATGTCACGATCTAACCACTAAAGCTAAAGCACTATTAATTTCAATGCATAAAAACGGAAATTTTAATGTGGGGAAAGAAATTTACGTTAATTTCAAAGAAAAATGGATAAGGGACGGATTTTTCCATATTAGTTGATGTAAACTTCCTTATTTTGAGTAGGTAAGTATCAGGAAATATTTGATGGTAATTCGTTCTATAAGATGATTATTAGGTGTTCCCTTCCTAATACATTTTAAAACTTCGAACAGGAGGCAGCACAATGTACGTGGTCTCTTCGGATTTTTCCATATTAGTTGATGTAAACTTCAGTATAGGTGAAGAAATATTTGATGGTAATTCTTCTATAAGATGATTATTAGCCAACATTTTAAAACTTCGAACAGGAGGCAGCACAATGTACGTGGTCTCTTCAGTATAGGTGAAGATTAAATTCTAGAGCCAACCTTCGCTCTAATCTGAACTTTTATATTCTTGAAACAAAGCAGACTATGTAAGCTATTATACCTAATACTAATTTTCCGAAATATGTACATATATACTGGTTCGTAGTAGGTTAGAGTATGTAACTTTAGTAAATTTGATTTTAGCGTGCTTAAGTATTTTATACAATAAGTATATATATTAAGTCGCTATTATACAAGGTATTTGTGTGGGGATGGATGATATCGAATAGATTAGCGGAATGTCATATTTGAAGTAGGTAAGGCTGCGATACTGTTATTCTATTTCTTTGATAAGAAATCTCAGTTATTATGAAGAAGTGAGCTAGAAACCTTCAAGGTTTTGGTGCACAGGTTTGTTAATTATTATTATGAAGCTGCGTGATGCACTTTAATCGTATCTAAGAGACAGGAGCTTTTCCCTAAAATAACGAAACGAATGTGTTAATGTGTTGCCATTCATTAAATTCAATTACATTCAATTACAGTTAAGCAATGGTTAACGATATGGCGCGTTAAGGCCACTGTAAGAGAATTCATTAAAAGAACATTTACATTATATGGTAATTTTGATGGAGCCTGCGCTTGATTAACTTAATCACTTAAGGTTGATATGCAACCCCTTTCCACATTAATTTTCGTATTTTGTATACGTCTTTCGACAACTAAGCTATCATCATCAGCAGATAATTAAACAGAGGCCCACCTAGATAGTTACGACAAAAACCCGCACTAAAGAAATTCCGTTATCCCTCTTAAAATTATGTGAAACGAATATACAGTGTGAAAGTCAAAACTTTCGACGGTGCAGATCGTGTACGGAATTTACTTCGTGCGGGTTTTTGTCGTAGTTCTCCGGGTGCGACACTGTTTACTTATCTGCTGATGATGACAACTTCGTTGTTGAAATACGTGTACGGAATACGAACATTAATATGGAAAGGGGTTATATATCAACCTTAAGTGGTTAATTTACATTATACTTATATTCATCAGTATGAGATAGCTTGGCCTCAAATTAAACCATTATTGTTTTATAGTACGTAGGTTCTAAGCTATCCTTAGGTAATAAAGTGTCATTGTGTAAACCCTTTCTAAAACCTCGACATACGGCGTCCAAATGTGGAGTACTGCAGCAAACTTATTATCATCAGATTATTAAAATAAAATATTACGTGTCATTACTGATGCTCTGTTTTATGTCTCCAACGTGATTATTCAACAGGATATACCCCTAAAACTCGCTATGGTGCCATATTTTGATTCAGTGTTAAATGGTGATACTTCCTATGCTGGAACTCGTTTGATGCCTTCAGACCTGACTTCAAGGAATAGATAAATTTAGTTTGTAAAACATTTATGCCCACAAACTTACATAATCAAACTCTAGATTTATGATTTAGACTGAGTTCAGAGGAGGTAACTCACTGTAGTGAAAGTCTATGCACGCACCTCTTGTGATAACAAACGCTTATTGCTTATTAGCCAGATTGCAAATCTTCCTAGTTGTTAAAAAGGAAACATTTTTAGCTGTAGCTATATGAGTTGATTCCGTCAGTAAAAGTATGGGTTGAAAAATATGAAACGACAGATTCTGTCTTGACTAAGAAGCTTTTATGACCGCGAAGAACTGATTAAATGTGATATAATTTAAGCAGACAATCTCACCATCCAGCAGAATTCGCAGTGACTTGTTTTGTCATTAGGTTTGCTTGCCATGTTGCTCTCTCAAGGCGTTATGACGCTTCACGGGTATATACCATAAACAGGAAAATTTATTTTAACTAAATGTTTAAAATACTAGAGCCATAACTATAGACTTCTATAGTTATGGCTCTCGATATAAAAATACTTTAATAAACTAATCTATTTAATTAAACTGACCTTAATAATTAATTTAAATACTCTTTTTGCCTTTCTAGCTTCTCATAACACGAAGATATCAAATATGATGATTGAGGTTGGTGTTACTCTCCACTTTTGGATAAGCGAAGTTGGCAACAGTCCTGTTTCGTATAGATGGCGTTGCGCGGGTGAATATGACATTTACGTTGAGTTGTTTTCTTTTTTAAATAAAACGGCGCTTTTCTCAAACAAAGCGGCCGGATTCGAAAGAACTGATTACATTACTCGAACAATTTTTGAAAATATTTACAAAAAGGAATTTGTCGCGCCTTCGTGTTTTTCTTTGTGTACTAGTTTTTATGAGGACGCACCAACAGTTTGAATGTAAGTAAACGATACATTTATATGCCGTAAAGAAAAATATTTATTTTGTGATATATTGAATAAATACAAATATCAGAACAATAACGTATCTGAATAAAACAATTTTCATTAATTCAGAACTCAAAACGCATTACAAGCAATCTATACAGATGCAACGAATCTACATACGCGTGTGTATTCTTGACACAAGCTCACTTCAAATATAGTATAAAAATTAACGTCAGTAACTAATTTTGTTTGGTAAATAAATAACGCATTAAAACTTGTATGCGAAAATACGATACAAATACTTCACAATATTGGGATTACAATGAAAAAAATGCCTAAAATTAATTTCAACATACAGGAAATCTGTGCGATTAAATAATATAATATTGTAAATACATAAACGGGTGATGATTAGTGGTTAATGGACATACGGGGTCTGAATAATTCTTTAATCGGGAGTGATTTTGACGCATGTGATGTCTATGCCGTCTTGATAATGTTCAAACGGACTTTGACTCTATGATATAGATAGATGTAAAGTTACTACACAAATAATGTAGAAAATAAAGTTACTAGTAGTGCCCAGGAATATTTCGTGCGAACTAATCTCTATAGAGCGAAATTTAAATTCGAATTATTTTATTATGTTGTAATTGTACTGTTAATTTACACTGTCTCTAAAACAATATACGTATTTAAAGAATATTTTTTGATTTAGTAACCGTCTTTCATTAACAATGAAATGCAATGTTAAAATATGTTTTATCCTTAAACTATATTATATTATTTTGGTACGTAGACTTCCGCGGTCGTGGTCCATGTTATCTGCTTCTGGGTTTCCGGGCTGGAACCGCGTCACTAGTATATCCGCCGACGTTTCGTACCCATTTGTATGGAACATCTTCAGGGCTGAACTACTGCACTAAAACTGATGGGTACGAAACGTCGGCAGATATACTAGTGACGCGGTTCCGGAAACCCAGAAGCAGATAATATATTATATTATATTTAACTATTAATACCTGGAAATGGGTGAATAAAATGTTCCTCAGGTTATGAAGATGTGGACGGCTCTGGTTTACTATTTAAAACAATAATAAAAAGCATAAATTACCACATGAAAAAAATAATAATACAAAAAAACTGACACCTTAACTTCAGAATTCATCACTGTATACGATCCTTTATATTAATCTTATCATATTTGACAATGGGCATGTTTATAGAAATAAATATTAAATACATGCGTCTGAAAATGCATTTCCTTCCTGTATTGATGATATATGATCTTCCATTTAGTAGAAATTAGGCAGAATATTCTCATATTCTCGAGACTTCTCGAGAATGAGAAAATGTCACTGTAAATCAAAGAGAATTCAAGAGTGGAATGAAAGTGATTGAGTTCTTAACTTTAGTATCGCGAGTTCAAAATTGGTTAATTGTTTACATATACCTAGACTTTCTTCATTTTCAACTGCCACCTTTCCATCTAAATTATTCTTAAGCGGCAGGGACAGAATTTGTCTCTCTTTATTCTTTATTTTACACGAGACTACTTCGCCAATGGAACGTTTCCTGTAAAAAGTAAATAAAAAGGAATCAAATATATGGATTGGTGTAAAATAAATTTCTGGATCAGATAACTTATTCTTATCTCATTTCATTTATCAATAGTAATGTTGAGTATTTTAAGCTGCCAAGAAAAAGTTTTTGTAGACTTAACATTTAATTTCTTTTATTAATTAATTAGAAAAATTTAATGTATTCTATATTTTGTAAATTACTTCAAATTCATTTAAGAACACAACAGATGCTGAGTGGTAACTTTTTGTTTCTAAAAAACCTATCCCTAGAAAATATTGGAAATATTAAGTTTGCATTGATAGTTCTATTTATGTTGGATATTGAATTATAATTGAATTATCATATTTAAGCAGGTCATTGAATGGTAGTTGCTAAGAAATATTTCGTAAAATGTACAGTTCTTTTCCAACATACTGTTTTTGGTTGTTTATTTCCATCTCAGATTTTATTGTTTTTTGTCATTTCACTATCCTACACTCTGATTCCAATTCGAATTTCAACCCCTTATGATTTATCTTCTTTGTTATTTTCTAGATTTAAAATCCAATTCACGATTCTATCATCTTTCATTTTCCTAATGTGTCTAAACTATAGTAATTGTCCCTATTGTATTTTTATATTATTTAGTCTGTTTTTTATTTTTGTGTTGTTCATGATTTGTATGGCCAGATTAAAGTTTATTTCGTTCAATTTCATATAACTTCTGTTCTTACATTCGCAGTTAACTTTACTTTCCCGAAAGGCTGAATTGGATAATATTGAACACAGTTTGTTAGTGAGAGTGTTCCTTTCATTGATATCATCATTCATATTTGCTCATTAGATTTCGATACTCCAAGATATTTTTCTTTATTTGCTTATTCTATCTTACATATTTCGCCGTTATACAGTAAAACCTGTGTTAACGGCCACCTGACTAAAGCGGCCACCTGAGTTTTCCCCGAATCGACTATAAGAAAATTCCCATACACGAATACCCGTTAATTACGGCCACCTTTGTAAAACGGCCGCGGCCAAATAACCCAAACTTTTACGGCCTATTTTCATAGAAATTTACCTGCCAATGTCGGCCGGACTATTTATGACATGTATATCTTTATTGACGGAAATACCTAATACAAATTGTCGGGGTTTCCCGGGGTTTCCTATTACCTGGTAGTAATTCACCCTTTTCGATTTAAACTTTATTATTCTAAAGGAAACAATTCAGTTTAAAGTTGTCTCCGTATTCAAAAGGTTCTTAATTAAGTATGTCGCAAAAAAGAAAACGTTTGTCGCTAAAAGACAAAATAAATATAATCGCGGAAAGTGAAAAGTATGCGTTAAGTTCGCGAAAGTTGGCCGAAAAATATGGGGTTGGAAAAACACAAATTAACGATATTATGAAAAATAAAGGTGAATTAAAAAAGATGGTCGAGGAAGGTGTTAACATGGAGCTAAAACGAAAATTTCGGAAGGATTAGCAGTGGATCAAGTCGTCTACAATTGGTTTTGCAAAGCCAGAAATAAAGCAATTCCAATATCTGGGCCGCTACTTAAACAAAAAGCACTGGAGACAGCAAGCAGTTTAAAGATGGAAAATTTCGCAGCATCTAATGGATGGTTGGAAAGTTTCTGTCGGCGACACAGTATAACTTTTAAATCAATTTGTGGCGATTCCGCAGAGGTTAATTTGGACGATATAAAAGACTGGAAAACCAAGTTACCGTTGATTTTAATAAATTATTCTCCTCGAGATGTGTTTAATGCCGACGAAATAGGTCTTTATTACCGCGCTATGCCAAATAAGACATTTGAATTAAAAAGTGAGAATTGTGCAGGGAAGAAGGCAGCAAAACAACGTTTGACTGTTTTACTATGTGCAAATATGGAAGGTGAGAAGGAAGATCCATTCAGTATTCCAGAAATTGTTGAAGATTTGTGCAATAATGATGAAGAACATAACTCTGATAATAGTGACCTGGACGAATGTGAAACTCCAAAATCTAGTTTATCTAGTATGAGTGAAGTGTGTGCAAAATTAAGAGACATACAAAATTATTTATTGTGCAATAACAATGGTGACATTTATATGGATGTTTCTAAAATTTTACTTACATGTGAAGCTGCAGTTTTTAAATCGAAGCTAAAAAATGTGAAGCAAACAAATATTGAAACATACTTTAAAAAATCCTAATAAATTGTGTTTTTTCGTATGACTATATTGTAATAATATGTACATATAAATAATTTATTATATATATATATATTATCTATAATATGTAAATACATTAAAATTTTAGTTTTTCTTACACATATTTGTATTTATATACTATTTACTTTAATTAATAAAATAAAGAAAGCAAATCCTAAAATTAATTATGTATTTTATTTGTGAGACGAAAAACCTGTCAATTACGGACACCTTTATATAACGGCCAATATATTTTGCTTTTTGGGTGGCCGTTATTGACAGGTTTTACTGTAGTATGTTTTTAATAGGGTTTTCCTTATTACCGTTCTGTTAATTACCAATATGTGTCTATATTCTCCTGTTTCAGTTTTTTGTTAAAGATGTTTGCGTTCTCTCGTGATTGTTTTCCTTATAACCGTTCTGTTAATTATCAATCTGTCTCATATCCTCCTGTTTCAGTTTTCTGTTAAAGATAAACATCCTTAGCAGAAAATTGAAACAGGAGAATATGGACACAGATTGTTAATTAGCAGAATAGTAATAAGGAAAACCCTATTAAAGACATAATATAACGGTGGAATATGGAAGATAGAACAAGCAGATAAATACAAATATCTTGGAGTATCGAAATCTAATGAGCAAATGTGAATGGTGATATCAGTGAAAGAACGTTCTCCCGTGATTATTTTCCTTATTATCGTTCTGTTAATTACCAATCTGTGTCCATATTCTCCTGTCTCAGTTTTCTGTTAAAGATGTTTGCGTTCTCCCGTGATTGTTTTCCTTATAACCGTTCTGTTAATTACCAATCTGTCTCCATATCCTCCTGTTTCAGTTTTCTGTCAAAGATAAACGTCCTTAACAGAAAATTGAAACAGGAGAATATGGATACAGATTATTAATTAACAGAATGGTAATAAGGAAAACCCTATTAAAGACATAATACGTGTATAACGGTGAAATATGGAAGATACAACAAGCAGATAAATACAAATATCTTGGAGTTTCGAGATCTAATGAGCAAATGTGAATGGTAATATCAGTGAACGTTCTCCCGTTATTATTTTCCTTATTACCGTTCTGTTAATTACCAATCTGTGTCCATATTCTCCTGTCTCAGTTTTCTGTTAAAGATGTTTGCGTTCTCCCGTGATTGTTTTCCTTATAACCGTTCTGTTAATTACCAATCTGTCTCCATATCCTCCTGTTTCAGTTTTCTGTCAAAGATAAACGTCCTTAACAGAAAATTGAAACAGGAGAATATGGATACAGATTATTAATTAACAGAATGGTAATAAGGAAAACCCTATTAAAGACATAATACGTGTATAACGGTGGAATATGGAAGATACAACAAGCAGATAAATACAAATATCTTGGAGTTTCGAAATCTAATGAGCAAATGTGAATGGTAATATCAGTGAACGTTCTCCCGTTATTATTTTCCTTATTACCGTTCTGTTAATTACCAATCTGTGTCCATATTCTTCTGTTTCATTTTTCTGCTAAAGATGTTTGCGTTCTCCCGTGATTGTTTTCCCATCTCTTCCAGTATAACTGTATCGTCTGCCTAGCATACTTAGTTTATATTTGTTTTCGGCTTTTCTTGGTATTCTTTGATAATCTCATCTAATATACGTGGGCAAGGTGAAAAGTTCTCGGTCTGACAATGAAAGACTGCGATTTCAATTTAAAAAATGATTTTATTTTTCTACATAATCTCCCCTCCAACACACTTGGTCCAGCGTTTTTCTAACATCGATATTCCTTCCCGGAAGTGAGAGTCTGGAAGGCTGTCAAAATATTCTTCTATGGTCCTTTCAACTTTTTTTGTTGGATGTGAATCGCTTTCCAGAAACAAATTTTTTCAAATTTGGGAATAGATGGATGTCTGGGGGTGCCAAATCAGCAGAATAGGGAGGATGGCCGAGCAAATCGTACCCCACATTCCGCAATTTTCCCATCGCCAACGCACCCTTGTGTGCGGGTGCGTTGTCCTGATGAAAAATGATTTTTTTCTTCTTCAAACCAGGCCTCTTCTCGCGAATTTTGGCATACAGCTAGTCAAGAGTAAAGTAGAGTAATATGCGCCTGTAATTGTTCTGCCTTTTTCAAGGTAATCAATTAACAAGATTCCTTTCGCATCCCAAAACACGCTGGCCATGACTTTTCCGGCAGATGCGATCGACTTCGCTTCCTTTAGCGCTGAACCACCGGCTTCCACCCACTGCATCGACTACTGTTTCGTTTCTGGCGTGTAGTGGTGGACCCATGTCTCATCCATGGTGACAAATCGCCGCACAAAATCGGTCGAATTCTTGTTAAATCGGTCCAAAGAATGCTCCGAAAATCGTTTGCGCATTTGCTTTTGATTGACATTCAGCAAATGCGCACCGACCTTGCGTAGAGCTTTCTCATCTCTAAATCTTTGTGCAAAATGTTTCGCACCCTTTCTTCCGATATCCCCATAGCCTCAACTATCTCACTCACTTTCACTCGCCTATCGTCCAACACAATACCATATACTTTTTCGATGATTTCTGGTGTGGTTGCAGTTTTTGACCGTCCTTCACGTGGGTCATCTTCGAGGGACGTACGACCACGTTTAAATTCAGCTGCCCTTTTTTTTAACGGTTGACATCGAAGGAGCAAAGTCCCCGCACACTTTTGTCAACTTCGGATGAATTTCCATAGGGGTTAAACCATCATAAACAAAGAATTTTATAACAGCACGATATTCAAGTTTATCTATTTAAAAAAATAATACGCGCGACGTCTACTACAAAAATTCTTGCAAACAAACTACTTGAGAGAACAAGTTGAAAGTTTTCATATGAACTAAAGACACATGCAGCCACGCAGGAAACATGTTTCTGTTAATTGTAACGCCATCTCTGTGTCAGGCCGAGAACTTTTCACCTTGCCTACGTAATGTAAAATAGTTGTGGGCTCCATACATATCTTTGATTTAATTCAGTTAAGTCAACGTACATAGAAGATTCTTTACTATTTACTCTTATGGTGCTCACTGTATTTTCATGAAGGCCTTCTGTACATTCTGTCAGATCTTCCTCAATTTTTCTTCTTAATGTTATCCACATATGTATACATCTGCCCTTCTTCTTTGTTGTATACATGTATGGTATACATGTATTCTCCTTCTTGGTAAAATACCTTTTTACCATAGTCACCTGGTCGTTAGTATTTCTATTTCTTTCTTAATGGACTCTGACTTTCGTTAGATATTTTGACATAAACCTTTCCCACTATAGTTTATAGTGCTATTCCTCTGAAGAAGGAATATTGGTTAAATATACAATTTTTGCTATCCTTTCGTTTACGTAATGGACTATTTCTATTATATTTGGTGATGTCCGGGTGACCTTAGCTGCTTTCTTCTCTTGGATTGCTTTTTCTAATTGGTTAACTATTACGTTTTCCAGCAGTTGATAGATTTTGGCAATTATTTCTGATAATAAAGTTTTCATTTCTATTTTTTTCTAACTGCTTTTGAAATACGATCATCTTTCCATGGTATTTCCTTTTTATCATTTATATTTCGCATATACAATATTTACTTCAAATTGTCTCATTTGTTCTAATACACTATAAAAAAGTTTTTGCTTTTTTGGTTATAGGCTTATGTCGACCTAGAGCTTTTCTTACAACCCTTAATCATTTTTTTAACTCCTTCTTTTCTTTATTCAACATTGTGATGGAGTTAGTCATTATTTGCTAGAATTCCATTTAATAAAATACACAAGAACATTTGAAATAAAACAGATGTTTTTTATTTCCGAAATGTATTAATTACAAATTAATAAAAATACGATATACTTCCCACACACAGTGTCTTTGTCAAATATATAATACTAAAATCTCAAATATATAATACTAAAATCTCAAATATATAATACTAAAAGGAATTAGTGGATGCTAACATTGAATAAGTTGAAAAGTGGTGTGTTAGATGCCTATAATTGGTTATTTAATAAAAGGTCTACGTTTTTGAATTTATTACGCTTCTAAATCGTTTAAGGGGATATTTTCATAGTGTATACGTAAAATTTTGACATTTGTTTCGAAATCATGTTTAAATTCTGACAAATGTTTTGTGTAATGTGAATCTATTTTATTGTTATTAAAGGACCTAATGTGTTCTTTGATTCTAGTGTTGAAAGAACGACCTGTTTGGTCTACATAGAATTTTTGGCAACTTACACAGTTCAATTCGTAGACTCCAGATTTCTCAACTTTTACTATTTTTCCTTTATTATTTTTTATGGTCTTATCTATATTATTATTCATTTCAAAAGAAATGTTTCGTGCATTGTGTAGAGAAGAATTTTTTATTCACATTTCTTATTTCTTTTCTTCCACTATCATCTTATTACGATACAGTTAATTTTATTTGTTTTTACACTATTTTGAATTTGTTTCTAAATAAAAAAATAGTATTTAAAAGATCAGCGGCTTTGATCTGGTGTTTGGTTAAAAAATATGGGTAATATTCAAACTCATTCCTATTTAATTTTCGTGTATAAGAGACAGAAAAACATTCGTCAATGTTTAAGGAGAGATCATTGTTGGTGCACCAAATAGAAATAAACTTTAAAGCATCTTGCAGGAGTCTGACGTCGCCAAAATGTCAAAGGAAAGTCAGAGTGCATTAAGAAAGAAATAGAAATACAAACTACTAGGCGACTACCAAGAATAAGAATATATGTATGGAAGAAGGGAAGATGTACATGTGGATAATATTCAGAAGAAGAAAAATTGGGGAAGGTCTGACAGAATATACAAAAAGCCTTCATAAGGATACAGTGAGCTACATAAGAGTAAATAATGAAAAATCTTATATGTACATTGACCAAACTGAATTAAATCAAAGATATATATGGAGACCACAACTATTTTGCCTTATCAAAGAATACCAAGAAAAGATAAAAATAAATATAAACCAAATATGCCAGACAGACAATACAGTTACACTGGAAGAGACGGGAAAACAATCACGGGAGAACGCAAACATCTTTAGCAGAAAATTGAAACAGAAGAATATGGACACAGATTGGTAATTAACAGAACAGTAATAAGGAAAATCCTATTGAAGACATAATATAACTGTGGAATATGGAATATAGAACAAGCGAATAAATGCAAATATCTTGGAGTATCGAAATTTAATGAGCAAATATGAATGGTAATATCAGTGAACGGAACACTCTCACTGACAAACTGTGTTCAATATTATCAAATCCAGCCTTTCTGGAAAATAAAAATAATCGCAGAATAATACGAAAACGAAAAGTATGATTGAAATGGGATTCTTACGTTAGAACAACCTGAAAACGAAACCTATACTAAACATGGTAGAAGAAGTCTGCTAAGATGGTTTGGATATGTACTGAGAATTGCCGGAGATATGAATGTAAAAAGAGTATTTTGAGTATGAAGATGTAAAAGAAAATGAAAGAAAGACCCAGAAAAATGTGGAATGAAAAGCAGCCGGTGAGAAAATAACAGCCTTCAACCTTTCACGTAATGAGATTGCGAGATATTCAATTTTTAAAGTCATCAACAAAATATTTGCATCAGTTGTACTAGAGAAAAGCGCTGACATTAACAAAATATGTAAACTACAGCCAGTGAGAAAATAATAGCTTTAACTCGACTCCCTTCAACCTTTCACGTAATGAGATTGCGAGATATTCAATTTTTAAAGTCATCAACAAAATATTTGCATCAGTTGTACTAGAGAAAAGTGCTGACATTAACAATATATGTAAACTACAATTGTTTATTTAGAAATCCGTTTATTAAAGATTTCAAGCAAGTATTTTCGAAAGCCAGAAATAACATGTAATTTTATGTTCGTTAAGAAAAAGAAATATTAAGTATGCAAATTAGTTTTTCTTGCCCTCATAATTTTTTTTTCACGGAAAGAAACTTTATTCGTAAAGCATGTTTATCGGTGTGCAATTATATCCACACGATATTTTTGATTACTACAATCCTCGCAAATTTATGTTCCGACTTTTGCGGAAAAAGAAAGGAGTACAGAAAATCCCAAGTAGTTTACACGCAATCCTGGACTTACGTGACTTATCTTACGTTTAAGTTGAATATCCTGAAAACTTGTAAAAGGCTGCGGATTTTAAGAGTAGAATAAAAGTTTTCCGCACCCAAATAACCACAGTAGAAAAGTAAAACAAACGCGTTGCGCTACCTTTGTTACGTTGTATTTCTTATGAAGCTGCTGGTGTATTTCTATGTGATGAGAAAATCAAGATAATCGTTTGCAAGTTTTTACTATTGTTTTAGAATTATGTCGATTTAGTATACAGTAGTCTATTTTACCGAAATAAAGGCTTCTTACTCAATCTTGCGGTGTAGAAGTATAGGAATTCAATAACGGCACATCCTTTGGTTTTTCGCAACTTTTTCTGCATTTTCCAAGCCTATGTTTTACTTCCGGAGTATTTTGTTTATTTATCTATTTCATGACTTACTCGGTCTACTTCGGTTTACATTCGCTGCTTGTCATATCCGCTTCACTTCTCTACACTCATCCGTACCATATAATCGAATCAATCTAATTACCTTTCTTCGATTTTATTTGATTTACTACGCTGCACCACTTCCATGCAATATCATTTTAAATTCGGACTCTTTTTGAAAATTATTATTTTCTGCTATACCATTGCTAATTGATTTTACAGGAATTAATAAAAAATTTTCGACTGGAGAAGGACTCGACCTTCTATCTGCCATTTGCTAGACGGCTGCTTTACCAATTAGGCCACCAGCCAGTATAATTCGAGTCCTTTAACATGCCATAAATCGTATTATGGAAACAGACCTAATATTTATTTAAATCCCGCACTCAGGTTATTTTGATGTTAATACTTATATGTACAAACGTAAATATATAAAGGACTCGAAGTTACACTACCTGTAGCCTAATTGGTAAAGCAGCCCTCTAAAAAGCAGCAGATAGAAGTTTGAGCCCTTTTCCAGTGCAGAGATTTTTCAATTCATTTCTGTGAATTTAATTAACGATGGAATAAGTAGGTAATTTTGATGGAGCTTCTGGTTGATTAACTTAATCACTTAAGGTTGATATAGAACCCCTACACGGTACAGGTCGTGTACGGAATTTGTTTCGTGCGCGTTTTCGCGTTTTCCAGTCGCGATACTGTTCAATTATCTGCTGATGATGGCAACTTAGTTATCGAAGTACGTATATATAAAACGAAAATTAATGTGAAAAGGGGTTATATATCAACCTTATGTTATTAAACGATGGAACAGCAGAAAATAATAATTTTCATTAATTTTCCATCGTAAAGAACTTTATTATATATTTATATATCATTATTAGCATCGGCCATTTTTTGTTTTTTTTTCTGAAAACACTTATTTCACAAGCTTGGATTTTACTTCTGTCTCTATTGCTTAAAGCTTATTATGTTTGACAAACATAAGTTAAAACCGGAACGGCACATATACACTTAAATATTTAAAAATTCTTCGCTTTTTATTCGACTGATTTCCCTTTTTCAAGTAAAATCTTTACTTATAGTGTAATAAACTTTGGTAGCATTTGATATTCTACTGTTTATTTTCTACCGTAGTCCTTCGTGCATATTCAGAATCAATCCCAAATCAAATTATCAGTTTGTAGTATTTTCTTGTCATTCGAAAAGGAAATCTTGTTATTTATACTAGCATGAACGGTTGCTTTATTCCTCGATATGACCAGTATTCCAGTTTTATCTATACTAATGTTCAGTTGAAATTCTCTAAAGCCTTCCTTCTATAAGTAAATTTATAAAGCCTGTTGTCTAAATTAATGACTAAAGGTTAATAAAACCCCTTTCCACAACAACTTTCGTATTCTGTGTACGCATTTCGACAACTAAGTTGTCGTCATCAGCAGATATATATTTGTCGTGGAAAGGGGTTACATTAACCTTAATTAATTAAATTCATCCGATACTTTGATTTTACTTTGTACGTCTCTTTCTGATTTCAATATCTCCAGACTATTAGCAATACTATAGTCTACTGAACCCTACTATTTTTACAAATTATAGTGGCTTCGACCATAACTGTTATAAATAGAAGAAGACTCAAAACGCCGCTTTGTAATGTACCTATTGTAGTATCAAACTCTCTGGTTACTTAATTATTTATTCTTATAATAATCCGCGTGGTTCTATAAATGCTTTTAGTGCTTTATATTAGGTTAGCTTATTTTCTTAGTAACCGCTACTTTTGTCCTGGTACGGTGTCGAATGCTTTTTCTAAATCTATGAAACACCTCCACGGATTGTCATTATATGCTAATATTTTCTCGATTAAGTGTTTCAATGAAATGATTAAATCTGTTGTTACCCTTATTTGTTGCAGACCATTTTAACTGTCTTCAATTGTCAGTTCTATTATGCCCCTCAGTTTGTTTTCAAGTATATTTTTACATACATTTTCAGGCCAACATAAGTATCAAAGTTTTACTACAATTTGTACAATTTTTTGTGTCAGAAAGGTCTAGATAGCTGCAGGTGGGGTACGAAAATTGAAAAGTGGGGATGAATTTGGAGATATTGAATTTCATACTGCCAGAAATTGAAATATTTAGAAGAGAAGTATACAGGAAGGGCGTAAACACTCTGGATGACGCTCAGACGATCCTCCACCATAGGACTGGAAGAATGTATACCAAAAGGGTACGTTCTACTTGGCGCATAGACTATTGGATATGGTGAAGATGCAACAGGAAAGCGAACATTTTAATGGAGGTCAGACAATACCTTCCACGTAGGGAGGAGAAAGGGCTATGAGAGTGAGAACTCTCGTCTGTCTTGTCGCCAAAATGTGGAGCCTTTAGTATAGACCGAGACTAAGGATAAACATAGGAATCATGATGTAGACACGTCGAAAGTTTGGCGGAGAAAATTCATACGCATTGCGGTCTTTGACTAAAAAAATTCTTCCTTTTAAGCATAGCAGGCCAGCCAAAATTTACTATTTTATTTACTCTGACTTAGTTGTTCGTAAGTAAGTTCACCTTTTAACATAAGAAATCGCGTACTTACACTGACAATTACGTTGTTTCAACAAAAAGTTTGATATAATGTACTAAATTTTTCGTTTCGTATTAACTAGCTGAATACGTATATATCATAAAAACGTATAACATTTATAAATTTAAATTTATAAAGGGCATTCCTCCGTCAAGCTTCAATCAAAAATTTCAATATTCTTAGAGTGTTTCGTTCCGCGTACGGACTTCGCAATTTTTAGAGACAACGCGGTACCATACAATGGCCACTTGATTAAGTTTCCTAAACTTTTATGAAATATGTAAATCGTGCAATCGAAAACCACAGGAGAAAGGTTTCCTCTTTAGCGTGTTCGCGTCTCTGTGTTGTATACATGTGGCTAAGGGAAGAGCCCATTTGGGCCGAATAAATACTGCAACCGTATATAGAGCTAGTTTTCCGCACAATAAAACTTTATACAAACTACGTCACTGAATGCTTATGAGATTATGGAAATATGGTTTTTATGGTTGGACGGTAACGGTTTATTGCCGGCATTTTTTGTTACCTCTATTGCATCCGATAACCCCGGTTGCTCTTTACTTACTAAACGTGATATCGTTAACATTTTTTCTCGAACTAACTTCAGATCTTTTGTCATACGTATGTTAATTTAAGGAATATTCGCGTATATTTTTGTGAATAGTTTTCTTTTATTATGAAGAGAAACTTTATGAACAGAGTATAAAGGAAAGCTCTATTCAAACAATTTTTTCATATGTCTATATAATTTCAACCAGACGGAAGTTGTTTAATAAATATATGTTTCATGATAGATTCTGCTGAACTCATACACATTTTCCGTCTTGTGTCCTAGATACTATACTCCATAAAACAAAAAACTATTCAGGATGAATCAGAAAAAGATATTTCATTTAGATGATGAGTGACAATTTAACATAAAATAGGTACAATAAATGCATTTAGAATGTTGCACGCTCATTTTGACTTCCTTCCTAAACTTGGCGATCCTCACTGTACGTAATAATTTGACACCTTTTGTGAATATAATAACCTTCCCAATTTTCCAATCATCTATCGATTCATAAGAATTTCATAAAAGTACAATTTCCATCACATTTAATGTGAGCTATTATGGTCCTGACTAACGAGTTTTTAACTCCAGCGGCCCTTGTTTTGCAGTTAACTAGTTAAAGTTGACTTAGGTCATTTTCGCTCTTTGTGATATCATTAGTGCCATCTCGTTAGTAATAACATAGGTCTGGTTTCTAACTAGGTTAAGGTAGTGATGGTTCTCTCCGACGTTACTATTTCATTTAATTATGTGTTAGTTGGAGATTTTAATGTCGTTTATAGTTGTAAAAAAAGCTCAAAATATCTACCATTAAATATCACAAATTAATTCACATTTACAAAAGGAATATATGGGACCGCGTTTCCTTTTTTTTGGGTTTTTCGTTAAGTAAAAGGAACATTCGAAAGCGAAACTTCCCAAATAATTGTCTTAGTGTAAAAACGCGTTTGTGGCCACCTTTCTTGATGGTGTTTTAATTTAGATTACTGCGGGGAAAACGTTTATTCCTTCGATTGTTGTCGGATCTTGGTATACTTAAATTTAATTTCGCGAAAATTGGGTTAATTTATTAGTGAAAAATCGTTTGTCGAAAACCACGTTTGTGGAACTATTGCCGCCACCTTGTGCTATGCTGGTATGGAAAATTCCTCTTACAAGCCTGCATAGTAACTGTGATACGATTATCAAGTACAGTTATTCTAGTTGTTTATTTGCTATCGTTTCACGTGGAATATTTAGGATTCCATGCAATAGTTAAAATTCTTGGTGTTTTTTTTGTTCACAACAGTTGAGTGATTCTGGAAATAACTAGCAACACTACAACAAGCTACGTTAGTTTGAGTAGCTATACCTTCTATACTATCGACTACGCCCCCTGTGAACATCTTCCTATCTGTATCGAGACCTTTCTTAACACCTATAATCGTTACAAGCTATTGGCGACTCGAACATCCTTCGGATTACCCCAATGCAGTGGCCTTGAATTTGTCAAGGAAAAGAATTTTAAACCGTCATTTGCTGTTTGAAAATTTAGGTAGCTATAAGCTTATTTTTTCAATAATTCACGAATTATTAAAAACAACGTATTGTAATTGTCTTAGTATTTAGCTGATTAGTATAATCAGTGTTGTCAGTGGTAGATCGTTTATTATCTAACATGTTCAATGAATGAATCTTCAGCCAATAAACGTAACGTTAGTGTAAGTGGATACGTGTGCATGTAAACTGTACACGTATTCAGTTCAACTCTCGAGACATTGTTTCATCGATTAAGTAATTATTATTAAAGGATTTTTATACTAATTAGCTTATTATTATTAAGGATCTACTTACTAGTATTGCCATATTTTATCACTAATTTGCTAATAAATATACATATACACTATAATAGCTTTAAGATCTGAAATGCCAGTATCTTTCATTTAATATTAACAATTGGTTGGCATTTACACACATAAATTTAGATCTAAAATACCAGAATAATTTATTTGTCATTAACAATCAGCTGGTATTTATTCCAACAACTTTTAGATCTGAGATACCAGTATTACTCCTTCAAACTTGACAATTTGCTGGTACTTGCACAAATAACTTTCCTGTCTTAGTTATCAGAATCGACCTTTTCTTTATATTGATTATTTGTTAGTAAAATTTTATTACTAACTCTGAGATAGCGTATACCAAGGTTGACCATTTAATTCTGGTGTACTTGTTCACTAGCTCTTCATACATGTTAATAAATGAGTTGAATACGACTCTTCTTCCCATTTCACCTTTAACGTTTTCTTTGTACAGTCCAATTTTTTTTGCTATTTTGCTATTGGCACGTATTGGGGAACCATATGGTTCAGTATTAGAAGAGATACTTCTAGGGATTAAATACTGTGGCGTTCCTTATGAAGTTTTGTACAGAAATCCCCCCTACTCTCCGAATTCATTGGCTAGTTCCTCCCCAGGAGTAGAAAGGGATTGTAAGTTTTGTGTTATTAAGTTAAGCAATACGAGCTTGTGGTGCTACGATCTACACTATGGTCTGGTGTTGAGAGGGGCATAGCAAGCATTAACAGAAAACTGAAGCCACGAAGGTAGTAAGGTATGTGTTTAATATATTAGGAGTCAATAAGTAACGATTAGATGCTCAAGCATATTTCTTTATTTTTAAATGTCCGTAATTAAAGATAAATATAAGTATAATATAGACAGACTAAAACCTAAAATTTAAAATTAATTGAGGTGGTCCTGAAATTTATTCCACTTCGATTGTTTCATATCTGCTGTGGTCATCATGTCTCTCTAAAGTTCGTCTCTTGGTACTTCTGAAATGTTTGTTGAATTGATTACCCCTTTAGTCTCTATGTAACCCTAGTCATGTTTCAGCAGCTTTTGCACTTTAACCTTAAATATTCCAGATCAATTAATAGATCGACTACCTCCGTCAGTCAGCAGATCCACTTCCTCTACTCTACGGTTTTTTGTATCTTTACCTGCGCAGATGATCTTTTTACTTTCTCGAATTGTCTTTACCATAAAGAGTTTTGGCCTTGCAGCTTTAGAAACTGTTTCTGCTTTCTTTGTTTTTGGGTTTTGCTCTCCATCTTTTCCATACTGCGTCTGATCAGAGTTCCGTTTGATCGGTTATGGATAAATATAATGAGATTGCATCTAATGCCATCCGAAGAATGTTAACTACCGCGCTTCCCTGCACCATGCGCGTTATTTTATCCTTAGTTTGAGTTTAGGTCGACTTTAGCAGGAATGCTAGTTTTTGCACTCACGCACTAGACACAGATTCAACTGCGATTGCTTTAATTGGTCGAGTTCGACTCAATTTATTGACAAGTTTCGATTACCTTTTAAAATCTACAACCGTCCTGGGAATGAAATTCGAATGCTTCTTTATCTCAGTGGATTCTTCAATGATTCTTTGGTAAGAGTTCTTCGTAGAAGTTAACATTGTTTCTTCAATGCTCACTTTCCATTCTCGTGAACATGCTCTGCGTCTCTTAATTACCCAATTCATTTTCTTCGTGTTCCTTAATTCGATCGACTGACTTGTTTGTTTGACGTAAATCTTCCCACAGTCGCACGTTAATTTATAGACTCCTCCTATAATTCATGGTAATTTATCCTTAGTTGGATAAAAGTTATGTTGAATGATGTCTTTTGTAGTAAAACATACTTTTGTAGTCTTTTTCGTCATTATCTTTCTTGTCTTCTCAGTGACTGTATATGTAAGATAGATGGGCATATCCTTCATGATTGTTTTTGCTCTCTGCATTGGCATTTTAGTAAGAGTTCTCTTCTGCTTAAGATGTTGTCGATATATCATTATAAATACGAACTTCTTATATATATCATTATGTCTACTCGTTCTTTTCTTATTTCCGTTGTGAACTGTATAGAGCCGCGTCCTTTGCTAATGTTGTCAAATTATTCATGTAGTTTTTGTTTTCCATATAAAGAAACCATGATTGTGTAGTCGACGTACCGTAAGCAGCACCGACTTCCATTTGCTGCTATCTATAGCTTCTTCTAAGAAGTGTATGAGTAAACTGGCTATTACTGGCTCCCCATTGGTTTGCTGTTCTTCTGTTTGTAGTATCTGTCGTCCCATAGAAAGGGACCAATAGTAACAGTAGGTAATCTAAGATCGCTGACTACTGTTACTAAATTTTTTCTTAAAATTTTCATTAATATTATTTGCACGGAATTTTGTGTATCTGCAATTTTGCCTTCTATAGAACAAATATATATAGTAAATACGTTGCAAATATTACATAATTAAATATAGTTTGATGCGTGCGGCAGCAGTGTATGTGTATCTGTGCCCTTTTCACCCATTTAATTTACGCATATAAATATCTAGTGCACCATAGGATATCATTACTTTTCCAAAATTTCATTATTTATTTACGCTGGTTGTTTGTGATAGCGACTGTAACCCCAAATGTCAAAAGTATTAATTAACACACTGTTGTGTTGGTTTTATTTGCTGTAAAAGTGCACCTCCATGCGGCCAATGAATTAAACGACTTTTTGTTTCGGGCCACCGCTGAATAATAAATAAATTTTCTTTTATTGGATAATTTGTGTAGTTTCATATTTATGTTAAAACCAATTGTTGGCCGCGAATGTCGGCTTTATGCACTCATATTTTCTATTATTCGTCCGATAAAACCGATAAATTTAATAATATTGCAGGGTATTATGGCCTATAAACCTGAAACGGCTCGAACTTTTTGCAAATACAAATGCGCATAAAGCAACCTCTATATTTAGAACTATACACATGTTAAGGTATTGTAAAAGTGTATTTGATCATAATGTAAAAGAGAGGAAAAAGTAATATGCGGTAGTTTTATTTGACTTTTTAAATATTTTTTAGTAAGCGATATACTATTGATATCAATTGAATTTCATTAAAATAGTTAACGAAAGTTAGTATAGTGAATAACTTCCGGTTTTCATGAAGTAGAGAGGCATTGTCTGTAAAATAAAAATAACGGCTTTAAGAAATAAAAACTGTCAAGAAATATTGATAAAAATCATTTTATTTATTAGAAATATTGTGATAGTTTCTTCCATGCTTCCGGTCTGAAATCGCACTTCTAATACTACCTCTCGATTTTCTTAAATTTCGCCCGATTTTACAAGGAACATCTTCAGATTGCTGTTGATTCTATTGCTGCTCGTTCAGTTCTGAAATACAACGATTTGAACATTCAAGATATGTTTGAAATGAGTTTATCATGAATGCAGTAATGTTTTGGTTACTCGTTGTTGACTGTTGAACGTTTTCAGTTGTCTTCAGTTCACAAAACGGCTTTCTGTCATCTCCGAATGCAAAATCTAGGCGATGCCGAAGATAAAAATTGATTTTTGGAAAAAAAATTAGTAACAATTGAGGGATGATGAGAAGGTGCATTATCATGCAACAATCACTAATTGTTTGCTTTCGGATATTTCAACTGAAAATATCGGATGTGTGTGGAATCGTAAAGGGAAAATACCATTGCTTTCATTCCTTCGAATGCGATTGGATTTTCATCTGGTGATTGCTATTCTACTTTTCGACGCTGGTTTTTGGAACGTATTGAAAAAACTATATGTCGTCACTTGATACAATTGTTTCCATGAAGTTTCCATCTCTTCCATCTCTTCAAAATATTTCAATGTTTTTGCAATGCCGAATTCAGTCAATTTTTTTACTAGCTGACGATCGACGAATGAATTTCGAATTTACCTTAAAATGTGATAATTTATTGTTTCGGGTATTTTAAGTTTCAGGATTCCTCTGAAGATTTTTTCAAAATTTTACGGAATTACGTTCTTTTTTCCAATATTTTCTTGAGTATTAGTTTCAATTGATAAGCCTGAACGTATATCATCATCCTCGTTGCTTTCTCTGAATCGTCAAAGCAACTCAAAAACTTGTATTTTTAATATACGATTATCTCCATATGCGTTTGGAGCGTGTTAGGAGCAGTTTTTCAATTTGCAATTTTTAATTCTTTTTCATTTTTAACTAAGAGGGCTTCTTGTGAACGAAATGTCATAAGATATTTACATCGAGGAGTAGGTAGTTCATAATTCAATGCTGCCACTAATTATAGTAAAATATGTATATGCAGATACTTTGGTTGTTTTAACGACAGGGGATATACATATATATACACAACTTCTCCCTCCAATGTATGTATATAATCATAAGTTTTCATAAGAAATATCTAAAATAGAAACCATGTTTCTGAAGGACACACACCACATCCTAATGTAAAGATGATGTCTAATGGGTGAACGCTTGTTAAGACTGAAAACATCATAGTGGATTAGTTTTGAGCTTTCGCATCGAACGAACGAATATTATATATGTATATATAATCCAGTCCCCTTCTACCTTTCGGTGTATGGTACATTCTCGCTTCCACTCGCTTTGAGATCTATTATCACTCTCACTTCTCACTAGGTCCAGTTCCCACTTCACCTAAACTCAGTTTGATTATCACTTTCTCATCTTACTGTGCTTGCTTGCCTCTCGCGCCAACATCTTGGCCTCTTGCCAGTTTTTGTCTTTCTGTCTTAGTATTTCCTCCAATGTCACGTCCCAGCTCTTCCTTGGTCTTCCTCTCTGTCTCTTTATATTTGTCTTTGTTTGGCATATCTTTTTTGTTTGTCTGTTAGGTCCCATTCTGATTAAATGACCAAACCATCTCGTTTGTTGTTTTTCTATTGAGCTCTTTATTGATTCAACTTTCAACATTTCTCTTATTACCTCGTTTCTCATTTGGTCTCTTCTTGTGACTCCTACTATTCCTCTCGGGAACTTCATTTCACGAACGAATATATTAAATAAAATGCTTCTGATATGTGCATGATTTATTTTGCCATGCAAAATATTTGTCTATTGTAACGGGTAGCTGCACTAATTCTCTACTCATTCTACTAGAATATTATATATTAATTACTAGTTATAAAATAAAACAATCATTTGACATATTGGTTATACCATTATAAACTGTCAAAGACGATAATTTTACACATAATCCATTAAAAAAATCAACCCCACCACTTTTTGAATACTCTATATTGTTTATATATAATTTAATTTTATTGGGTAGGAATTTATCAGATATATCTAGCATAAATTTGAAGGCAATCAATATCAATCCGTCAAATGCGATTACGGAGATAACATCTTGGCTTCAGCTTTAACTTAATAACGTCACTGTCTTACCACGAATTATCGGGTTTTATGTTTATCCGGCTGGCCCAGAAGATATACCCCATGACTTCCTTACCGCCATATATTCAGGTATTAATTGACGCGATTTTGTTGTATTAAACAAATGATTCGATAGCTATAATATTAAAAATAGTAAGTTTTTCTACAGTGTTTTATAAAGAGGTTATATTAGTAAATATTAAAGGAAAGTATCGCAAATTACAATTTATTGCAGTCTGAATATATACACGATATATACGAGGTGCTGCAATTAAATAACCAGACTGGTGTGAGAAATATTATTTATTGCAAATAAACCTGTATTTAACTTTCATCGTCTCTAAGATGCTCTTCTCCCCTATTTATACATCGCTTACAATACCAGTATTTATCCGAATGCTCACACATTTCACACTTTCCGCGTAATTCCATTAATTTTCTGAATATTACCTACAGTTCTTGCAGTCACAACTCGACCAGGACGTTCATTATCTTCGACCTCTTCCCGATCTTCAAAAGACCGTTTGTGCCATATAAGAACTCACGCACGTGACATAACATTATCACTAAACACCTCCTTTGACATTTATAAACATTCTGTTGGCGATTTTCTTAATTTGACAAGGAATTTCAGGTTAATTCGCTGCTCGATTTTTGTGTTAACCATTATCACGTCACTGCTAGGTGACAGTGTACTCTACAATTAAAGCTCGAAAGTAAACTAAAGCAGACAGTGAGATAAAACTACGCATTGTTGCTTGGAAAACATTAAGGTCAATGACTACAATTACGGCCTCGCCCGATGCGGTTGCGCGATGGAAGGAGCGCAGTCTCATTATTTAATTAATAAATTATCTTATTGTATTGAATGTATTGTATTGATGTATTATTAAATTACCCTTTATGGTAGATAGATCTCAGTGAATTATTGAGTAAAAGATGATAGTGTTATTTTGTGTATTAATATATTGAGCAATAAATTAAATGGCGTTCAAAAGTATACATTTTTTCATTTTCCCTTAGATAACGAAGCGAGGTAACTCAGGTCCTTACATACATATGCATTTTTCTTTAATTTTTTAATTGCGTAAGTTTTGCAGCCTTGTCCGCGTTGTTTGTTACATGACGTTTGTGGTTATATATGTATGAGTTTTGCTGTGATTGCATTACTGGTGTCAAAGAATAATTTAAAATAGTTAACTAAGTAAAACCTTAAGAAACCCTGCTTCAGTGTTAATGTATAACCTACTAATTTTATATTTATTGTAGTTGGTATTCAGTAACGAGTCATGCCAACAGTATTAATTCGAGTAACCAGTGACAGAAACCATTGGGGGCGAAAGTGTGCAGGCAAGGCCTATAGCTGGCATCATGTCTGTGACGCTAAGATGCCTCACAAAGGTATATTGTTAACTGCCACGTGTGTAAGTAAACTTCTACATCGCATTTCTACATTAGGAAACATAGGAACTATAACTAATTGTGTTATTTGTAACATTAATATTTTGCTGTATGACATAGAAGATTTGTTCAATATAAGTAATAATTAGCCTCTATTAGAGGTAGAGCTCGCCAAGATCGTTGAAAAGTTTGGTAATTCATCAGATTCTAATCTAATACATAATATACGTCCAATTCTTCTTATAATAATTCTGTTGTTTTTGTTGTAGAACATTGTAATTTATTTATAACTAGTGAAATCAAGGATACGTGTACAATATGCCTCTATAATAATGAGGAAGTTGAGGTATATATTAAATTCTGGAATGACAAGTATCTAAATTCACAACGAAAGTTGAAATCATTAGATCATGTCGAATTAAATTGTATCTTAGGTTTCATCAGTAATGATGGTGCTTTGAAATACAGAAAAGAGCCAGCAAAGGAAATATGGACGACTGATTCCTCTATTCGCCACTCATTTTTTACAACTGCAATATTGCGAAATATGTTTATAGAAATTTCAGTTTATTTAGCGATTCGTTAGTAAATTTACTAGGGCTGCAAAACAAACGTCATATGTCTGCCATAATTAGATATATATAATAAAACCATACAAAGTCCTTTGAATTGTTAGAGCACTTATCGACGAGCAGTTGGTTGTCTTCAGCGGACACTGTGTCTGGCCTTTTAGACAATATAAAAAACCGACCAAATACGGTTCAAAAATTTAATCACTTAACCCATTAAAAACCAAGACAATTAAAAATTAAAACTTGTTTAATTCATTTATTTAATTTAGTTAAAATATACATGAGGAACATAAAAAAAGTAAAAAATTATTAAAAAGATTCAGAAACTGTGGTTTCGGAGCTGTACCTAAACGAGTACAATGACTTAATTAGTATACTTATTTTTTAGTGTGATATATTTTAAAACACTCCCTTTCTAGACAAAGTGCAACGTCACATTGTTCACACATCCATCTAATTCTACTATGACATCTGCTGCATCGTAAAGGGTTTCTTATTCTCTTGGGAAAGTGGTTTCCAGCAATAGTAGCTACACCAAGTGCCAGCGAGCGTTTCATAGTTGGTAGTGTCTGGGTATAATTTCGAAGATGGTAGCGAACAATATGACGCTGAAACCCCAACAGGTCCATTTGAGACTTGTTTGCAGTTTTATATAACTTCCACGTATTGACCACAACGGACTTAACATTGCGGTAAAAAGCGGCCACCACCATTTCTTTCCTCGAAATTTTATTTTTTTTTATTTTTTAATTGTTCGAGTGGAATATCGTCTTCGCTATCGCTGCCACAAAATACCTCTATTTCACCTGACACATCGTATGGTACACGGTCAACTTCAATATTTTCGGCGACACCTTCTTCATCATCTGTGTTATAATCCGGGCTTGGAGGTATAGCAGCAATTTCAAATTCGTGATGATCTTCCTCAGCTTCAACATAATTCAGGGCATAGTTCAAAGTATTGAAATGTCTGCCGTAAAAACTTAATGTTTTTATTGTAGGAAATTCCATTTTTTTGTGAGCAAAAATCTAAAAACATGCATATTCAATAAGCCATTGTACTCAATTGGGTAGACTAATTTTTCTACACACCCTGCGTCGTTCCAATTAGTTTTTTATCTTTCACCTCTTTATAAATTGGAAACACAGTTATTCCCCTATGCAAAACTATAACAAACACTTATTATAATACAACAGGTTTCACTCCACGCAGCTGAATAATCGCTGGCCTAGCAAATATTTGTAAAATTAACGCAAAGGTGTTAAAACTAAACAAAGTATACAGTAACGGTACTATTTCTAAACACTTTGTTGTTGTGTGCTTTTTAAACACATTATATTGAATGCAAAACTAAAAGAAACGTTGCTTAATTTCACTTCTTGTAAAATTTATGCATATTTAAATATTTCCTTTTTTTCTGTACTCAAGCAGGTATAATGGCTAGGAATGTGTTAAGGTTGATATATAACTCCTTTCCACATTAATTTTTGTATTCTGTATTGTCGTCATCATTAGAAGATAATTAATAGTGTCGCACTTGGAAAACTACGTCAAAAACCCGCACGAAACAAATTCCGTACACGATCTGTACCATTGAAAACCAAAACGCACACTACGTGCGTTTGGGTTTACTATCTTGAGCAATGAATATTACTATCTTGAGCAATGAATACTCAGTTTCCAATGAAATTTTTTTTGTCATTTATCTAAAGAGTAGGGGTTCTCCTTCTGTTTCTGAATGTCTTTAGCCTTGGAAGCTGCTTCATCATTCCTTTCGTTCACTTGTTATCTGTTATCCTAGACACCGATATGTTTCATCCACTACAAAAACAAGTCTCATACTCCTGTATTTTTTGGTTCGAAATTTTAGCTTGAATAGTAAATCCTAGAATTGATCCTTCCATCCTCCCTTATATTATTTGTATTCTGCCGATTATTTTTTAGTTAAGATCTTCATTCTATATAGTATACTAGTATAGAGAGTACGTGTTGGTTAAATATTCCTCAAACATATAGGTCTTAAGTTTCCCGAATGCTACTATGTCAAACCATTCTGCTCTGAATTTCATGGGTTTGGTTATCTTGTGTTACAATAATGTAAATTACTATTGTAATTGACAGCACGTATGTATATTTAAATATATATTTAGGAAATGTAGACACATGCTAAATTTTAAATTTAGGTAAGTAAATAAGATAAAATAATATAATAATATGAATTTTTGAAATATAAAATGTAAGCAATTTTGACTGCTAGAGGATAATCTTTCTTTATTTTTGTGGAAATCTTTTGCGTTAAGATTTCTGATGGTATTTAACAATTGATTGCAGAGTTTCTAACAGATGTAGTTGATTTCAATTTTTATCTTCCCTAGATTGTGGTAAGTAAAAGTGTTGATATCCAGCGAAATAAGATTATATGTAACCAGGAATGCTTTTTTTGAAACTGAGTGGTTATATTGGCCGCAGAAAACCATTTAGATAATCCGGGTGATGAATGGAAACATTACAGATCAATGAAAATCATAGGTGGACATCCAGATCGTTGTTATCAGAGAACAGTAATAAGGCAAGATAAATAAATGGTTCCTTTAATGAAAATCTCCAGTAAACTTAATGCTTTCGTCTATGTGATTTAACAACAAAAAAGAACACGTATAAACATTGGCCTAGTTATTACAAGAAGTGGTATTTACACTAAGATTATTGGAGTTGAATTTGATGGAGCCTGTGGTTGATTGACTTGATCAATAAGGTTGATATATAACCCCTTTCCACAATTAACTATTTGTAAATTCTGTATACGCATTTCGACAACCAAGTTGTCATCATCAGCAGATAATTTCAAAGTGTCGCACCTGGTAAAATATGGCGAAAAAATTGTACGAAAAATAAACTCCGTACGCGATCCGCACCGTTGAAAACCAAGATGTGCACTGTGTCTGTTTCACAAGATTTTTTAAAAAATACTTTTACTTAAACTAACATGCACTACATTGAAAAAGTTTATTATGGTCAAAAAGTGTCAATGTGATTTATGTGTGTTTTATGATATTGTTCCTCTTGTCTTTCAGTAGAGAAAAGAGAGGCGTTTGCAGAGGGCCGGCGTCATTAACATTTACCAGATGGCTTGAGTTCTTTACGATGTGCATGCTTTCATACGCGTCCAGTTCGCGATAATTGTACACGTTCTTTATCAAATGTAAACAATCCATATTAACACTGTGGTTATTTTCTAATGCATGTCTCGCTATACCCGATTTTTCCGGTCGGTTGAATTTTATGTGCGAAAGGTGTTCTTTATACCTGGTTTCGATCGATCTTTTGGTTTGGCCGATGTATTGCCTATTGCACTCTAAACATTCAATTCGGTAGATTCCCGATTTTTTATTCTCTTCAATTTTGTCTTTTGCATTTCCTAACAGCATTTTAAGGGTATTATTAGGGCGGGAACCTACTTTAAACCCGTGCTCTTTAAAAATACTATTCAGATTTTTTGTCACACGATGGAAAGGTAAACAAACAAAATGCTTTTCCCGATTGCTCTGTGGTGAAAGACATGTGGTGTCACGGATTGTTTTTCTTATGTTGGCCTTTCTAATTAATCCATTGATTATTTCCGAATCGAAACCGTTGTATACCGCGATATTCTTAATGAGGTTCAATTCTCTTTCATATCTTACTTTTGTTAGTGGGAAATTGATCAAACGATTAATCAGAAAATTGAATGAAGCCATCTTCTGTTGCATGCTGTGATTTGAGTCAACCGTAATGAATCTATTGACATTGGTTTCTTTTCGGAAAATATCAATTTCTATTTTGAGATCATTCTTAATAACTAAGGTGTCCAAAAAAGGCAACTTGTCATTGTTTTCTTTTTCTACTGTGAATTTAATTGTCGGGAATTTTGAATTTAACTGTTTAACGAAATCATTTAAGTTGCATTTTTGTGTATTGAAAACCGCGAAAATATCATCGACATACCTGACCCAAATTCTAGGAAAATATTTAGCTTTATTTTTTAGTTCTATTTCAAAGTTACTCATAAACAGGTCCGCTATGAATGGAGAAAGACAATTGCCCATTGCAGTTCCCTGTTTTTGTTCATAGAACTTCCCTTCGAACTGAAAACAATTTTGGGACATGCAAAGGTTTGTTAATTTCACGTATTCCTTTATTTTCTCTGGTTCGATCTTATTTTTGTGAAGCAGTTCTTCTAAATATTTTAAAGTTTCTGGGATCGGTACCGAAGGAAACAATGACGTTACGTCGAATGAAACTAAAATTTCCCCTTTTTCTAATTTACAATCTTTGATCCTTTGGATAAATTCTAATGAATTATTGACTGAGAGACTTTCAAGTTTTTCGGGCAAATTTTTGTATTCATTCACTAGCCATTTCGATAACAAGTAAGTAGGGGAGTTGATCCCTGAGACAATTGGTCTCATTGAGTTGCCTGGTTTGTGTATTTTAGGCAAACAATATAGTCTAGGGATCAACGGATTACTTACACTTAGCCTATAATTCAGATTCGGGGTTATTAACTTTGAACAACTTTTTAACGCGTTTTTTGTGTCCCTAATCATTTTTGGTAATGGAGTTTTCGTACATTCAACATAGGGCCCTTCTGAGATTAAATTTTTCACTCTTAGAAAATAGTCGCTTTTGTTCAAAATTACTAACTTATTCCCTTTATCTGCTTTTAAATAAAAACAGTCTTTCGATCTGAGACTCTTAATTAAGTTCCATTCGTGGTGCACTACTTTTTGTTTTTGTTCTTGTAAGTTCTGTTTGATTTGAGTCTTACAAGCTTCTCTAATAAAATTTTTTGAGGTTTGATCTAAATATTTAATAGCCGCTTCGATGCTTGCGATCGCCTCCTCGCTAGGAGTTTCGCGGTAAGACAAACAATGTTTTAAACCTTTATTTAATAAGTCTATTTCTCCTCGATTAAAAGTCTCGGAGTAATCGAGGAGAAATAGACTTATTAAATAAAGGTTTAAAACATTGTTTGTCTTACCGCGAAACTCCTACCGAGGAGGTGATCGCAAGCATCGAAGCGGCTATTAAATATTTAGATCAAACCTCAAAAAATTTTATTAGAGAAGCTTGTAAGACTCAAATCAAACAGAACTTACAAGAACAAAAACAAAAAGTAGTGCACCACGAATGGAACTTAATTAAGAGTCTCAGATCGAAAGACTGTTTTTATTTAAAAGCAGATAAAGGGAATAAGTTAGTAATTTTGAACAAAAGCGACTATTTTCTAAGAGTGAAAAATTTAATCTCAGAAGGGCCCTATGTTGAATGTACGAAAACTCCATTACCAAAAATGATTAGGGACACAAAAAACGCGTTAAAAAGTTGTTCAAAGTTAATAACCCCGAATCTGAATTATAGGCTAAGTGTAAGTAATCCGTTGATCCCTAGACTATATTGTTTGCCTAAAATACACAAACCAGGCAACTCAATGAGACCAATTGTCTCAGGGATCAACTCCCCTACTTACTTGTTATCGAAATGGCTAGTGAATGAATACAAAAATTTGCCCGAAAAACTTGAAAGTCTCTCAGTCAATAATTCATTAGAATTTATCCAAAGGATCAAAGATTGTAAATTAGAAAAAGGGGAAATTTTAGTTTCATTCGACGTAACGTCATTGTTTCCTTCGGTACCGATCCCAGAAACTTTAAAATATTTAGAAGAACTGCTTCACAAAAATAAGATCGAACCAGAGAAAATAAAGGAATACGTGAAATTAACAAACCTTTGCATGTCCCAAAATTGTTTTCAGTTCGAAGGGAAGTTCTATGAACAAAAACAGGGAACTGCAATGGGCAATTGTCTTTCTCCATTCATAGCGGACCTGTTTATGAGTAACTTTGAAATAGAACTAAAAAATAAAGCTAAATATTTTCCTAGAATTTGGGTCAGGTATGTCGATGATATTTTCGCGGTTTTCAATACACAAAAATGCAACTTAAATGATTTCGTTAAACAGTTAAATTCAAAATTCCCGACAATTAAATTCACAGTAGAAAAAGAAAACAATGACAAGTTGCCTTTTTTGGACACCTTAGTTATTAAGAATGATCTCAAAATAGAAATTGATATTTTCCGAAAAGAAACCAATGTCAATAGATTCATTACGGTTGACTCAAATCACAGCATGCAACAGAAGATGGCTTCATTCAATTTTCTGATTAATCGTTTGATCAATTTCCCACTAACAAAAGTAAGATATGAAAGAGAATTGAACCTCATTAAGAATATCGCGGTATACAACGGTTTCGATTCGGAAATAATCAATGGATTAATTAGAAAGGCCAACATAAGAAAAACAATCCGTGACACCACATGTCTTTCACCACAGAGCAATCGGGAAAAGCATTTTGTTTGTTTACCTTTCCATCGTGTGACAAAAAATCTGAATAGTATTTTTAAAGATCACGGGTTTAAAGTAGGTTCCCGCCCTAATAATACCCTTAAAATGCTGTTAGGAAATGCAAAAGACAAAATTGAAGAGAATAAAAAATCGGGAATCTACCGAATTGAATGTTTAGAGTGCAATAGGCAATACATCGGCCAAACCAAAAGATCGATCGAAACCAGGTATAAAGAACACCTTTCGCACATAAAATTCAACCGACCGGAAAAATCGGGTATAGCGAGACATGTATTAGAAAATAACCACAGTGTTAATATGGATTGTTTACATTTGATAAAGAACGTGTACAATTATCGCGAACTGGACGCGTATGAAAGCATGCACATCGTAAAAACTCAAGCCATCTGGTAAATGTTAATGACGCCGGCCCTCTGCAAACGCCTCTCTTTTCTCTACTGAAAGACAAGAGGAACAATATCATAAAACACACATAAATCACATTGACACTTTTTGACCATAATAACCTTTTTCAATGTAGTGCATGTTAGTTTAAGTAAAAGTATTTTTTAAAAAATCTTGTGAAACAGACACAGTGCACATCTTGGTTTTCAACGGTGCGGATCGCGTACGGAGTTTATTTTTCGTACAATTTTTTCGCCGTGTTTTACCAGGTGCGACACTTTTAAATTATCTGCTGATGATGACAACTTGGTTGTCGAAATGCGTATACAGAATTTACAAATAGTTAATTGTGGAAAGGGGTTATATATCAACCTTATTGATCAACTAAGATTATTGTCAGACATATCGTGGAAAAAAAGTTGCACTGCGTGCCGTTGCATATTAAAGTAACTCAGTTTGAATTTTGGAACGATAATTTTTAATAAATCATTTTGGAAAGCTGATAGTGAGAATTGATAATGGATGTCAAACGTAATCCAGTATGAATTTTTGCAATATTTGACTATTGCTATTAATTAATAATTTTGGAATGCTGATAGCGAGAACGGATAATGGTCAAATGGTCGTTTAATACCATATTAAATACATCGCTTATTGGACTTATTAGAATTTATATAGCACATTTTAACTGTATATTGTATTTTTTTTATTTAATACAACAATAAAATATTCTAAAATATTCTACGCAAAGTATCCAATCATAAAGCCACGTGCACAAACACTCACGTTGACAGTGAGTATTAAAAATGTAGCTAACAAATGAGTGGTGATATTTTTATAGTTATGTAGAAAGAGCTGCATTAATAAAATAGTAATTAAAAAGTTACTTTTATGTAAGTTTCAAGTTACATAGTATGTGCGAACAATTTATTACAGTTCATAACTTTGTAACATTAAGTTTATAACATCCTGTTTCATGGATTATTTTAATAAAATTCTGTCAGTTATAGGTTAATGTTTCAAAGCTGGTTTTAAATATATACGTACATGCAGTCGCCGAATGTGCTCCAATAAAAAGGCACTACATTAATTCTGTGTATGATTTGAATCAATTAAAGATTTTGTAAATATATGAAAAAATGTCCAATATGCTACGTTTAATTGTTCTGCATTTCCTCCTGTGTTTATATGAGGCGCAATTCGATGATATACAGAATGCTGTATTAGGATTTTGTACAAATTTTAGAGACCTTGCGACATTCACATAGTCAACATATTGTCTATAATATAGTTTCAGCGGAATGATGCGGACGATTGAAAAAATGTCGGCAATATACATTGTTCCTTACTAAAATTAAGAACGACTGAAAAAATGCCAGCAATATATAATAAAGCTCCTATTATATCCTTCCCCAAATTGTATTGTTTATATATTTATATGGACAGAGTCGAACTGAGATTTAAAGAGTACTATTTTCTCGCCCTAACGAGGACATAAAATTTTTGAAATAATTTACAATAGGAATAAGAACAAAACAGAGACGCTAGCTTAGTCTTCCCTTTTTAAATAGTAGAGGCTGAAATTCTGTACGTAATCTTTCACTAATACATTTATATTTGTACCTCTTAATAAGTTTTATATATCAACATTTATTTCTGGATACGTTCGCTTGACATTTAACTAATGAACAAATTTAAATAAACACTGCCGACCATGAATGTTTGCCCACGTGTATATTTTCTAATTATTCAAATAAACAATATTATAGCTTAACTAGAATCAATATTATAGCTTAACTAGGATCAATATGCTATTAGATTTTAATTTAAAGATAAACATAATATATACACATTCATTGGTATTTATGTGTTTAAGTACTTTAAAATCAAATCGTCGACAAATCTTTTTACAACATAAGTAAGGCGAAAATTTGAAAAAAAAATTACATGAAGCCATAAATCAAGTAACGAGAGGTATTGTATTTGTACAAAAATTCTAGATTTCATTCCACTTTCTAAGGGTAAAGAGTTCCTATTGATATTTTGAATAATGTTGCATAGAAAAGAACTATCGGTTCAAGCACGTGTCCTTCTGGTGTCTCATGATAATGTCAAAAATAATAGATAAATCGTGAAATTAACGAACTTGCGCCGCAAACTGTGGATTATAATAACAAAAAAAATCTGAAGAAACTTGTAGTTTATTGAATAAAAAGCGAAGGGGCCAGGCCAATCAAAAATAATACCAGTAGAGGATTGAGCAATAGTTTCGTTAAGTAAAAAAAATAGAAGAAAAACTGAACAGTAAATTGCATCAGAGACAAACACTAATCGGAATGAACCAGTTAGGATCACTATTGTGAACAGGAGTTTAAGCAAAGACGATTTGTTTGTGAACTGCTGTGTGACAACAGCTATTGCGCAAGCACACAATACTTACCTTTGGTAAGATAACACAAAGATTGGATTCTGGAAGAGTGGAAAAAGGTACTCTGGATCGACGAATGAAATTCGAGATATTCGATTCTAAAATAACAGCATTTGTCAGAAGATTGGCGGAACGAGCACTCAATCATACAGTGCATCCACCACCAAGCAGGAGGAGGATCAGTAATGGTTTGAGATTATTTTGCTGGAATCGATGGCGATCTTATTTAAATAGACGGTATTCTAAGAAAAGAAATTTTGGAACAGAATGCCGTTTCCTCTAGAACACGAATAATTGGAGAAAACTTTGTGTTTCAGCAAGACGACAATCCCAAACACATGTCCAAGTTATATCGAGGATATTTAGATTAATTAGAACGGGAAGAAACAAATGTTGTTATAAAATGGCCTCCTCAAAGCTCCGATTTGAATCCAATGGAGCTGTTATTTATGGGATGTGCTACACAGACAAGAGCGAAAATTAGCAACATCCACAAAAACAATATGATCCCAATTATGGGATGCATGGTCAAAAATAGCACTGGAAATTCCGGAGAAATTACTAGAGAGGATGCCAAGATGGTGCCAGGTACTAATAAAATCTAAAGCTGATCACATCGAATGAAAAATTTAAACAAATTTGTTATAATTGTTTGAAATAGTAAATTTTAAAATTTTAAAACATTTTGTATAATTATATGATAACATTTTAATTTCGAGGTAAGAACTACATTTGTATTTTTATTATCTTCTGGACAAATATTTATGGTCGGTAATGTACAGAGTATTTATTTCATTATGTTTATTTGGCACATGCACATCACCTTCTATATATCAAACATATGTCCTGTTAAATGCTTTTGAAGTGATGTATGTGCTTCAACTTTCCTTATATTATCATTTAAATATGGAATATCTTACGTTCTTTTAAGAACATCTTTCTAGGGAGTTATGATTATTTTCTTATTTCTGTAGTAATAAACATTCCTTTCAATATTAAAACCCTAACATGATATATACAGATATTCTAAATGAATGCAAAATTTAATACGATGTACTTTAAGAATAGTTTTGCTTCTGGCAATGTTAAGTGTAACAGAGTTTTTGCATAATACTTTGCTTCTATAGTAAATACAGTAACAAAGAATGTAAGATTCCTTACGCCTGATGTTTTACATCGCGTTTGCTGTGTACTTGTACGACCGTTCATTACAGAATAAGCTCCGAGCAGAAACAGGAGCAGCGCATAACTAATCTGATTTATTCGACAAGCATAATGTATCCAGCTGTTACGAACAACTGTTATTGCCTTCAACGCCCGTAAATGCAGTAATATATCCAAAACGTAACGTCCCGAAGTACGCCGATAGGTATTGCTGCCATTGATACTGTAACGGGGTCTATTGTACATAAACTCGTAAATGTAATAAAATTTTTTCGTGTGTTTATTGTATGTTGTTAATGTGTATAAATACGAACAAATGTTTTGTATTTTGACAGTGGTCCTTGTCAGGCAATAATTTTGGATGTTAAAATATGGGTCATGTATGTAAATGTATGGGCAAGATGAGCGTATAGTTTTGTGTTCTGTCTAAATCATTCTTCAGAATAAATTAGTTTTTATTCAATTAATAAAAAAGAGTATAATTAAAGCCTTTTTCGTCTTATAATATAATAAGTGTACCAAAATGGAGGTGTACTGTTAATCTAATTTTTAAATGTATTGGCATCATTGCAATCACTCTCAGCGGCGTTTCAAATTATTATCTAATACGAAAATATATTGAATATTCGCCCATAACTTTTATGATGAACATAAGTTTTGGTAGTGAACAACTAAAATAAAGTAATAATGGAAATTTGCGAGATTTCACTTAGTTAAAAAAGGAGCGTTTCTTTCTCGATGTACTCTGTCTTTCTTGGTTCGTCAACAGGCTTTTAATAGAATGTACCTAGTCATGCCATAAGATCTGTTATAAATTAAAAGTTGTATACCAGGAGAAAACGTTTCATTTTCTAGTTTTTTTTTTGTACAAACAGAAAGAATGTCCTGTAATCTAAAATAGAAATGGTTCTTATTCAAAATACCCCTAATACAAGTCTTTAAGCGGTTAGGCCGTTTATCAATATGCTAGACATCCATTGGTATTTCTTTCGCTGCTTGTTCTAAGGAGTGCTTGAGCGAATCAAATTGGAATTGCGTTTAAAGAAGGCTTTGGCCTTCAAAATGAACTATAACTTGTAGTACAGAGGATTTAAGTCAGGTCTTGACGATGGCTAATCGTCAGCAGATATGAAATCTTGCATATTTTCTTTTTACCAAATCTTTGTGTGTAATTTTGGGTTTAGGAGCTGAGCTAAGGCGTTTATGTTTCAACACAGTCCACGCGAATTCGACTCAGAAAATTTCTTGGCCAAAATACTCAGGATAATATTAGGTCTATCGGAAAGTTCTGTTCGTCTTTTGAATGAAACAAAATAATAAATTCTTCATACTTATAATAATAATCCTTATTGAATAATATAATTTCCATCATTATTTATCACTTCTTGCCAGCGTGATGGTAATTTGTATATTCAATTTTTAAAAAATGCTTTATTCTTAGAGACGAAAAATTAAACCAGTGCTTGTTTTATATCATCTTTGTTTTTGAATTTTTTGTCCTGTAAAAAATTTTGTAAGGACTGAAACAAATGATAATCGGAGATACTAGATTCGGGGAGTATGGTGGATATTACAGAATTTCCCAGCCTAGCTCTGCGAGTTTATGACGAGTCTCCAAAGCATTTGCATATTGCGATTATTCAAATCCTTCTCACTTAACTCATGTAGCATCCATCTCAAATATTCTCACACCAATTCTATTTTCCGAATATGGTCCGAAATGGTTTGTTGAGCTGAATCAAGGCTTTCTGCAATCTCTGATGATCGCCATCGATCAAAAATGGTCGCCCTAGAGCGTGGCTTATCAGAAAGATCGAAATCACTCATTTGAAAGTTTTCGAACCATCTTCTGTATGTTCTATCAGAAGTTGTATCTTCACCAAACACTTTCAATAAATTCTTACACGCTTCTGTAACATTTGTTCCTTGTTGGAATTCGTACAAAATACAGCGGTTACGTATATCAAACAAGCACTGGCTAAACTTTCGCCTCTAGGAATAAGGCATTTTTTAGAAACGGGATATACAAATTGCCATAACGCTGGTAAGAAGTCATAAATAATGATGAAATTATATTATTCAATAAAGCTTATTCAAGATACGAAAACTGTGTTATTTTGTTTTATTCTAAAAATGGACAGAACTTCCCGGTAGATCTAATACATAAAAAGAAATTGAATAACGAAAATTTGTCCAATAATTATCAAAAAGGTACGATAGTGCTTCCAAAATTCCCCTAAGGATTAATTAAGACCGAGTGTATCTGCACTTAAACTTTGCTAATTTATACGATCATTAATACCCTTTGAAACATACGCTACATTCAAAGAGAATAGCAAAACCTCAAAAAGGAGCAAAAACACTACTATCAAGTTTACTTTATCTTGGCTTTCGGGTTGGAATTATGTCTTCGATACCTCTGCTGTATCAGAGATCGTCAAGGATAAATGTTGGTAGCAGGATTACGAGGATGTGGCTCCAACCTGAAAACCAAGAAGAACTAATAATGTACAACCACTGTCAAAGTCTATAAGCCAGAATAAGACTATTAGATTAAAGGAACAAAAATTAAATATTTTAATCTATGACAAAAAGAAATAAAATCTAAATTAAGTATTGTAGAAAAGCAACATACGAAGGGTACTAGAAAAGTTTTGAAATACAGCTTTGTTTATTTAATTTGTTCAAAGTAATTTACTCTACACTCAATACACCTATCCATCCTCCGAAACCAATCTTTGAACCAGTTCTGCCAAGTTTCACTAGGGAGTAAAATATACTCCTTATCCCAAGCCTGCAGAAGGTTCTCATCACTGGAAAACCGCCTCTCTTCCAGCTTCATTTTCACAAGCGGGAACAGTGCAAAGTCGCAGGGAACAAGATCTGGGCTGTAGAGAGGGTGCTCGAGAAGTTTCAATGGTCAAATATTCGGTGCAGGCTTTGGCGCGGTGAGCTAGAGCATTATCGTGATGGAGGAACCAGGCGCCTTGGCTTTGGCCGCAAGTTCTTCATCCGATGACTTTAGATAGGCATTGTTCAGTATACCACTTAGCTGTGACTGTCTTCTGTGTGTCCAAAATGATGCGTTCCACAATTACACTCGATTTGAAAAATACAGCTATCATTGTCTTCTTTACAGATCAGGATTTCCTGATAACTACGGGTGCGTCCTCATCATCAAAGACCCAAATTTTGTTTTGATCTTTGGTCGGCACATCGTAATAGTACGGCCAAGTCTCGTCACTTGTCACGATGTTGTTCACGTACCGAGATTGTCCCTTATTAAACTTTTTTAGCATCTCCCGGCACCAAGACAGACTGCTCTTCAGTCAGTCGATGCGGCACCTAGAGAAAACAAAGTTTCTTCACGTGCAAATGATCGTGCGCAATCGAACGAATTGCTGGTGCATTTAGGCCTGAATTACCCTCTATCTGTTTGTAGGTCACTCGCCTGTCCTCGCCAAGCATTTTCCTCACAGTATTAACGTTTGCCTCCGTAACTGACGTCCGTGGCATTCCCGGCCTCTCAGCATCCTCCACAGTTAAATTTCCCCTTTGGAATCTTCTATACCACCTGAATATTGTTGTGCGATGTGGACAAACATCACCTGGTGTAAGAGTCATTTCTTCGACGCACTGGTCTATGTTTAAACTACGCACGAAATTATAACGCAAAACTGCCCTTATCTCATTTCGTGAACACGATGCCATCGCAAGCACTTTACACTCTCACTGCTAATAACTAACTGAGCTCATCGACATGGCGCGGCGGCTACTATACACGTATGCACATATCTCAACATGCAGCAATAAGCAGCTTCCTGCGATTCGGTGTTGCGTCCTATTGCAAAAGTTTCCTAGTATCCTTTGTATATGTACAGTATGATAATATTATTTAAAATATGACTAAGAGATCTAGTTAACAAAACTGTAATAATTAAACCCTAACAAACAATAATGGTAACGTATATTCGTAATATTCGAAATGTTGCAATCGTATAAGAATAATCTCGTGCTCTACTATGTTTTCATTCGCCATAATAAATGAACCTTTCCACCGTCATACAGAAAAGTACACTTTACTACTACTGACTTATGAAAATAAGTGTCAGAACTATATTTAACTGTCTTTTAAAAATAGAAATTAACCATGCGAGATCTTTTATGTTCGTGGGATACAGTAGATTAATATACTACATAATCTAATTTAGTATTTCGTAAAATATACTACCTTAAACTGAGGAAAACACAAATTTATAGGGCAGTTCGAATAAATTGGCCAAGAACTTTATATTTCTGACTTCTAAAAAAGACGCGTCGACAGACAAATGACTTCTTTTTTGTAAGCCATCGTACATAAACGAATAAAAACAATCTGAAATCATGATATGTATCATATATTACTGTCCGTGCAAAATTTCTTCTCGCGCTAATATCACGATGTATGATAGACGTATATTTTGTGGCCATGACGTTTACGGTCAACGATTCTAGTCTTAACATAAGAGAGGGTGTATGCGTGTACTTTATAGACGAACGAGACAGGCGTGATTCATTTGTTTCCCTACGTAGGCTTCCGTGTGACGCTTCAGCGAGTCTTCGTTTTTCCTGAAACGGAGCAGTTGCATGGACTTTATGTCCGTAGCAGATAAGTGCCCATCACGCTGATAATGAATTACGTGTTATTGCGGCATCAATCAAAAGGAACACGTCCGATCCGTGGCGATTCAATTAATTAAGTGCAGGAAGGAAGTGGGAGTTGCTGCAGAACGGACGTACCTAATATGTTCTAGCAGACGTGCAAAATTTAGTACATACATATGTATGTGTGTGCATGCTGTTCCAAAATATGAGTTTAGTGTCTTAAATTAATGTATTATTCATTTTTTGGTAATTCGAGGACAAGAAAATGAAAACGTTTGAATTGAAACGCATTAAGTGTGCTTAAGGGACGGGAGATCGTATACCGGTACTCGAATTAATTGTCTACAGGCTTCATCATATAATTATTAGACCCTGAAAGTGAAATCAGCAGTTGCCTCTTTTACTAAATCTTACATTTCTATCATCTGCACAACATGTCGAAAATCTTTATATAATAACTTTAGTATTTTCATTTTAAAATGGGATTCTCTGCTCTTACAGATACTCTTTCTAAGAGTACTACTAAAGCACTTCGTTTTATTATAAGATCATATCGCAATCTTATTAACACGGCTACGCCCAAGATTTTGTTCTATCCACTGGAATATTTTGCAATTATCTGGTATCCATATCGTTTTCACAATTAACCTAGCATTAAAACTGAATATTTCTTATAAAAAGATGGGAGTGGACATCATCGAAGTACTAGTTTTTTTTCACAAATTTTTAAGTAACGGAATTGATTCTCCAATTTGATTGGTAACGTTTCTTTACAAGTTTTGCATATAATACACCTGCATCGATCGAATTCGTTTCCAATTTTGACCGTCAGAGTTAATACACAGGCTGTTGCAAAGAAAATGGAACTTTTTTAAAATAGTAATTCTTAGTGGCGCTACTTTTAAAAAAATATGCGTCGGTAAAGTAGATCGTTCACCAATGTTATGTCAAAGTATCATGGCATTTGTATTATTAGAAGCAGAGAAATCGCGCATAAAGTAACAGTGTGTATTTGGCATTGGTCAATTAATGAATTCTGAACAATGCTCAAATATCAAGTTCTATCTAAAACTGTACAGTGATGCATGTTTAGGACGTACGAGTGTGTATGAGTGGTATAAGCGATTTAAGGAGGATCGTACGGTCATAAATGGCGACGAACATCCAACCTGGTGTAGTAATATAGAACTGAATTTATCAAAAATGAGCCGAAATCCTCATTACGATACGTGAGAATGGAATTAAATATTTTCAAAGATTCAATTTATCACATTTTGATTTAGCGCTTGACAATGAGAAAGATTTATGCAAGGTTTGTACCACGCAAGCTTACTGAATTCAACACTGTACAGACTTGACTAATGATTCGAAAAAGGACGAAAACTTCAGATATTAGATTATAACTGACGATGAAACGCGGTGTTTATAATATGATCTAGAGACTAAGCATCAAAGCTCTGAATGGAAATGTCCAAACGAAGAAAGAAAAGTGAAAGAAAAAGGCATAGTGTACAAAGAGTTTGTAGCAACTAGTCAGACAATTAATGCTGTATATTATCTTGGTGTCATGAAGCGTCTTTTGGTGCGTATTCGTCGGGCGCGTCCACAATATCGTGAAAATGGTAGATGCCGTTTGTTATATGATAAAGCGCTTATCGCTGATTTACTAACAACGAATGGCATTTTAACCATCAACCATTCACTGTATTCAGCGGATTTCCCCCCCCTGTGATTTCTGTCTATTCTCCAAAGTACATTGACCAATGAAAGGACATCGTTATGTCGATGTAGTAGCCATTAAAAAGGCGGGTTAATTGACCGTGCAAAATGTTATATGAAGCCGAAGGCGACTGCATTAAATTGATATTACCAAAATAGTAAGCTTTTGTTTATATTTTAAAAAAGTTCGGCTTTCTCTGCGACAGACTGTGTATTTTAAATAAAGCTACATAAAATTTTGAAAGGGGTTAGCTTTCCACTATTCTTTCGCATTTCTTTTTCCGAAGCTTCCATTTGTTGACTTATAACATTTTTGATATTATCTATTAATGTATTGGTTAGGATGAAATTTCTGATAAACTTCCTTATGTACTATACACATTTTTGTCAAAGGTTATATGTTATAACTTCTTTTAAAGATATCTTCTGTACTATACTTTTATATTTCTTGCATTTAATCGTTGTGTTGATACTTAAAGGTTGTTAATTTTATATTCTTCAAAATTATCAATTACTTTTCTTCATATATTGGGTCTGGGAAAAAGTTCGTGGCGTTTTTCCCGATAGATGGCATTGGTTGCCGATAACTAAAGAACAACAAGTCACAGCGACACCACCGAGGGCTCGTTTTTTAGATGACCTTCCGGACGTTAGTAAGGGGAAGAACGCTGCGCAGGCTTGTGATAAAATTTGTGCTGTGTACGGTGAAGGTACTTTATCGAAATCTGTTGCGCGGAAATGGTTCGCTCGCTTTCGTTCTGGAAATTTCAATGTGAAAGATGAGTCACGCTCCGGTCGTCCAATCACTGAAAAATCTGATGAAATTCTTGAAAAAATCCAACAAGATAAGCATATCAGCAGTGTCGATATTGGCATGGAGCTAGGCATTGACCACAAAACTGTTTTGAACCATTTACACAAAGCTGGTTACAAAAAAAAGCTTGACGTATGGGTTCCTCATGAGTTGAGCGTGAAAAACATGATTGACCGAATTAACATCTGCGATGCGCTGCTGAAACGGAATGAAATCGAGCCGTTTCTGAAACGTTTAATAACCGGAGATGAAAAATGGATTACGTACGATAATCGGAAGCGTAAAAGATCGTGGATAAAGGATGGTGAGCCGTCACAAGCGTTCGCTAAGCCAACATTGACGCCAAAAAAAGTGATGCTGTGTGTATGGTGGGACTGGAGGGGAATCGTCCACTACGAGCTACTTCCAACTGGTCAGACGATTGATTCTCAACTCTACTGTGCACAACTAGAGAGATTACGCCAGGCGATTGAAAGAAAACGGCCCGAATTGATTAATAGGAAAGGTGTTGTCTTCCATCATGACAACGCCCGACCACACACTTCTTTGATGACCCGTCAAAAATTGAGAGAGTTTGGTTGGGAAGTTTTGATGTACCCACCTTACAGTCAGGATATAGCACCCTCTGACTATCATCTGTTTCGATCTCTGCAGAACTCTCTCAATGGAATTAAGTTGGTTTCAAAAGAAGCCTGTGAAAACTACTTGATTTAGTTTTTCGACCAGAAACCACAGAAGTTTTTCACCGATGGGATAATGGATCTACCAAAAAAATGGCGAAACATTGTCGATAATAATGGAGCATATTCGGTTTAAATGAATTCGTCCACGCGCCATGCGGGGCCCAGTTGAATTTTACTGAAAAAACGCCACGAACTTTTTCCCAGACCCAATATTATTCGATAGACAGTTTTTTATTGAATGGCAAACTTTTCTGCACAAAAAAACTTTCATTTGCGCCAACACGTTCGCATTAATAACTAGCGAAAGCATAATTACCACTTACAAAATATATTAATATATTTTTCATTAAGAAATTCTTCTTCTTAGACTGTATCTTGATGTTAGAACAAGCATCTGTTGGAGTTAATTCTGGTGAATGTGGTGGATGCTATATGAAAAGATTATTACAAGAGTATGCGTTACGACGATTTCGTTATAAATTTGATCGTCTTCAATTAGGTTTCTAGAATTACCCAGCTCTGCTCAGAATAGAAAGCTTAAAGAGGTACAAATTATTCCTGCTTATCTTCCAAATAGAAAGTTTAGTCGTTAAGTTTTGAATCTACTATTAGCGATGTGTCATAAATAACTTACCTTTTTAATACTTAGTGTTGTATTAAATAGGGAAGTAGTAGATATGCATTTGCACAACGGAAGGGAACAATTCACGGCAGGATAAAGCAATGACTAAAACTATCATTTGTCACAATTCCAGAGTTTGTTGAACTACAGGCAAAGCTAGGCTAACTGATTTGATTTTGCCTTCAGCTAAACCATGATATAAAATAATGATAGAGAATATGTTCATCTCTTGGATGTATATATAGATATATAGACGACTGGCCTTTATTTTCTGACTAATATGAGTAAATCAAAGATTCAAAACTACTGATAATGTTGTACACGTTTTTACAGTTTCCATTGTTGAAACGATCTATAGATTTTTGACACCAATTCACCTTACCTGCTTTCTGTTTTTCGGTCAACAGATGCAGTATTCAATGGGAAACTAATTTTTTATACACAACTCTTTATGCAAAATTTTTTGAACTGAGGTCTTTGAAATCCCCAATAAAGTTTCAATTTGGCGATATGTCACATGTCAATCTTCGTTGATATTGGGCACAGCATCGACGTTTGCCTGAGCGACTGCAGCTTTTGGGGAACCTGCCCTTGAATCGTCGCTAAGACTAATCCGGACCCATTTGAATTCTCCATACCATCGAGAAACTCTTGACTGACGTGGTGTTTCATTGTTGAAAACAGAAACCAACTCGGCGAGGTATTCTTGTTGAGATAATTGTCTTCGAAAATAATAGAAAATTATTCCGCGAAAATCTTTAGGGTTTAATTCTATTTTTAACTAAATTGTCTACTTTGATAGTTCGTTGTAGCTACAAGACTACACGTATCGCACTCAAACTTTGGATTTGGATTAACTAAAGATCGAGGTTAATTTTAAGTACTGACATTTAATTAGTGTCTTCTTCTATGTTTCACTATGTAAAACTTAAAGGACATCCTACATAAAGCACAAAACAATGAACGAATTGAAGAATTTGACAAGAGAAAGGTCACTATCGGACATCATGAGACAATGCTCAATTAGTTGTTTTTGTCATGGTTAGGTAGATTTTTCTAGTTTACAGCAAAAATATTAAATTTTAACAAATTAAATGTCTTCAATTGTGCTAACGAAATTTTGTTTAAGTTTATTCAAATAAGAATATTTTATGTTTGAAGTTTTCGTATGTAAGCATAGTTTTCATTGTTGTAAAAGCAGAAAATACGTAAAAAGAAATTTAAGAGCAATTGTGTAAATAGTTAGGATTACTTGTGCATACTGTATATTACAAATAATACACATTATAGGCAAATTATAATTTCTGGATAAAATTGCATCTTGTTAAAATTACCTTGACGATCTCTATTCGATTTTTCTAATTTCAATTTTATTACGCAGGTTAATTCCCTTTTAAAATTATAAAGTTTCTATATTATTTATGTGAACACGTCATTTTCCGTAAACCCTAAAATACGATATAGGACAAGAAGCGGCATGTAGAAAACGATCAGGATATGGCCATTAAAGCTAATACCCTCGGCAACCCCCCAGAACAGATGGAATTATGTTATTGTAAGCTTCATCAGCAGACGGTCAGTATTACCTATTATCCATTAACCACACTTACAGGATTTATGTCTTGAATAGACCGGCGAGCGCTCTAATTAAGGATATATTCCCTGATATATTGAAATAGAACATTTTTGTCTAAAATATCATTATCGATACTTAATATCGTTGAGATTATATTATCTGCTTGATGTTCATAAAAAGATTATGAGGTACTTTGTAATATTGTCAATTTATTTGAAATTTTGTGGTAAGTAATTTAATATATTGAGTGGTTTGAAAAGTTCGTATCGTCTTTAAGAAAAGTCAATTTAAATTGTTCACCTAATAGCCTTTCATTTTTTATCAGAATCACTATTTTCATGATTTTTTTATAACTTTCCGATATACAGTTTCAAGTATACGAGGACGTAATCAGTAACTATTCGGTATAGAAAAGAAAAAAACATTCTATTTGACAAAAAATATTTTATTTTGCTTTGTAACGTAACTAAGGCTGTTTCAAATTGCGCGGTTTTTTTAAGAGTAAATAAAATATAGATGGCGCACTGAATTTGTCTGGGTATGTGGGCATTTAAAAAGTGTTATATATGATATTTATAAAAATGGTTTCGTACACGGTACAACAACGCGTTCAAATTGCTGAATTATTTTATGAAAATCAGCGTTCTGCGACAAGAGTTTTAAGAAAATTACGTGAATTTTATGGTTTACATAATCGTCCATCTGGAAGCACGAATTATTAAAAATTTCAAGAAACCGGTTCCGTGAAATCTCAAAAAAGTGAAAAATACAGTCGCTGTGGTCGTTCACAAGAAAATATTGGTTTAGTTCGTGAAAGTGTTGCTGAAGATCCTGAAATATCCACTAGACGACGTTCGCAACAACTTGGACTTAGTGGATCAACAACATGGCATATTTTACACAAGGATTTAGCTCTGAAGGCATATGAGGTTCAAATAACAAAGGAACTGAAGCCATTAGATCATTTAAAACGTCGTTCGTTTGTCAATTTCATCAATGAACAACCAGCTGATTTTTTTCAAAAAATAATGTTTTCCGATGAGGCACATTTTGAGCTTGGTGGCTATGTTAATAAATAAAATTTCCGTATCTCGGGTGAAGAAAATCCACGAATTATTCATAAGAAATCTATGCATCCTAAACGAGTTACTGTTTGGTGTGCATTACGGTCAGGTGGTGTAATTGGACTTTACTTCTTTGAAAATGCTACTGGTGAAGCTGTAATTGTCAATGGTGATCGATATCGTCGGATGATAACCGAATTTTTGTGGCCTGAATGAATGAATATTGATCTAGAGGATATGTGGTTTCAACTGGATGGCGCTACACCTTTGCACACGAATCAATTGATTTATTGTGAGAAAAATTTCCTGAGCGTGTAATCTCAAGGAACAGTGATGTTAATTGGGCACCAAGATCATGTAATTTGACACCGTTAGACTATTTTCTTCGGGGTTATGTGAAAAATCAGGTTTATAAAAACAATCCACAATCGATTCCTGCTTTGAAAGATGAAATTATTTGTGTCATTGGTACGACAGAGCCTCAATTAGGTCGAAAAGTCATTGATAATTTTAACAAAGGAATGGACGTCTGTGGAGCTGCAAGAGGAGGCCATTTGGCAGATATTTTTTTTGCATATAAATATCATAACTGACATCTAGCGACTATTAAATATACTAGACTATATATTCATTTCTCCAGTAGCCGAGACGAGGCGCAAGGATCGATAGTTTGGACAAAATAATAGTTTGTAATACGTATGTATATTCTTTTTGAAACACGCTGTACATATTTGGCGTCGTTTGTCTTTGTATAGACTCTACAAAAAATACTAAAGAATGCTCAGCTCTTACTAATTCATGAAGTAGACTCACAATAAAGTTCGTTTAACTTGATTTTGGTTTCATGTGCCGAAAATTATGTCGATTATATGAAATGAAAAATTATATGAAATGAAAAATTCCGATTAACACAGATGTTGGTCAGGAATAAACAATGAACAGATGTAAATGAAATTTGGTGTATTTTCCTATGGGGGACGCTAGACACTGAAAATTACTTTGGCATTATATTGAAGGCGTTCTTTCTCCGGTTTATACCAAATTGTTGAACCATTCATTTAGAAAAAATTTATATAAAAATGTACGAAGCGAATCGCTAACTGGAGTTCTAAATCAAAGTAGTGCATATTTACAAAGGAATTTTTTTTATTTGTAATTATTAATGATATTAATTATGTTTTCAATATAAATTATGTTTAGAAAATAGGTGTAGTTATATAATTGTATAATTGTAAAATAAAAACGTTTATTCTGAATACTCTCATAAAGAAATCATCACTTACACTACTACACTACTCAAAATTTTAAATTAGATTTGATTTATTTATTGCAAAAATATTACATCTAGTTTTTTTATAACTTGGAAAACACTTTTAGAGCATTTTATTTTCTGTTATGTGTTCCAAAGTACGAATTGAGTGAAGCGATCAAATTGATATGGATGTGTTATTTACATCGTGTATATTTTCTCACCCACATGTACATTTATACATATGTATAGACGCCTACATAAAAAGCCCTTCTGAGAGTACTTCTTCAATATATCAAAAAGCCAAAGCGTTATAGGTAGAATTTACATATGCCAGCTGCTGGGCGAAATTGTAGAACATAAAATTTATAAAATTCGAAATTTGGCACGTTCACAAAGAGGAAAAAAAATATTACCTGCAGAATCATATATTTCTTTAATTACAATTTTTATTTTTTTTTCATAATATTCTTAATAATTTTAGTATTATATATTCAAATGTAGTATTGGAAAATTTTGCGTTTACTGTTCTGTAATACTTATTTACAATATAATTGATTGATTGATTGATATTTCTTGTTGCTATTTAGTATAATACGTAGGTATACAATTTCAAATCAAATATTAAAATTTTTCATAAAAAACATACATTAAATTAAAATTAATTCATTTAAATTCAAAAATGATTGATACTTAACATTGTTTAAAAATTTCTCTTGACATATTCAATAATCCGACGTTTAAATACATAATAATTTATTTCATTTTTATTTCTGGAGGCATTTCATTGAAAACTTTCAGACCTTTATAAAATATAACGTTTTGACAAAAACTTGTTGCCAAAGGTAATCTATAATCGTTGGTGTTCCTCAAATTGTATGGTTGGACTTCAGCTACATTGACCAGATATCGCTGCATATTTCCTGTCTTAATTTTAAATAATAGTGTTCATAACGAGTCGTTGACTGATGGAGAGCCACTGCAGCACTTACGAGGGAGCGTTTTTATATTCGCGGAATGGGGGACAAGGGGTGGAAATAAAAAAACCAAATTATTTTTCTTTTACAATATATTCACCTGCAAGAAGGATACATTTTTCACATCTTTCAATTAATTTATTTATACCCTCATAAAAAAATGATTTCTCTTTATCTGCAAAATACGCCGAAACTGCCTCCTTGACTTCATCATCGGCAGTAAATTTTTTACCCCGCAGCTCTTTTTTCATTTTCGGAAACAGGTAATAATCACTCGGGGCCAGGTCTGGGCTGTAGGGTGGGTGATTCACAATTTCGAAGCCCATCTTATGCAGGGCAGCTAACGCAACACGGCTCTTGTGGACGGGCACGTTGTCGTGCAAAAGCAGAACACCTTTTGTCAATTTTCCCCGTCTTTTCTCTTTAATGGCTTCTTTTAGTCTCTCTAATATTGAAGCGTAATATTCTCCGGTTATAGAAACACCTTTATCTTTATAATCAATCAACAATATTCCTTCCGAGTCCCAAAATACCGTTGCCATGAGTTTCCCAGCTGATTGTGACACTTTAAATTTCTTGTCTTCATTACAGAGGTCCAAAAATGCACGCGAACACTCTACGCGCTGTTGTTTTTGCGGCGGCGTGAGCATTCTCGGCACCCATCTTGATCGTGTAGGATTTTAAAAATTGTTGTATCGGATACTCCAACCATTTCTGCGAGTTGTTTCTTCTTTAGTCGAGCATCTTCGAGTACAATTTGTTCAACTTTTTGGATAAGTCTGGCGTGGTCACCTCAATGCTCCTGCCCGGCCTCGGGTCGTCTTCAAGGGATTCCCTTCCTTGTTTAAATAAACTATGCCACTTGTACACCATGGTTTTTCCTGGACAAGAGTCGCCGTAAACCAATGACATCTCATTCATTATGGTCGTGACTGATTTTCCTTGCCTGGTAAGGAACTTTATAACGGCACGATATTCGATTTTTTTCATATTTCACTTTTCACTCCTGATTATGTTACTTGGTTGACGATAGCTCAAAGACTAACTGTCTAATAACAATGAAATTTCGTATTTATACTAATCATGAGTCGCTGCACAGGCCACGCCCCCAATGCGCCTACTCACCCCTCTACAACCCGCTCATTCCGCGAATATAAAAACGCTCCCTCGTATATGTGTCATTCTGTTGCATCTCAGAATACAGCTCATGCCTTTATTTTGTAATTTCTGTAGTCTTTCTTTCATTTGCTGATTACCTAAGAATAATATCGTGGAACAGTACTCAAAATGCGGTTTTATAATTGTGTTGTAGATAATAATCGCAGTGACAGTTGAAACCTTATAGCGGATTCTTCTCAAAAATGCAATTTTTTTCGATATCTTTTTGCAAACATATTCAGAATGCGGTATGAAACTTGAATTTCCATTGATCAACATTGTTTTTGTTTTATTCGTGTTTAACTTTATTTTATTCAATTTCAGATATTTCTCGATTTTCTTCATTTAGGTTATTTACACATTCATCTGGATTTACACCATACGTATAGATGAGTGTATCATCAGTAAACATGCAGACTTTACATTTTTGTAGAATTTTTCCATGTCATTAACATACATTAGAAATAATAATGTTCCAAGCACTGCGCCCTGTGGAACACCTATGTTCATTATTCTTGGTGCCGATATATATCTGCCACACTTTGTTCTTTGAGTTCTGTTACTCAAATAGGTTCTGAACCATGGCAGTTCTGTACCTTGAACTCCATATTTTTCCAATTTCTGTAGTAGGATTTCTCTATTGACAATTTCCAATGCTTTTTTTAAGTCTAAAAATGCTGCCGCAACGCACCTTTTACCCCCCACTTCAATCTTCCATGTATATATATATATATATATATATATGTATGTATGTATATATATATATATATATAATGATACTCTATTATACAGTGTTTCTTTGCAATTGGTTTTCTTCGTCTAGAAGTGAATTTTACAATTATATGCTGGTTTAACTCGCTTTTATATTTGCGTATAAATTGATCTCTACAGAGCCAAATATATGGAATCCAAACAATTTTTACAAAACCTATGACAAGTCAAATGCTTTTTTATTTTTTGTATGTAGTTATACATAAACAGGGAGCAATTTGATTAGTTAGTTATTGGCAGCGCAAAAATTCTGAAATTGGAACATTTTGCTCTGCATAGATTGGTAACACTGTTTCGTCTTTGTTAAATCTACAATTTGTCATTGTCGTCGATTGCTAATTTGTGCTTTCATGCTTGTGGATAAATTGATTCTCCAGAGCCAAATTAATGGAACCCAAAGGCCTACAAGACCTATGACAAGTCCAATTACTGTATTATTGTCTCTATTTATATATGACATCCACATACACATATGCAAGTGATGAGCAATTTAATTCGTCTGTAGTTGGCAGCATAAAAATTCCAGGATAGTGACATAGATTGGTTACACTGCTTCGTGTTTGTTTATATCTAATATTTGTCATAATTGTCGATTCATAATTTGCTTTATATTTGTGGACAAATTGATCTATATAGCGCCACCTCGAAAGTCGAATTACTGTATTATTTTGTGTACTTATGTATGGTACCTATATACATGGTGAGCAATTTGATTTGTCTGTAGTTGGAAGTATAAAAATTCCTGGATTCAAACACTTTATTCTGCATAGATTAGTTATGCCGTTTCGTGTTTGTACATCTCTACAATTTGTCATTATTGTCGATTGCTAATTCATGCTCTTACATTTGCGGATACATTGACTTCTGCAGGACTAAATTTATAGAACCCAAACACAGTTTTTGCAGGACCTATGACAAGTCGAATTACTGTATTATTGTATTTGTACATAGTATGTATGTACATATGTATATACACCGTTGAGTTGTCTGTAGTTAAGAGCATAAAAGCTCCCAGATTAGAACATTTTGTCCTGCATAAATTGGTAACAGTGTTTCGTGTTTGTCTATACTTACTATTTGTCATTGTTGTCGATTGCAAATTTGTGCTTTTGCACTTGTGGATAAACTGATCTGTACAGGGACAAATTTATGGTACCCAAAGCAGTCAAGATCTATGATAAGTCGAATTACTGTATTATTGTATTGGTATGTATATATTTGTGTACATCGTAACCAATTTGATTTTTTTGTAGTTGGAAGCTTAAAAATTTCCTAATTAGAACATTTTGTTCTTCGTAGACCGGTTACTATACTAATTGTCATTATTGTCGAATGTTTATTTGTGGTTTTTGTTATCGTTAATAAACTTTTGTATATTGGTTTAAAATCAGTCTTTGTAAAGATGTTAAATTAGACAACGTCGTTTATGGAAGAACAAGATATTTTCGTTGTTTTGTTTCATTTTCAGAAACAATTAAAGATAGGTTATGGACGTATTCATTGTAATTGTGTTTCTAGCAGTTTCGACAGAATATTTTGAAGAAGAAATAGGTAATACGTTTGAAGGAATAAATTAAAAAGCAGTGGTCTTAAGTTAGAGCTCCAGGGTACCCCTAACATAAAGTGGTAGATTCTGAATTTGTATCGTTTGTAAAAAAGGAATTCTTTCTATTTTGTAGATACAAGTCAAAAAACGTATTTATAAAAGTATCCATGCCAAATGTGTTCAATTTTTCGATTAAAATGTTAGCGAAAGTATGGAAGAAATCAGTATTAGGAACTGTGAGATACACTGGATGAAAGAACTGTCAAGTAATATTAATACTGATTACTTGTATTAATATCACTTAACAGTTCTTTCGTCCAGTGTATTTCACAGTTCCTAATATATGGTCGCAAGAGGAATGATCGCACTATAAATATATTCATAGCGGATAGCTTCAAAGACCTTAGCAAGATTTGGTGAAATCGTAATTGGACGATAGTAAGCTATCTTCATAACACCATTTTTTTAATAGCAGGACAAATTCTAACAATTTTCCATGTAGTTGGAGAAAATGATATCTGAAAAGTTAGATTAAATATCTTAGATAAGGGTTCTGCACGAAATATGGCTCAATGCAAACTTACTTTTCATTGCCTTCAATTATCAAATTCTTAGCAACTATTTGTTCACTACGCAGGTTAGAAGACATGTCTGAAAATTTATACTTCACTTCTTTGTTATGAAACATGTTAGCGACAGTGGAAGTACACATGGTAAATGCGTCAACTATATTCTTGATATAATTAAACTCAGTCTCAACATTGTCCATCTTTCCAGGTATTCTAGCCGAGTCAACTTTAAATTGAAAGAACTGCCAGGAGGAACGGAGATCATTAACAAATTTATGTTGAATAAAGCTAGTTAATGCTTCCAGTAGCCTAATTTAATTTTAAATTTAACCAGTCGACATAATTGCTAACACGCAGCACCAGTGGATTTCAATTTTGTATAATAATAATGCTTTAATGTAAGACTTTTCTTACCAAGGATTTATCAAACCCGTACGAATAAGATTTCTTTATAACAGCCAGATGAATCAATACGGCGTACAACTGGTTATAAAATATCTCTATGACTATGCTGACATCAAAAATATTCATTAAAAATGACCAGTTAATATTACTAAATATAGTAAAGTATTAAGATAATATAACAATCCAAAATGAAGGCTTTAATATCTAAACAATTATTTGAACTCGCTGGCCCAAAAACAATAACATAATCTGATCATAAACATGGTGATCATGTTTGAAGTCTCTGAAAACTAACTTGCAACACCCTGTATATAGAATGTAGACGTCATGTTAAACGTAAAACGAAGATTTTGTGTAAATTGTATGTTTTCCATAACCAGCTCTAGAATGACGAGGGTTTCCAGTTATTAATCAAACACACAAAACAAAGACTCAATAATGAACAACGAAGTTGGTTTTCATACAAATCAATGCGACTGCCACGATTATTATCTTCTTGTTTGTCATTTGCCTCAAACTTGTTCCCTCTTTTTTTCGTGCCCTGATCGTGTTCTGGTCGTTCACTCTCACGTGTATAATTAACGAAGGGAAACATTGCTATTTGATGGGGTCCGAATCTCGGATAGGTAAAAGTACGCCAAAACGCCGCCGGATCTTCTGATAGCGTGGACCTCGACCATGATTTAATGTCAATTCTGGAAATGACCTGACCAGTAGCTGATCTAATTATCGGATTTACGTCTGATCTAAGCCCCGTGTGAGCGAATCTCCACTGGCTTCCGTTCCCTTTTCCGATTATGTGAGAAATTGATGATTTGCCGATGGCAGTATCCATAAATACAATAATTTACTGTCACTAGACGTAGATAGGCACATGATATATGCATATGCATGAATGAAAAATTTTCATAACTTGATAATCTGATGTGAAAATTTCGTTATTAATATATTGATGGAATGCTCAAAGCTTACAAAACAACTATATATAGACATGAAATATTTATCTGACGATATTTTAAACTACAGTAGTCACTAAAAGTACAGTTTCTTCGAAATTTAACTTTAACTAGCAATTCCAAACATAATAGCCTACTTGAAAGTAATTTTAATGGAGCCTGTGGTAGATTAACTTAATCCTTTAAGGTTGATATACAACCCCTTTCCTCATTACTTTTCGTATTCTATAGACGTATTTCGACAACTAAGTTGTCATCATCAGCAGACAATTAAACAGTGTCGCACCTAGAAAACTACGGCAGAAACCCGCATGAAACAAATTCCCTACGCGATCTGTACCGTCGAAAGTCAAAACGCACACTTTTACTTAGTGAATCTATTTTCTTATTGTGAATAAAAAATTATTTGAACATTTCTACTATTCTAATTTTAATCACTTTTTATATCGTATATATAATATAATGCAGTTTTTGAAAAGACTTCTTTTCTCCTCGAAGGACTCGAACCCGCGATCTCGTTCTATCTGGGAATGTGCTATAACTGTTAGACTATGGAGACAGTGAATTCGACTCCTTCTAATGTGCCGTAAATTATATAATGGAAATAGCTATTAAACGAAAACTCGCGGTAGGTTATTAATTGCAGATAATTATACGGCTTTTCGATACTAAACTGAAAGATTCTAAATTTAACCGTTTTTTACATTATATATATATATATTATAGAAATTTTAGAAAATACTTCTATTATTCGCCCGGCACTCGAATCCTCGACCTCATTCTCTGCGGGAACGTGTCATCACCATTCGACTATAGAGAATTTGAGTCCTTCTAATGCGCTATAAACTGCATTATGGAAACAGTTATTAAAAGAAAACTCACGGTATGTTATTAATTATGTATGTTATGCACTTCTATGTGGTTAAATTGGAATTTGTTAGTTCAGCATGGTAAAAGCGCATAATTATATGCTTTTTTACTATTTATTCGTTTCTGGAATAATATTGGTAATTCTATTTGGCATGTTATTTATTATAAGATTGATAAATTAGATAGATATAACTCTTAGCCCTTTGTGGGGAGTATTAAATAGTTCTATCACCACTTGTACTTCACTCTATCCAAACCATTCCATAGACGTTCGATAATATTTACAACTTTGCTTTGTGGTGATCTATTTATTGTCTTGTAGAGCTTCCTTTTTCAGTTCTGCAAAATATTGCTTTGCGAATCGGAGTGTTGTCTTCATAGAGAAACTAAAATCTTCGTTAGAGCTGACGTTCTTCGGATTCTAAACGCTTCTATAAAATTTTAATTTCGTTTCAGTACTAAACAAATATTAATTTTTATAAGCGAACCCATCCCAATAGTTTCAGGCTTAAACTGTATGTCTGTATGTCCGTTACTTTTGCAGAAGCGTCCGCTAATATTTTCTCTTCTCTTGATCTTCAATAGCTCAAATCTATATTCAAATTCCATCAATATTATGCTCTGGTTTTTGCGTATGCTTGTATCTTCTACTTACACTCAATAACAAAAGAAACGAATAACGCAGTAAAAGTATATATTTTCAAACCAAATTTTGCAATTGCAGTCTCACGTTTTAGAGACAAAAATTAAAAACTGCCCTCCCTTTTCGACGTCGGACGCTTGTTCATGTTTTCCAATTTTCATCCCAAATTTTATGACGTCATTCTAATCTCCGACTATCATCATAGCATGCCTACTTTCATCATAGCATAGTATTGACTATGCGGTGACGGAAAATCAACTAAAGCGAAGGAATACGGGGTCATATCAATTGCATTGTTATTCTATGGCATATCTTCCAAAAAAATATTTTCCACAGGTCTTGAAGTACTACGCCGATTCTTAAGAGCAAGCAATCTTATTCTCATATCTCCGATTGGTAGTTCTTCTAATTCGACCAAAGCTGGTTCTGCGGCATTGACTACTCTTCTGAACCAATCTCTCAAACTAACTTTAGTTACCTCCTGTATATTAATTAGCAAAGGATTCTAAATGTAGTCCTATGTTACAAACAGCGTTTTATTATTCTAAATATTTTAAACAAAGAGAGTTTAATTTTGCAATTTAATTCAAAAGAAGGAATAGCTATTAAAGAAAGTCAGAAATCATTGAAGATGCTCAAATTTACAAACTATTCACAGTTATAAAGGAATGTTGGAGGCAATAGAGAAATGAGAAAATCTTTCACTTTCGTTGGTGGAGTCACTACAAATAACGGACGATGTACACATCCAATTGAACGTTTTAAGTGACGAAGAATTAATCTAGTTATAGATAAGTGAAACAGTGCTTTAAACAAAGATTCAGATTATATCAGATTCAGATAAATATGTAATGATGTGCTTCTCCAGAACTTCGAATATTATATATATATATATATATATATATATATATATATATATATATAATTGAAGTTCTGGAGAAGCACATCATTCACTTATCTATCTATATATATATATATATATATATATATATATATATATATATAAATATACTTGAGGTATGCAGGTGTTATATCACTAGATGAGGAAGGATTGTTTTCTTTGTATAAGAAAATTTTTTCATTGCGGCGTACATCGCTGAGTGAAACGCTAATAGAAGCATAGCAGATGCTGCAGATATATAGCCAAGTTCAGAGATTGATATTCTTTTGCAGAAAAGTAAATATTTCACAATTTTTTATATATTATTCAAATTTCCCCCCATGTGGGATATAGATATTTTGAGCCAGTTTACATATCAGAGTGCGCGTTTGCGGATGACCTTATGATATTCGATGGGAATAATAGTGCACTAAAAGAAAACCTAGTAATATGGAGCAGAGCGCTCAATAAATGCAGCCTAAAGATAAACACAGAAAAGGCCAAAATTATGGTACTCGGAAAGAACAAGACGCAAACCAGCATGCGGATCTATAGCAAAGAAATTGAGCAAACGAACAGCTACAAATATCTAGGAGTTACCATACAAAAAGATGGGAAAATGAAGCAGAAATAAACAATAGAATTGAAGGAGCAAATAAAGTGTGCTATGCCCTGAATAAAGCACTTATCAGGAAAACAGAAATAAACAAAAAAAAAACAAAAATAACGGTATTTAAAACGATCTTTAAACCTATATTGACTTTTGGATGTGAAAGCTGGACCCTCACGAAGAAACAAGACTCGAAAATACAAGCAACGGAAGTCACAAGAAGAGACCAAATGAGAAACGAGGTAATAAGAGAAACGTTGGAAGTTGAATCAATAAAGAGCTCAATAGAAAAACAACAAATGAGATGGTTTGGTCATTTAATCAGAATGGGACCTAACAGACAAACAAAAAAGATATGGCAAGCAAAGACAAATAGGAGGAGCTGGGACGAGACAATGGAGGAAATAGTAAGGAAGAGAGACAAAAACTGGCAAGAGGCCAAGATATTGGCGCGGGACAAAAGGAAATGTGCAGAGTTCGTGCATATGGGCAAACAAGCACAGTGAGATGAGAAAGTGACAACCAAACTGAGCGTAGGTGAAGTGAGAACCGAACCTAGTGAGAGGTGAGAGTGATAATAGACCTCAGAGCGAGCGGAAGTGAAAATGTACCTTACACCGAAAGGTGGAAGGGGACTGGATTATATACTCAATGACATTAGAAGTGTTACACCTAGAAGGAATAGTTTCCTGGACGTGATTTTTTGGTATTGTGATAAGAGGGTAAGACGCCGTCGTGGAGAGCGACGTGATATTGGATTTGCTGTTGAGAGGCATGTGCACAGGACTGTTGGAGTAATGGTTTGGGGGGCTATTGCATATGGAAGCCGATCACCTCTTCTGTTTATTCGGGGCAGTATGACAGCTGCGCGTTATGTTGATGACGTCCTACAAACCACTTTATTGCCTTATCTAGATGGCCGTCCACACGTCCTTTTTCAACAAGACAACGCACGTCCACATATTGCTCGTCGTACTATGGACTTTCTACGAGAAGCTGGCGTTAATGTTTTGCCGTGGCCACCCCGTTCACCGGATTTAAATCCCATCGAACATGTGTGGAACATAATGGGGAGAAGACTGACCAATTTGAACCATCCTCCACACTCTGGCACAGTTAATTCATCAAGTTCAAGTTGCTTGGAACGAGGTGCCACAAGCAGACATCGACCATCTTATTTTGTTGATGCCTAGACGTGTACAGGAGTGTCTACAGCTACGGAGTCGCCAAACACATTATTGATTTTTTTTCAAATTAATGTTAATAAAATTTCTTGGAAATCTGATCGTTTCATTCTTGACTTAAGCTTATCACATTACCAAAAAATCACGTCCAGGAAACTATTCCTTCTAGGTGTAACACTTCTAATGTCATTGGGTATATATGTAATCAAATTCCTTGACGTCTAACGTATTGCTACGTATTGAACGTATGAATATGGTAGTTCTATTGATAACTTTTACTAGGAAAATAACAAACATTTAATTTACCAATATACACAAACGAGATGTTTAATGTATCCAAACAATTATTTATTCAACAGTACACTAAACGCACAAATATTTTACGAGATTTAAACAAAAGTTCTAATTATTACGTGTAACCTGATTGATTGACTAAAATTCTAAAAGAGGTGGATGTTTTTTAAGAAAGCAGTCATATTTTTGAACACTTTCTTAGGATCTTGTTTTTAATTAATTACTGTTGCTAATGTATTTCTACGTAAATCTAATTTCTGTTTATAATTTTTCTTTTTTGTGTTATTATAAGAAAATAATATTTCCAAATATTGCTTGTAGTTCTGTAGATTAGTGCACAAATAACTTTTCTTTAAAATGTTCATTTTGGCACTTAAATTCTTTTAATTTTAAATTTTTTAATTTCATTACTAAATTTACAATTTCCGTTTTTTCGCAATTCATTATTAATTCGACTATTTTCATGATATAATGCAGAGTAATAAAAATAAGCGAAAATATTAGTAATCAGATTTAAAAGTGAGAAATCTTAAAACTTCTAATCGACTTTCAAGGATTTAATTTAAATCTGCTGACTCGCGGTATTATATGAAGTGTTCTTAAAACGACAGACATTTACGGACAGGGAAATCTCTTGCAAAATTGCGATTTATGCAATCGGAGTAAATTGAAATAGTCGATGGGATGCGCCCTCGATTTAATTTATATTAAGTTTCTTATCTTGTCTCATGTCATTGCTGTTGGAAAAGGTTACGTCGTCTAACTCTGATTTAACTCTAGAATTTGTAAAATAGAAAGCATTTAGATAATCTGCACGAAAAGTTTTCGAACAGGTTTCTTAAGAAAGCTCCTGCAAGATGATATCTTTCATCATTGTTATTTGCTCTGTGTCGAATATACTTTACAACGCTAAAGGGAATGAAATTTTTATTTATGTCAGAAGAGAACGTCTTTAATACATACATACGTTTTAACATTCGATAAAAGAAAATGAAGATAAATGAAAAATATAAATTCGCCTACTTTGTCATTCCCAGAACAATATTAAAATTTACAAGTAAAACTCCGGGTTCCTTGCCATAATATAGATACATTATCAATGTCGGGTACGTTTCATTTTGCATGTTATATATTTTTCTCTGTAGGCGTTTCTCGAAGTGTAAGGTAATCTGGAAATAAATATAAAAGGCATAAGTACGTACTTATGCAAAACTTACTCAGCAAAGGTTTTACATTTCGACATAAAGAATATGTACATACCATGTAACAACGCTGTAATATTTTATATTGCGCCAGTAGAAGCAGTTAAGAAACACTTTATGATTAGGTACTCCCCTAAAACTTTCTTAATGTACGAGTCTTATTTTCCCTATTGTCTTTTGTAATTTTTTTAATGGCATAGTGAATTCAGATGGAAATAAAACTCACATTGTTTTTGTATAATGCGTTGTAGGTGAATATTTGTTTTGAGTAAAATTTTATTATGCTACCTACATTTTATGCAAAGTATTTGAATCAGAATATAAAAAGTTTAAGCCTAGTGAAAATTTGATAGGTAACAATGTAATATATTTAATAATTTATTATATCTATACCTTGTCTCAGAATAAGAAGGATTTTTTTTTATTATGGAAAAGTAAATGAAAAAAAAATCATTTTAATGGAAGTATGATTGTACAAACGTTACTTTTTGGATTAATATGTACAATATATCCAATATTATTTTTATTATTATTATTATTATTGAAATAAATTAAATAAGTTATTAGTATTAAAATAAAACAATGCCGAAATGTAATTGAACATTTACAGATTATGAAAAATGGTGGATATCTGGGATTCATTTATCCATATTAAACTTGCTTATTGAAGAACCAATGAAATCTCGTAAAAATATATACTATTTTGGCGCAATATTTGAATCACTCTTTCTTGTTCTGAGACAAGGTATGGTTCCATAAATACTGTTATACATATTATGAAGTATTACCATTTAGTATAATAAACATTTCTAATAAAGAGGATTAAAGAAAAACACCAGAATTATTCGAAATGTCTCCTTGGACTTTCAAACATGCTTTTAAACGACCTGACCACCATCGATTGCAGTACACGTTCTTTAGGAAAATTAGCGGTTATTATAAGAGATTCTCTGAAGTTTTCTATATTTCTATGTCTTTTACTGTAAGTGGTCTTTTTAGTTTAGACCACAATTTGTAGTGCAAAAGATTTAAGTCAGGATTTTCTGATGGCCGCTCAGAAACTTTTCCAGTCAAGCTTGTGTGTTGTTTGTTTTCTATTGAATAAAGTAGCATGGGGTACCTTGGTTTATGTATCTCTAAGATATCACTTCGATTTTTTTTTGTAAAAACGCATATCAAAGAGGCTTTCATAGCTAACCTCCCAGTACATCATGACGGAAACGAGTCTTCTTTGTACCTTTTTAATAACATTTCTAGTTTTTACAGATGAATGTGCATACATACGGTCATGTTACTTCTTGAAATCTTCTTTAATCGTAAATATTTTTTCATGAGCAAGTAAAATTTTAAGTAGCATCTTAGATCTTTCTCATTTTTTGTTATTTAGAGCGTCGGTCAATAAGTGTCTTATACTTCTACTGATAGCTCAAGTTACTTTTGATAATACGAGACATGCTTTCTGAATTATTTGCATTTTTCTTATGATTTTTCCTTCCGCAGCTGGTTACGGTGAATTCTGTTCTCAACCGCTTTAGCTGTTGCTGGTGTTCGAACAACGCAAGGCCGACTAGTTCGTGGTCGGACACTGATTAAAGATGTTCCGTTAAAACAATTACAAATCTATGGCTTATTTTTGCCTAGAATAACATTACTAAAAAGAAATAAAATTATTGTTTTACACCGGGATGGTTATAGCCAAGTGAAAATATCAAAGATAGTGAAATATTCCCGGTATGCCGTGCAGTAAACAATAAAGAGAGTGACTGAAACCAGCAGTGTAAGTAATAGACCAAAGAGTGGACGTCCAAAAGGGATCAGTAAAGTTGATGCACAATTTTTAAAAGTTAGTCCCTTAAGAAATCGTAAGAAAGTTAACGCAGAACTAGCACAAGATCTTGCGCAAACGTCTGGTACTTCGGTACATGCTTCAACAGTAAGGCGATACTTGCTTAGATCAGGCTCGAGGGGAAGCGTCGCCGTGAAAAAAACCCTTACTGCGACGAGGTAATAGAGAGAAACTGTTAAACACGGAACTTGGAGAGCGGCAAGTACTACGAACTGATGAAACAAAATATCAATTATTTGGAACGAACAGACGTCAGTATGTAAGACGACGCTCTGGTGAATCGTTATGGGAACCATGTTTACACACCACCATAAAGTATAGAGGAGGCAATATTCAAGTTTGGAGTTGTACTTCGGTAGCAGGTATGAGTGAAATTGTAAAAGTAGAGGGTAAATTAACTGGTGAGAAACGCAGAACACTATTAAAAGAACATGCCATACCATCAGGGCAGCGACTTATTGGCAATAATTTCATTCTACAAGATAATGGTCTCCAGCATACCTCAAGACTTGTGAAAACTTATTTAACATAGCAGGAAGCAAATGGGATATTGAAGACTATGATATGGCCACCTCGAAGTCCTGGCTTAAATATTATTGAGCATGTGTGGGATCGTCTTGACAAAAACAAGTGTGAAAGGGGGCCAAAAACAAAAACGAACTGTGGAGCATACTACAGAAAGAGTGGTACAATATTCCTAAAAATTTTATTAATTCGTTAATGGAAAGCCTACAAAGAAGAATGCACGATACCATAGAAAATAAAAGTGTTCATTCAAAATATTGAAAATTTAAGTTGTTTATGTTTAAATATCGATATGTGTTAGTCTTTATACATTAAAAAAAATTTTAACTTGTGTTCGATTATTATTTATCCTTTTATAATAGTTTCTTGTAAAATTCAAGAAGGTTCTTTTTTCTTGTGCATGGTACTATATATTTATATATATATATATATACATCAGAATTCAGATTAAATTCTAAGAGAGGGTTGCTTTTCTTCGCTTAAGATGAAAAACTCATGTGAACTGGTCGACAACTTACAAAGTATATAAAATAAAATTAACTGTTATAAACAATTTTTACATCAGTTTAACTGATATACATATATATATATATATATATATATATATATATATATATGAATATTTAAAAAATTGTGTCCTAATACGTTTAATATTACAAAAAATTATTCGACAGACGCTTTTATTTGATACGTACATTTTTATTGAGACAAATGCAGAACTTCAGAACTCAATAAGAAGACAAATTGTAAATATTACTCTTCGAATAAAAAGTATGAGTAAGTTTTTCAAAGGGCGTTTGGCAATATTATCGTCGTCGACTGTCTTTTGAAGGCCGATACACGCGCCCTCTATAAAAACTTGAAGAAATAATGTTCCGGGCATGACGAAGTCGTTTGTTACATCTGGTCCAAAATCACTGCGTATATATTTATGAGACAGACTACACAGTGCCAGATATGACGATACTCAAACCCCATTATGACACGTGGAATGGCAGGGTTGACCGTGGAATCAAAAGAGACGGAGAATACGGATTGTGGAAGGGACAGAAATTTGCAAGAAGCACGTTGTTCGAGCGACTTTTGCTACTGCTGTTTGAGCAATAAAAATGATGTATCGCGTCTACGGACCGTGAGACGGATCTATTCGAACGGGATAATATTAAAATAGAGAAAAAAGTTTGCTGTGTGAACGCTATGATCAGATTGCCGAAGACAGAATCCATATGAAGTAAGTAAAAAAATAAATGTGCTGTTTGGGATAATTTGTCTGGAAGACTCTGATCTAAAAAACGACTGGTAAGGGACTGGTAGCAATATTAAATGTATCGCCTGTTTAATACAAAATTTGTTCAGAAGTATTACATACGTAGCATTTATTAATCCATCAAATAAAACAATAATGTATCTTCTAGATTTCTTAACAATTTGCTATTAATTAGTATCCTCCTAATATATATTTTCGCAATAAATTATAACTATTCTAGTCTCTTATACATTCCAAGGTCTTTGAAAGAGCTTTACTTTTATATAAAATCCGTTTTCATATGTACAAACTTAGTGTAGCGGTATTTGAGTTTCTCCCCGTATCTCTCCGTATTGTAAGATTATTGTAAATAATCAAACTAGATTTTAATTCCAGATAGTTCCTTACCAAATCCGTTCACAGTACACTATTTTTTCAAATGGATAAACAAGAAAAAGTACGGGCGTGGTCCCAGAAGTACCCGATTAATAAGTTCGATACCCTTTTCATAATAAGAACTGTCTTGCTCCTCAAAATAGCCATTAACTGTCGACATCACTTCTTCATCATTTTTTTTAAGTTTGGGAACAGAAAATAATCCGAGTGGGCTAAATCTGGCGAATAGGGTGCATGAGGTAGCAATTCGAACTTTAATTCATTAATTTTGGCTATTGCAATAACAGATTTGAGAGCTGGTGCATTGTCATGATGAAATAATACCTTCTTCTTAGCCAAATGCGGCAGTTTTTGCTCGATTTCTTCGCTCGCCGTTGATAGTTTTTCCTTTTTCAAGATAGTCAATGAAAATTATTCCACGAGCATTCCAAAAAACCGATGCCATGACTTTGCCTGCAGATGAAACGGTCTTCGCCTTCTTTGGAGCCGGTTCTCCCTTTTGAGTCTATTGTTTTGATTGTTCTTTTGTCTCGGGTGTGAAGTGATGGACCCATGTTACATCTACAGTTATGAAACGGCGCGAAAATTCTGCTTTGTTGCTGTGAAACTTCGCTAAACACTCAAATGAAACATCTTCACGACACTGTTTTTCTCGAGTGCGGGCAAACGCGGTACCCATCTTGTACACAGCTTTCTCATGTCCAAATTTTCATATAATATGCGATGTACCGCACTTTTTGAAATGCCTGCTATGTCTGCTAGCTCGCGCAATTTCAGTCGACGATCATCCAGTACCGCTTTTTGGATTTTCTTCACCACTTCTGGAGTCGTCACCTCATTTAGTCGACCACTGCGATGCTCGTCTTGGCAACTCGTACGTCCTCGTTTAAACTCTGCTATCCAATATTTCACTGTTGTAAACGAAGGAGCAGACTCACCCAGAGTAGAATATAGTTCGGCTTGACAAACAAATACTAAATAACGTAACGTTTTCAAACTTGAACATATGCTTTATAGATTGTGTACTTTTTAATGCAGTGATATTTTTCAAAAAACTACCGCCATCTCTAGGTCAGGCTGGGTACTTATAGGACCACCCTCGTAGCTAGGGTCTAAGTTCGGGGAATAAGGCTGTTTAGTCATCTTAACGTAGAGTAAACATTTTTGCAATAAATTTTAAACAGACTAACATATTGTGATGGAACAGAATTTTTCTTTGTCAAATTTGTTCGGACGGAAATGGATTTGTCAATAAAATCTCGTTAGAAGCTAGGTTGTGTTCATGATAGGGAAGCCTTTCAAAATACTCGTCAACGTCTTCATGAAACTGGCACATTTGTACCTAATGGAGGACTAGGAATGCCAAACGCAGTAACAACACTAGAATTGGACGAAAATGTGCTGAACATGGTTGAGAGAAAAGCAGATACTACTACAAAAAAGATACTTTCAATGAAAGTAATAGGACCATTTAGAAAATTTTGAAGTAACCGTACTTGTAACCATACCATATTAAGGGCGTTTAGATTACAATCATAGCAATTTTCCTCTACATATTTTTCGTCAATGGCTTTGGCATAAAGTAGTTCAAATCCTTCAAATACTGGTGCTTATTAACTTTCATAATAACTACGTGTTAATCCACATGCGGTAGAAAATCGTTTTTAATATCAATTTTCATTAAATATTTCCGTTGAAATTGTAAGTGACTGGTTAGTTAGATCAATATTCCTATCAGGAAAACTTACTGGCGAGGCGTATCGACAGTCTTTGCAAGAATCATTACCCAGGTTTGTAAAGGATTTGTAATGTAGTTTATGTACGACAGTGCACCAGCATACTTTAACGTGACTATTCGTAACTTTTTAAACGTAACGTACGAAGATCGCTTTGTTGCTCACTTATAATATGGCTTGGTCCACGCTCAGACTTACCCATGGATTTCTTCTTATGAGCCCATTTAAAGACATTAATGCACATTCTTCTAAAGGAACATGAAGATTTGGGAAATGGGATAACTGATGGGTGTTATGCAGTGAGAAATAGCCCTGCTATTTTTTGAAGAGTTCTTGGGTCAATGAGGGGAAGATTAGATAAGTGCATCTTATCTGGCAGTAGTTACTTTTGTAGATAAAGAATCCTTACATGTAATAGTAAATAATAAAATATTGTTTTCTTTTCGAAAATCCTTTTCGCCCAGTATCTTCGAAACAAAGCGAATTTTTGCCGCATATTTAATAAACACCCTATATATAGGTATGTTATTTATTTTTTAATATATTCTTTATTTTTTTAAGAACAAATGCTTTTTGTTGACTGTTTTACCTTTGTACGTAAGGAGTTATATTACTTAACATTTGCAAAAATTTTCTAAATCGCTTTGGCAATTAAATTGTATTAATATGAATACAGCAAAGTTGCCTAAATTAATATATTGTGCACCAAAAGTTATACATATCTACCCTAAAAGGATGTAGGTAACTCTGAGAAATTATTGTTCTTTATACACACAGTTATAATGTTTTAAAAAATATTAAAATTATATAATTTTTTAACCGAAGTAACTCTAAATTTTATTTAAATAATACTGTTAAAGTTTCAATTTATAACTACAAATTAAGAATAATAAAAACCTGTAAAACAAATCGAAAATTCATTTAACAAATAATTCACGGAACGAAGATTCGTATACAATGTAACACCATTAATTATCCTAACTTTAAAACACCAAGCGATAGTGAATATATGTACATATAATAGGGACAGAATATTAAAACAGGTAAACGTTAAATATAAATCTACATGTATATATCCAGATTTACGTATTTTGTTCATATCAATTTTTATTTGCGCGGGAATTAAATAAATACGTTACTGAATTTTAACGTCCAAACTTCAAAAGAATGGAACTCATCGATTTTAATTTCAATAGCGCAGACATCAATATGGAACAGATGTTTGGAAAAAATGCGATTAATTGAACCAGATTATAAAATATTCGATTTGAAATTTTTGCGCATTTGCAAGTGATAGGCTACTAGTCAAAAAGTGCAGAGTTAACCAAACTGTCAATCAAATTCACGTAAATTGAGACGCAAATTACCGTTTCAAATAAAAGGACATGTTTACATAAAAAGAAAATATTAAAATGTTTTTTTTTGTTGTATGCCCGTTATACTTTTAGACATTTCGTTAAAATTTGATAGAAGCAGATATGTGTTTTATTAACATCGGGAATTCGGTATTATTTACTTGTACACCATAATAGAAAACATTTGAAAATTTTCAATTTCAGAATTATTATTTTAATTCATGTACTAAGTCGTTAACAGGTTTATTAATACTTGTGTGTAAATGGATCGTGCCGTAATTCTAATATTATATACGCCTGTCGTAACCGTGACGCATGTGTATTTATAATATGCATGTAATATCTTTTAAAATAATGTCATTATCGGTAGTACTTTTTATATTACATGCATTAAAGATTTGTACATTTTTACTTATAAAACTGATATGACTGTAATCAATTTCTTCTTTTAGCTCTTCTTTGAGACGTCGCTTTTCTATGAGTCTTGAAAGACAGTCTGCAGTGTGATTCTCTTTACCTGAAATATGTTTGATCTTGAAATTGTAGTTCATTAAAATAACTGCCCATCGTTGAACGCGGCTAGCTGACATTTGCGGTATACTCTTCTTATCACCGAAAATGTAAATCAATGGCTTATGGTCTGTAAGCAGTTCGAACTCACGCCCAAATACAAACTGATGAAAATACTTGACACCAAAGACTATCCCGAGAGCTTCTTTATATAACTGTGAAAACTTCTGTTCAGCAGATGACAAAACTTTCAATGCATAAGCTATCGGCCTTTCGCTTCCATCGCGCATTACATGTGAGAGTACTGCACCTAAACCTACTGGCGATGCATCACATGTGAGCCGTAGAGGTAAGCGAGTATCGTAAAACATTAACACTTCCCTCGACTGTAGACGTGCTTTTGTAGCCTTGAAGGCTTCTTCACAATTTGAAGTCCACTTGAAATCGGATTCTTTCTTCAGTAGTTCATAAAGTGGTTTTGCTATATCGGCGTAGTTCTTTGTGTACTTGGAATAGTGATTGACCATGCCCAAATATGACTGCAACTCTTTCTTATTTACAGGACGCGCTACTTTGGCCATCGGCATTTATTTCGTTGCCAAGAAATTTGATCTGTTTTTTGCACAATTCTACTTTTTCTATGCATATAGTCAGTCCTACTTCTTTCAATTTGTTTAAGACTAAAATCAAACATTCGTCATGCTCCTCTTGAGTCTTGCCGCTAATGCGAACGTCGTCAAAATAGATTGTCACACCATCTATATTACCAAGTAATTGATCCATTTCCCTTTGAAACCATCCAGGTACCGAAGCTGGGCCGAAGGGGGCACGCACATACTGAACTTTTGCCGGTAATGAACACACGCTAAATAAACTTTTAGCCTCGTCGCCAAATTTTAATATCTTTATTAATTCAAACAAAGAATCAGGTGAATATCAACTGTGAGAATAATAAAATAGAGAGACTTGTCAGTTATTAATATTATAATGTTTATTTGAATATGTCTTGTTATTAATTAATAAAGATATTACAATGCAAATATTGCACCTAGTTCAACTCCAGCCAGTCTCATGCGAGTCGATCGTTGATAGTGTATGTTGTGACTTACGTCATAACTGAAATTGTCCATATTCGAGTAGCAGTAGATTTACACAGAAATGTTTATGTCTGCCATAAGCGAGAATTAGACGATAATAAAGCATCAACAAGTACACAGACGAGCGTTGTGTCGAAGATGAAATCAAGAAAATGTTCTCGAAAATATCTGAATTTTGAGTTTACCAGAACTGAGTAAATGAAGAAGAGAGACTACTGTGAGTTATTTCCAGAATTTGCCAGCAGACAGCATAAAACCTATTCAACTTGGCGACATTTCGAAACACTTTATAGTGAGTACATTAACAAACTCTAATTCTACGAATTAAAACTAAAATCATGTGGGAAGCAATAATTATTTTTCAAAAAGCTTTGTACGTTGAATGAGAAGGCTTTACAAGCCACATATAAAGTTTCATGTAAAATAACCAAATGTAAAAAGCTTCACACTATTAGTGACGAATTAATTCTGCCAGCTGCGATTGAGATTGTGGAAACTATATTTGGAGATAATTTTGTCAAATAATTGCCTATACCGTTTTTATATGATACTGCTCCCTGTCGAATTAGTGCTATAGCGAAAGATGTAGAGCATCAGCTTTTCGAAAAGTTCCATAACCAATTGTTTTCTATTCAGCTTGATGAGACAACAGGAAGCAGAAAAAAATGCTCATTTAATTTCTTATATAGGATTTTGTGATGGTATGCCAGCAGTAGAAGAAGTACTACTAGTAGTACTTTTCTGCAAACTAATGGCACTCAGAGCAACTTTATTTGCCGTATTGAATATATGAAATAATTTTGTAAATGAGACGAACATAGAGTGGAAAAATTGCTTCGAAATATGTAACGATGGTGCTCGTACAATGTCTGGAAGACTATAAAGATTGCAACCTGTTGTGAAACATAAATCACCACAGTGTAGCTGGACACATGTATTCCATCGTGAAGTTAGTCTAAAAGATGCGTAGTATTCGTAATTAGACAATCGATAAGAAGAATCCCACTGCAGTCCTAAAAGACAGTACTTAGAACTTTCTGACGTGTATGGCCTTTGTCTACTTCGGAGCATTTGTGCCGGTCTGTTTATAGTTGCGATTGTTGTTTAATTTCGAATGCATAATGGTTTATCCAGGTTTTATCAACCGTTTTTATTCAACGCCAAAAGTATTTTAGATCACAGCTTAACTTGCTAAAGTATGGGCTGATATGCGTTCTCGATTGCGTTTGTGGTCCATTCTGCACATATTTTTTATACATAATCTATAAGCAATATCTAAACCACTAAGTTCCAGAATACACATGTCAAAGTCCATTACATTGAATAATAATATATTGTACTCGGTACAGCCAATATGTTTCCAGGAGTGACTGCAGTTTATTTTTCAAGCTGCAGAGAAATGTATTTCCTATTAATTTCTGTATACCATTTGTTATGGTACATAGTACCTGTAAGAGAGCCCCGGTCACTTTAAAATCGTTAATTATTGCAGGGTGGTGTTGTGAAAGTATTTATTTTCTGGATATGAGTTTAGTTTCTATAGATTTTATAAATAATTAGTATTTAAAAATTTCCGAAACAATATATAAAGAATTAAGGGAGAAAAAGGACAAATCGTAATTTAAAATTCACATGGAGAAAGAAAACATTCTCATCTATCTATTTAGACTGTAACGTTGATTTTCAATTTAATAATACTCAAAAGGTATTAGTGCTATAGCGAAAGATGTAGAGCATCAGCTTTTCGAAAAGTTCCATAACCAATTGTTTTCTATTCAGCTTGATGAGACAACAGGAAGCAGAAAAAAATGCTCATTTAATTTCTTATATAGGATTTTGTGATGGTATGCCAGCAGTAGAAGAAGTACTACTGGTAGTACTTTTCTGCAAACTAATGGCACTCAGAGCAACTTTATTTGCCGTATTGAATATATGAAATAATTTTGTAAATGAGACGAACATAGAGTGGAAAAATTGCTTCGAAATATGTAACGATGGTGCTCGTACAATGTCTGGAAGACTATAAAGATTGCAACCTGTTGTGAAACATAAATCACCACAGTGTAGCTGGACACATGTATTCCATCGTGAAGTTAGTCTAAAAGATGCGTAGTATTCGTAATTAGACAATCGATAAGAAGAATCCCACTGCAGTCCTAAAAGACAGTACTTAGAACTTTCTGACGTGTATGGCCTTTGTCTACTTCGGAGCATTTGTGCCGGTCTGTTTATAGTTGCGATTGTTGTTTAATTTCGAATGCATAATGGTTTATCCAGGTTTTATCAACCGTTTTTATTCAACGCCAAAAGTATTTTAGATCACAGCTTAACTTGCTAAAGTATGGGCTGATATGCGTTCTCGATTGCGTTTGTGGTCCATTCTGCACATATTTTTTATACATAATCTATAAGCAATATCTAAACCACTAAGTTCCAGAATACACATGTCAAAGTCCATTACATTGAATAACAATGTAATGGACTTTGACTTCATCTTTAAGTTTGTACATTAAAAGTGAGAACTTAATGACTGACCAATGTTAACCGCTTTTATAATGTTTCAAAACAAGCTAAAAACAAATCGCTTTCTATTTAAACAACAGGCGTCTCTATAATTGGAATGAACGAATATTTTACCAATTATGTTTCAGAGGACTGTCAAGTTGAAAAACAAAAAAAGATTTTATTATTAGTCATCCCTCTTTTCCCATACTCATTAATTGTTGATCCTCCCTCATATGTCATTAAGAGCATTTTATTAATTTTTAGACTTTTTCAAAGATGTAATCTCCTTTGCTATTTTCTGCATATCCATTTAATACCTTTCACAACCTAAACATATACTATACTAAAATATATATAAGCGATATTCAATTGCTGTATCTATTTGGCGCTATATTGTTTCGTGAAAGGCAGCAAACACGCACTCAAAGTACATTTAGGTCTAAACTAGGTGGATAGAGTTATGATAAGATTCAATTATAATCGCAACTACGTTATATACGTTTATGTAGTGTATTATAAGTCTATGTCTCTCTATAGATAATCTTTTTAAGTACAAAAAGCAAGTTAAAACTCGTTTACTCGAGTTGAATTCTAAACGTCCCTCATGAATATATTCTCTATCTTTATTCTTTTAACTGGGCCGAAAAGTTTCGACAGTCGTTCCGTTCCCGTTCTCATACTGGCACAGAATGTACATCGCAGTTTTCTCTTCTACTTAATAGAATTTAGATAGATATCCTTATAAGCTTATGTTACTCGTATTCGTAATATATAATAAGGAGATTCGCATTGTTTCTTCATCTTGACTTCCATGTCAGAATCGCGTACTCAATACTTCTGTTGCCAACGTTTCATCTGCACTTGCATCCTCAGTCCTTAACTGCTGTTATTGTTTTCGTTGTTATTCTGAAATCAGTTTCGGTGCAACAGTGAAAGCAGCAGCAGTTAAGCTTTAGTATGTCTCATGCAAATGAAGATGAAACGGTGGCAGTAGAATTATGGAGGGCGTAGTTTCAACTCGGAAGCCAAGACAAAAAAACTAAGACAACAACGAGCACGGAAGACTACAAGCCAGATTTGCATTGTCTTCATTTCTGACTTTTCTAAATAAGTGTTTCTTTTCTATATCTGAACGAAAACTTAACATATTCTCACCAGTTGCGATGTTTAAAATAAAATGTTGATAGGTTTTGCGTATTTAATTGTGTTTTTACAATGTTGAATTTATAGCTAATTTTAACTGGCTGTTAGTTGATTTAGGACAAAGTTTGTAATGACTTTTTTGGAGTCGAAAGTGTCTTTCCATATTTCTAGCTCTACTTCCATAATTATTACTAAGTTTTAATGAACTTTTACTTTAATGTCCACTTCGACGATTCCAGAAGCGATCATGGTTTGACATACTATGATCGCTTCTAACATTCGTAAATGGTATGTTGAAAATTGACAATTATCACCACTTTCCGTATCATTGAAAGGTGCTATAATTTTATTTGCGGATGTCCAAATATTACGAAAATTTGATAGTCTGTTTCTTATATGTATCCATCTAAATGTGCTCAACAGATGGCACCATTTATAAAAATTCAATTTTTTCTTAAAAAGTTTACTATTCTAATTACCTATGAGTAAATGTTGCTAGAAGAGCTATCATGTTTTAATGAATTACAGAAAATCTTCGAAATATTGCGGATAAAAATGAACAATCTATTACACGCTCGCAACAAAAATTACAATTAAAAATAAGGCACATCGTGCCATTTTATTGTCCGTCAAAATGCGAGGGATCGTTCTGTTCTGTATAACGAAAGACTTGAAAATATCATTCTTGCGATAAATTCTTAATGAATGACTGATTATTTTTAATATTTGGGCAAAAATATATATCATAGACCTATTTTACATAATGATATTAATGACTTCCCAGTAAAATGTAAACGAAACTTGAGGAAATAATTTTACTGACGGACACGAAGTAGTTTATTATGCCGTCTTGACATATGATATAGTATCTGGCCATTGTTCGTAGTAGACTAATGACGTACAATATTTTAAGGAACTTTACTTACATAAATATATTTTTCTGAGAACGTAGCGTCTACCTTAGAATAGCTTTCTCGGAACTGCATTATTACTTTATCCACTTTTCGTGTGTATTTGTTTTTTTTTACCTTCCTTTTACCATCAAAATACATATACTCCTATATGTATTAGTATGTATATGTGGATATATGTATATACGTACGTATACGAACTTGTAAGGAATGGGAGAATTTCTTTTACATCCGCTTTAGGGAAATGTGTTGAGACTACGAAAAAATACATAACATTTTCTTTATTTTTTGTCCTTTTTCAAAGGAAACATTATGTATATGAGTGGATATGAATTTGTGCTTAGAAAATGTAAATAAATTAGATATGAGCTACATATATACTGAATTTGTGAATTACCATTTCATTTTACACACTGGATGAAACTAAAGTCAAATTGCAAAATTTATTATAACATAAATACAAGAGATATCATTATAATATTGACTCTAAACGAAGGTTTTTTCACGTTTCTCGAGGTACTTTGTATATCTACCTTTTTTTATGAAAACAGCAGTAGAAGCTTTCTTGACTAAAATACATATACATATAGGTTTTTGGTCTACAGATCGTTCGTGGTCTTAACTGAATGGATGTTCTCCATTGCTTCCTGTTTGCAGTTTTCTTTTTCCAATTTGGAGTTTTCTTTTCCCTACATTCTCTGTCACGATATCCTACCAAGTTTTTCTTGGCGTTTCTTTATCTTTTCTATTTAGTTTGGGCCCATCTAACTCTCGCTAATTCCCATTCATCATCCATACAGACAATGTGTTTCAACCACTGAAGCTTTCTTGTGATTCCTGAAATCAGAAACTCCTCCTATCCGCTTCATCTTCAGTTTCTTTTCTCCTTCTTCCGAAGTACCTTTCTTTCTCAGATTTCAATATTTTTTGCTGAGTGTCTACGTTTCACTTATTGAAACTGACGGTTTTGTATGCATAAAACCGTTAATTTCAATAAGTTTCATAAGACAATTAATGAAAAATCTACTGTCAAACAAAACAATGACTACAACGACTGTTCGTTGTAGTCATCGATAATGAAACTCTTTTACCACGTGTACCGGAAAGTCATTAACCGATTTTTTCGTAAAAACACTACATAATTTTCAAGAAAATGGAAAAATTTATTTATTCAAAGCATTGGGCATTTAGTTTCTACTAGCAAACTATGACTTTCAGCGGCGTTTTTCTTTTAATTGAATAGGAAAAGTAATGCATGCCGCAAATGTACTTTTTCAGACACGAAACTCGACATTTTCAAAGAGGTATAAATTTATGACGGTGTTACTCTCGCAAAATATAACATGTATGCCTTTGAAGCTTGATGTCAGTATAATAAAATGGCATATGTGTGAAATCGTAAAATTGCATACTTAAACCTAGCAACATCTACTAGGGAAACCCGTAATGATTTTTCGGTACATCTGGTATAAATAATAAAATATAATTTTGCAACATTATGGTTCTACTACTGCGCTAACGAAGTTTGTAATAACAATAACAGTAATAATGTTAGCAATAGTACGTAGTTAATTAGTGTATCTGGTAATAGTTGAAAGTAGCTTATTATACCAATTTAACTGAATTAAAAAGAAAAAGTTAAAACAAAAAGTAAGGAGGTTTTACACCAAAAACCGAATGAATTTATTGTGATTCTGTGAGATAGGCTATAAAATGGTAAAAAGCAGAAAATACTGTTTTAGTAAAGCTCTTTCATTAGGCTCAATGAGGATTGCCACAAAATCGGAAGTTGCAATATTGTAATTGCGCCCTTAAAAATAATGACGGATCAAATGGAAGAATAAAAATATGCGAGCAAATATTTTGTTCATTTGGAAAATCCGCAACATAAACTTTTTCTATGATTGAAACGACTTTTGAGGAAGCATCTATAGTAAGATCTTATTCTCGATGGTATAAAGAGTTTATAGAGAAACGAAGAAACTGTGAGGGGCAGTTTATCATGATACAAATCCCCGAAGTTTCGTCTATTTCGACATGTGTATATTGTACTCGGTACAGCCAATATGTTTCCAGGAGTGACTGCAGTTTATTTTTCAAGCTGCAGAGAAATGTATTTCCTATTAATTTCTTTATACCATTTGTTATGGTACATAGTACCTGCAAGAGAGCCCCGGTCACTTTAAAATCGTTGTTAATTATTGCAGGGTGGTGTTGTGAAAGTATTTATTTTCTGGATATGAGTTTAGTTTTTATAGATTTTATAAATAATTAGTATTTAAAAATTTCCGAAACAATATATAAAGAATTAAGGGAGAAAAAGGACTAATCGTAATTCAAAATTCACATGGAGAAAGAAAACATTCTCATCTATCTATTTAGACTGTAACGTTGATTTTCAATTTAATAATACTCAAAAGGTAGCAAATATTAATAACCTTAGATTAATTATATGAACTGAATAAATAATTACTTTCAATATACACATGTATGTACAATAGTATTATATGTATATTCTTCCTTAATTGCAAGGAAATTAATTTCTTTACTTGGAGTTGCTAGAACTGCTTGCTCTCTACCGACGATATTAAGTTGGTATACTCGACGAATGACAGCGACAAGCGCGAGAAACGAAATTGACAGCACGAGTTCCTTATTAACTTATATGTTTAATTAATAACGTTTTGTCATAACAGCAAATGAAATCGGAGTGCGGGGTTTTGCGAAATTACACTTTGAATCAGTTTTATCTTTTCCGCAAAACGGTTTCTTTATGGGTACTATTAAATTTAATTGCTTTCATTTTTTTATTGTGAACAGTTTTTTCTCTTATATGAACTATGTGCTGAGGCGTCTAACAACGTAAGTACCCAACATGTCTTTCAAAAAGAAAAAAACAGTATTTATATATATCAAATAAAATCATTTTTTAATAAGTAAACATATAGGAGATATTAACTTTGTTGCAATATAGGCAACTTTCATGTACAATTATCATGCATTAAATGCTCGTGATTGTTTAGTAAAGTTTTCCTTTAATGACATGCAATCGAATGGACAATCACACATACCAATCTTATCTGATACGTATTGTGTATAACATTTTAGTTGTGAATAAACACGCTGGTAATACAATACTTTTAAACCACTTGCTTTTACAAAAGTAAACAGCATGAATACAACTTTTTATACTTAAATTTATTTACAATGCAACGACAAGCATAATTAAACGGTTCAAACAACACTAATCAGTTTGTTTTAAAACCAAGCTTCAAACTAAATTGGCACTTATACATATGATTATGCCTAGACGCATTCACTTCTGTTTAATTAATTTCGTAATTAACAACAAATAAAATTTATATATTCATATGGATGATATAGTTAATGGCAATATATGTTAATGACTATCAAGAAAATTATAGGTCTTAAATTAGATGCCAGTGTGTGATTTGTATGAGCTACAGCTTTAGCGCGCGTAAGGGCTATGTCATCTTGAAAGAAACTGTTGGTGCTTGATGTCTGCGGCAATCTCCGTATCTTGTATGAGGCATATAACTGGCAACTGACACAACACCATCCTCTATATTATACTAGTTGTTCAGTGAGAAAATACTTAATACTGAACAATTTATTTTATAAATTAAATTGTTGCGGGCAACTTACTCGAACATTGAGGAAATTCTTTAGATACAGGTCAGTAAAGGCAAAGGCGATCACAGAAAACTGCAACCAGACTACCTTTGTCTGCTGGAGGAAGTTCAAACACCAGACAGAAAGCTGTCATACAACACTGCGACTAGGCGTTTCCAACTGCGTATGAAGGACTAGCGGCCACAAAAAACCGCAACCAGACGTTTCCGATTGCAGATTGGGGACAGGAAGGAAGGCGATTACATAAAACAGCTATCAAATTTTCTCTGACAACATCTTCGACGCACAGGCCTTTATATGTATATCTTAGCTAAGGGAAAAAGAGAAATTATGGCGTACATAAACGCATTGTAGTTACTGTGATGAAATTTCACGAATTATCTTGTTATGCATACCCGGCCAGCCAACATATTAAACTTTTAATAATTTTCATCTTAATTATCTCAAGACGATGTAATTGTTCAAAAACCATGCAAGCCAATTAAGACTGACGGAAAAGTTCATTACAATACATTACTGGCACTGAGTACGCAGTAGCAGATTCATTTTGGACATTGTCTTAAGTCATATGTTATATTTGGATTGATTTCTTAAAATAAGTCTCTCATAAGTAAAAGAACCAAAATACATATTTTTTAGTTTTAACTGGTATGGTATCTGGAATTTGCCCCTGGGCGATAAGCAAATGTGATATACAATAAGTTGAAACATGAGATTAACGCCTTACATTGAAGTCTTAACTAACTAACTGATTTAATCTTAGTAGTTAGTATTGTGACGAAAACTATTTGAATTTAATAGAAACTGGAAACTTCACCATGACAATGTTCTATTGCACGTGAATATTGTTATGAGAGAATTTTTTAACAGGTTAAATGTTAAGTATGTACCACACAGTTTTGATTTAGTCGCATGCGTCTTGTGTTTATATTTTCAAGCAAGCAAAGTTCATAAACATTTCAAAGAGGATTGGATGCTGCTAGGGTTTTAGAGAGAATTTTAAAAAAGCTCTCAACGAATGGCTTTTGGGTTTCGTATTACAGAGGTATATAGCATGTGATAAAAGAGTCGTTGCATAAAATTAATGCATAAAGTTTTGATAGTACGGGTTATAGCTTTTATTGAAAAGACCTCGTATATTAACTAGAAAGAGGTGTACTTTAAAGCGCAATTTTTGCTCAAAATTAAATTTATTTACTATGATCTATAGTCATAGTTACTGCATTAGATAACGTCGATCGTACGAAGCGTTCAGAAGCGTTAGTGCACTTACATTAACAATTGATGGCAACGTATGTAGGTTGGTGCACTTTTATAATACGTCACTAGTGACGGTTTTGTGTAATCTGCAATCGTGTAGTTATTCGCATGAAACGACTCATAAATGTCGTGCATGTGCTCTGCTATGGTGAGATGTCGTCGGTCGCCTACTGCTTCATCAATATCCGACGCCTAGTAACATTATGCACTGCACGATCTTTCCTTGTCGATGAGAATTTCCTGGAAGGAAGTACAACGTCTATATATATACGTGCATGTACGTTTATAGCTATATGTATATATTGGTACAAATAGACAAACCAGTACAAGGCCGTATACTTGTTCGTTACCAGAAATATTAACTCGAACGCTTCACATTTGAAATTGCTAACATTTGCTATCATTTTATGGTATACGAGGTCCGGATTAGTAAGACTGATGAAAGGGGGCAGTATCAATTAAAATCTCATTTGTTTTTCAATTTGACTCCTGAATTAAATCATATTTTTTTATTACTTAAGATGACGTACAGTGTATCGGTGGCGGTTTTGGTTTTTTATTTTGAATTTCCTTAGTTTGCGTCTTTTTGTTTTAGCAATGAGGTAGGTGAAAATTCTGCTTTTCCTTTCTTGCTTTTATTACTAACTGCTATCTAGCCAACGTCTTTTTGTGAGTTTTTCCTCGTTTGTCTTATCTTCTTGATGTCTTGATCTGGTTCTACGTACTTTTTTGTCATCCATTACGAAACTTTCTATTAATTTTTGATTTAAAGCATTTATCTGGTTCTGCACAGTTTCTGTGTTTAATTACATTTTTTTCAATCCAATTTGATAATTCTCTCTCATAGAATTTTCTTTTATCCATGCAATTTATAATGCTTCATTCTGACTTCTTGCCTAGTTTTTCTGAAACAAGGCATGATTTTGTTGTGTCAGCAGCCCTCTCCTGGCGTCACTGTTGTAATGTTGATGTATAATTGAATACGACAATGTATAATTGATTAAGAAAATCTATTACTTGTCTCCTAAAGAGCCGTCGCTCTGTATCCGTATTCGTCACATTAAGGGAAACCTTATTCCGTAATGTTATGAGGTCATTTTCCAGAAAATGTAAATAGAGAACTACCATGACATATTCTTCGATTATAAACGGACCGATGAGATGATCGTCAATAATATCACACCAAATATTCACTGAAAATCTATTTTGAAACAGGGATTCCCTTGTTTGCCGTGGATTTTCACGTGCCCAACGTGAAGGAGGCTTTTATCACTAAACAATATTTTCCGACAGACCCCTAGATTTTTCATAATCAGCGACTAAATTCAAGTCTTGATGGGGAGCCGCGAGACTTTAAAATTTGTACAGGCAAGGTATGGTACGGGTGCAAACCGAAATTGCATAAAGTCCTTCTTACTCTCATGCAGCCTACGTTTAGTGTCTTGTATATTCTTTGGACACTAGTAGAAGGTCGAGCGTCAACCATATTAAGTATTGCTTCTTCTTGAGCAAGCTCAGGTTGCACGGGACGATCAGAGGTAGCTGCAGGAAACTTGCCCGTTTCTTTTAAACGTCACTTAAATACTTAGTACAACGATTTTAGTTTTTAAAAAGTACTTTTATTCTGATTCAATATTTAATACATCAGTACCGAACAATGAATGAATTAAAATCTGTTATTCCACCTATTTATATTACTCCTATTTCTCTTTGTCCTGTAAACAATAAATAGTTTCTGCGACACATAATTAGTTATACATAAGCATATAAATAAGAGTATTTAGTATTTAAATAATAAATAGAAATATAGACAGTCAATAATTCATCATACCATAAATATGTTAAATATACAAATATATGAATAGCAGATGCACATGTAATGGACAGACGCTTTGTGATATACATTCATATGTATGTACATATATCACAAATACACATACGTATATTCAACCTAATCTCGATTGATATGTTTAGTTCTTTTTTGTAGATCAGACATTTAGACAAAATATATAAACAATATTATTTAATCGCTTCTTTAGATTTAATCGAAAATATTGTTATGGCTAGCGGCACGACAAATGACATAATGCACGCATGTGTCATCCTATAAACGTGTAAATATTCTATCCAGTTAATAAACATACATATAGGCAATGGTTATTCGAATATATTAAATTTACAAGACCAATGAGAAATTCTAAATATGTAACTCGTCGATGAACATTGCCAAAAACAGTTCTACAAGGCACTTTCCCACACCACTTCTACTACGCAATCCGTAAATAAAGTGGCGATGTTCACTTTATTTACGATATATTCTTCATTCGAAAAAATTGACACTTTTAAGAGTATTTTAATGTAACTGGAAAAAATAAACACTATATTAACTTAAACACAAAGAATAATAACAAATACTTGCAGCTCAGTTACGATAGGGTTTTGGGATTATGATTAACAGATATTTTTAACCTGAAATTGCTACAGTAGCACATTTTGTGTTGAAGTAATCATGTTATGTGACACCTGGTATACTTATTTTTGTAATCCTAAACTAGATTTGACCCACACACAATATGATTTATGTGTTTATGAACGTGACTATCGCTTGAGCTCTGCACCTCATTACATCACGAAAATCAAATGAAAATTTCTCAAATTGTAACTGTTAAAGCTTGTGCTTGTTTTCACTATATAATTTAAAAATTGAAATAAAAGTACCTGTACAGCTAACAGAACTATTCCCTCTTTCGTGTTTTTGTAAATTTCTTATTTTAAGGATCTTTTAGAAATATAGTATTTGTTAAATAAGGACTTTCAGATAGTTATTCGATTACGCTTATTTTCTTTCGGTTTTATTCGTTCTCTTTAAAGTTCCGAATACTGTACATGTTCCTATACTAACGCCTTCAACATTAATAAAGCAACGTAAGAGATAAGCAAGACATTGTCAAGCGCGTTAAAGATTAAAAACACCTGAGATGACCGCCCACTACGCTACTGTAATAAATAACATCACGTTTACTTACGTGTACGTAACGGAATAACTGAAAAGTAAATAAACAAAGAACGGATGTTTATGTTATGTTAATACATGTGCAAGAGAAAAATGGATTTGCTTTTGGTAAGCTTGAAAAAGGGCCATACGATATTGAATGACATATTAATTTCATTAGATAAGGCCATATATACACGTGTATTGTTACAAAAGTTTGTGACGAGATAGACATACATATACATTACTTAGTTTGAGGAAATGTGGGATGTTTAATAAACTAACTCGATAGTTATATTATTATATTATAGTTGGTAAAATATTAGATAAAAATAAACGTGTATTAATAATTATTTTAAAAGAATAGGAAATTAAGTAGAATTACTTCTTTTCGTGTAATCTATATATATATATATATACGTATGTATAGATGTACATACACTATCGCTCTTAAGCGTTTGGTCACTAGCATTTAACCCGCAATTTGTAACAAAAATCAAAATTGAATTGAAATATCTTTTTATTATTTACGTAAATGAAAAATATATATTTTTACAAATAAAATAAATTATTGTATATTTAACTAAATTTTAGACTCGCCTGTAGTACCTCCTTTATTTTTAATCACTGCAGCACACAATCGAGGCATTCTTTCGTTTAATTTTCGTAATGTCTCAGGGATTATTTTACTCCATGCCTCTTGCAGGTTCTTCCACATATTAACAGTAGATGTGGGGGCTGATTTTCTCACCTCTCAATCAAGTTCTTCCCACTTGACTTAACTTTTATGGTTCCCTCGTCCTCCAATTTCTGCAAATATTCCCGGCATGGTTTGGAAGTGCGTTTCGGGTCATTATCTTGTTGGAAGATAAAATTCTGTTCGGAAATTTTAATTCCAGAGGGGATTGAGTTTTCCTCTAATATGCGCTTGGACTATTCTTTTTTTGGTATATCTTCGATTTTCACGAGATCGCCCACATTTGATCCAGAAAAGCAACCCCATATCATGACTGAACCTCCATCGTGCTTAACAGTGGGGGTTATGCATTATTCTCGGGCACGCTCACCCACAGGCCTCTACACGTAAACACGTCTTCGTGAACCGAATATCTCGAATTTGTATTCATCGTGCAACACTAGCTTATTCGTCTTCTATGGTGCAATTTTGGTGACCGCGTGCCCACTTTAAACGTTTCTGCTTGCATTTTTGCTGTGATTTCTGGGACTGTTTTTCGTTTATTTCTCTTGTTTGTTATTACCATTGCAAGATCTTTTGCTGAGGTTCTAGCCCTTGGTCTCCCTTTTCGAATTCTGCTCAATATACTTTAAGTTCTGTGGCAATTTTGCGATTGCTTTTGCCAGTTTTATGGTATGCGATTCTGATCGATTGTGTTTCTACACTCAATTCTTACTCTTTGGGTATTTGTAACCGATTGAACTTCTCCGAAATACACGATGTTATCACTATGAGCATCTCACAAAAACTAACTGCAATTTTGCCAAAATACCCAAGTATAAATACTAGTATAGTTTACAATAACACCCTACCTTAAAATAAAATCACAACAATCGAAAACTTCCAAGAATTGAGAGACCTAATCCCTTAAGTGCAATTATTCTACCTGGAGTTTTATTAGGGTATTATCATTCATTGTGAATAATAGGGTGGTAATCCCATAATTATTTTTGAATAAGCTTTTATAGATTTTAATGTTTACTTTGAAACTATTTCTTACTACAGGAATAAATTTTATAATTACAACTTTTCTATAGAAACTGTAATGAAACAAGGGTGACCAAATACTTATGAGCGATAGTGTATATATATATATATATATATATATATATATATATATATATGATATATGGTATGCAAGAGATATTTAAACTTAAAAAAAGTATTACTTTTTAAATATTAAATTTTTAAAGCAATCCATTGCTGTCAAAAGTTTAAAATGTAGATGTTAAAGGGAAGTATAACTTCTTAAGTATTTTGATATAAAATTTTGTAAAATAAAAATAATTAAAATAATACCCACTTGGTGAAGAATATGTATAATAAAAGTCAATCAAATGAATGCACAAATGTAAATAACATTCATATATGTATACTTTAGTAAGAGAAATGCATAACAGTATGTAATTGTTTGAAAAAGAAATTTTTGGTATTATTTCTACTATTTATCTAAAATATAAAGAAAAGGGATTACTTAATAGCTGCAAAATATTAAAGATAATTCGATAAAATTATAGTTTGTGATGATTAGGTTAAGATCAAGATGTAGGTGTTATACATATTAAAGTTGGGGATATCAACATAACCTTACTTTCAAATTATGTATTTTTAATATGTAGTTTTTCGTAATTCTTGATCACCTATCTTATTATAGATATTGTTATCTACGATTATTTTATACATTTCCCCATATTTATTTACTACTTGTTTTATGTACCTTTCTACTTATAATTTCTTAATTTTGCCTACATTTTTTACTGAAATTACACGTTTCACTAAAACTATTCTATTCCTACCCTAACTTAAATGATTAAGTTAATTAATTACAGGCTTCATCAAAATTACATAGCTTTTCTACATTAGTACTCATATTTACCAGGTGTACCTAAAAGTTATTACCGGTTTTTCTAACAGATGTCGCTAGACTTAAGTATGCAATGTTATGATTTGACACACATGTCATCAGGCTTCAAAACCATACATGTTATATTTTGCGAAAGTGACACCGTCATAAATTCATACTTCTTTGAAGAGTTTTGTGAATGAAAAAGTACATTTGCAGCATGCATTACTTTTCCGTTTGCCGTTGTTTTCCAGGTGCGACGCTGTTTAATCGTCTGCTGATGATGACAATTTAGTTGTAGAAATACGCATACAGAATACGAAAACTAATGTGGAAAAGGGTTATATATCAATCTTAAATGATCAGGCTCTTATTTATATTTTTTATATATTAAATTGTATAAATTCCTTTATTCTTCCCATCTTTAATCCAATATGTTTTTGAATTTCTTTTCTCACTTTTGAGATCCTTACTGATTTCAGCCAATTATGTTTATTCTTCTTCAACTGGTATATCGTTTATTTATATTGATTCATAATCAATATTAAAGTTTTTTTATATAGTCAGTTTTAACATATAAATTTGTTAAAGTGGTTATTAAATTATGTGTACTATATTTTATTTTTGTTCTTATAAATGATAAGACTTAATTTTTAGCACTTAGTTTTCTTTTAACAATGTTTGTTATACAATATTTAATTTTATCACGTATCATTTTGCAATTCTCAATATTTTACTTGCCCGGAGTTATAAATAAATTTTACTAATAAACAAAAGTAAATAAATATATGTGATGTAATTTAACAGCTGAATAATATTTACTATAATAATTTTTGGAAATCACTAACATGAATTAAGAATAAAAGTAGTTCAGGTACCGCCCGTGCAACACTAATTGTTACTGTTCTAACATTTGTTCTTTAAGCTTTTCTAATAAAATATATTATTTTAACGAATTTGAGAGCTCTGAATTTTATCACGACATAGAGACCTTGGATCATCGCTGTTTCAAATGTATCGAAATGGAAGGGAACTATAATAAATGTAATTTCAAGTTCTTTTCTTCATTTTTATTTAACTAACTTTTCAGCCCACCGTCGTATACGAATCTGAATTCAATTATGGTAATATAATGCGTCGATACATTTAGATAATATTTATCTATATTTACATATAATTACTACTTTTATACTTAATATATTTAAGTGGGTATTAAATATATATCTTCAGTATTTGTCTAATTTCACTTTGATTTTGTTTCTGATATTTTTTATACTGTTTACTTATGATTCCTTCCTTTCGCATAAGTTGTAGAATTTCTTATGATGTTTCTCTTGTTAATGATCATTTTTATTGGGTTGCTAATAAATAAATACATAATAAATAATAAATAATAAATAATTTTAACTAAGGGAAATATACTAACAGTACTTTGGATACAGTTACTATATAATTTTGTTAGGCGCAATAGGATTATTTTACCAGGTGTAAGGGAAAGTCATTACCCGTTTTTTCGTCAAAAAACTACATAATTTTCAAGAAAATGGAAAATTTTATTTATACAAAGTATTGGCCAATTGATTCTATACATCTTGCCCATCTTTCGGGCAATTTATAGAAGCCATCCCAAAAAAACTGTTTGTCTTTTGAGTAAAACCATTCATCGAGCCATTTTCTAATTTCTTCGAAATTGGCGAAGTGCTGCTCTGCAAGCGCGTGTCCCATTTATGCGAAAAAGTGACAGTCGGATGGGGCAAGGGCTCAAGAGTGCGTTTCATCCAAGTGCTTTCAACGCTTCCTTGACCGGCTTTGGTGTATGATACGACGCGTTTTCGTGCTGTAAAATCACTTTACCGTATCTTTGGAACCATTCTGGACGTTTTTCTATCAAACACAGAGCATTGTCTTGCGACAAAACAATTGGGCCATGGAGTTGATGGGCCGACTTCGTCAGGTGATAGCCTTGATTTTTGGGCTTAGAGTTTTTGATATAGGTCCATTTTTCATCACCCGCCACTAGTCGATGCAGAAATGACTTTCGATCATACCTTTGAAGCAGCATTTCACAGACGATTTTTCGATTTCCCATTTGGTCTTTACTCCATTGATGTGGCATCCATTTTTCCATCTTTTGGACTTTTCCTATTGCTAGTAATCGGTCGCTAATCGTTTCTTGGGCCACATTTAACGCTTGCGCCAATTGTTTTTGAGTTTGGGTTAGGTCTTCATTCAATAACTTTTGCAGTCTCGCATCTTCAACCTTTTCCGGTCTACCAGAACTTTGTTTGCCTAGCACATCGAAATCATCACTTTTGAATTACCGAACCCACGGCTCACATGTTTCTATGGTTGGAGCATGCTCACCGTAACTTCCTACCAGCAAATGATTACTTTCAGCAGCTTTTTTCTTATGATTAAATAAGAAAAGTAATGCGCAAATGCTCTTTTTCAGGCACGAAACTCGACATTTTCAAAGAGGTAAAATCTATGACAGTGCTATTTTCGCAAAATGTAACATATATAGCTTTGAAGCTTGATGTCAGGAGAATAAAACGACATATGTGTCAAATTATAAAATTACATACTTAGGCCTAGCGACACCTGGTCCACCTGGTATATCATATTTTTTCAGGATCGTTTCTGAAGCTGTTCGTGTATTACCATTGAATTTTTGCGTTAGTTATTTTCTTGAAATATATACTTTGATCGGAAGGAACGGAATCAATACGTTGTGTTCTTGAATCTTCCTTTTTTTCTCTAGAGGTAGGATTACAATACATCTCTCTGAAAGAGAATGCATTATTTCAATATACATACTTTATTGTATCTCTATCGCATAGCTACGAGGGAGCGTTTTTATATTCGCGGAATGAGCGGGTTGTAGAGGGGTGAGTAGGCGCATTGGGGGTGTGATCTGTGCAGCGACTCATGATTAGTATAAATACGAAGTTTCATTGTTATTAGACAGTTAGTCTTTGAGCTATCGTCAACCAAGTAACATAATCAGGAGTGAAAAGTGAAATATGGAAAAGATCGAATATCGTGCCGTTATAAAGTTCCTTACCAGGCAAGGAAAATCAGTCGCGACCATAATGAATGAGATGTCATTGGTTTACGGCGACTCTTGTCCAGGAAAAACCATGGTGTACAAGTGGCATAGTTTATTTAAACAAGGAAGGGAATCCCTTGAAGACGACCCGAGGCCGGGCAGGAGCATTGAGGTGACCACGCCAGCACTTATCCAAAAAGTTGAACAAATTGTACTCGAAGATGCTCGACTAAAGAAGAAACAACTCGCAGAAATGGTTGGAGTATCCGATACAACAATTTTTAAAATCCTACACGATCATCTCGGCATGTCTAAGGTCAGCGCAAGATGGGTGCCGAGAATGCTCACGCCACCGCAAAAACAACAGCGCGTAGAGTGTTCGCGTGCATTTTTGGACCTCTGTAATGAAGACAAGGATGGTGTATTGAGTGGAATTGTTACTGGAGACGAAACTTGGGTTCATCATTATGAACCTGAGTCCAAACAAGACTCCATGCAGTGGCATAAAAAGGGCACAGCACCTTCCAAGAAATTGAAAGTGTCACAATCAGCTGGGAAACTCATGGCAACGGTATTTTGGGACTCGGAAGGAATATTGTTGATTGATTATAAAGATAAAGGTGTTTCTATAACCGGAGAATATTACGCTTCAATATTAGAGCGACTAAAAGAAGCCATTAAAGAGAAAAGACGGGGAAAATTGACAAAAGGTGTTCTGCTTTTGTACGACAACGCGCCCGTCCACAAGGGCCGCGTTGCGTTAGCTGCCCTGCATAAGGTGGGCTTCGAAATTGTGAATCACCAACCCTACAGCCCAGACCTGGCCCCGAGTGATTATTACCTGTTTCCGAAAATGAAAAAAGAGCTGCAGGGTAAAAAATTTACTGCCGATGATGAAGTCAAGGAGGCAGTTTCGGCGTATTTTGCAGATAAAGAGAAATCATTTTTTTATGAGGGTATAAATAAATTAATTGAAAGATGTGAAAAATGTATCCGTCTTGCAGGTGAATATATTGAAAAAGAAAAATAATTTGGTTTTTTTATTTCCACCTCTTGTCCCCAATTCCGCGAATATAAAAACGCTCCCTCGTATATGGTAGTTTAAAATGGTATACTACTTGTAGATAATAGTAACAAGTATAGAATATATTTTAGTTCGTACGACATATTAAAGATGTTAAACATGGTCTTGAATTTTGTGGTAAATTAAATGTACATATGTTTTCACCTGAATCAAACTTTATACTAAAGTTTCGTGTAGAAAACCTGAATAAATTGCAAAATCAAGTTCATTTGTCTTTGAAGTACGCGAAATGTTATTTGTACAGCAGATCGTTATTACGGTAAGAAAATACTCTCATACGTTTATACAGATATATAAATCTGTGAACATTCTAAAAAGAGGATTTCATCCGTGATATTTTCTCGGAGTACAATTCGTTATAGACGCTGTGCGTTTGCATAAGTTTTCTTTTGAAAATTTGCTCTGCATGTACCTTTATGCATTAGGAAAGGAAGTAATGGTGCCTAATATATGTACATATGTACTTATGTATGTATGTATGTTCAAACAAATGCATCGACTAAATGGTACTTTTAAAATAAAAATAAAAGCTTACTATTTTGGTAAAATTCATTAATTTTATTCAAAGTAGTCGTCTTCGATTTCAATACAACGTTTTGTACGGTCAATTAACTTGTCGAATGAATTTTTAAGTTAATCTTTAGTGACGTCGGCTTCAACTTCGACATAACACTGTCCTTTCATAGGAAAATGTAGTTTGTAAAATAGATAGAAATCACGGGCGGCCAAATCCGGTGAATACGTTGAATGGTTGATAGTTGATGGTTAAAATGCAATTTGTAGTCAGAAAATCCGTGATACGCATCAAGCGATGAGATAGTGCATTATCACGTAACAAACGCCATCTACCATTTTCACGATATTGAGGGCACACTTCAAAAGACGCTTCATAACACTAAAATAATATGCAGCAGTGACTGTTGGACTAGTTGGTACAAACTATTTGTGCACAATGCTCTTCGAATCATAAATCAAAATTTTCTTGACTTTTAACTTCTTCAAATGGCTGTTTTTGTCTTTCTTCGCTTGGATGCTTTCATGCAGAGCTTGGACGCATGGCATCTACATAGATCATATTATCATCGTCAGTTACAATATAATAATAGAAGTTTTTGTCTTTTTTTAGGTCTTGAATTTAGTTTGTACAATGTTGAATTCAGTTAATTCATCTGGTACAAACCTTGCACAAATCTTCCTCAATTCCAAATGCTGTGTCACAATACGATGAATTGAAGCGTTGGAAATATTTATTTCCACTCCCACGTGTCGCAATGAGGATCTCGGCTCATTTCTGATACATTCACGCACAAGTTCGATGTTACTTTCCGTATCGACAGATTTTTTTAGCAATAGAATGTTCGTCATCATTTATGTTCGTACGACCGTCTTTAAATCGTTTATACCACTCATACACACTCATACGTGATAAACGCGCATCACCAGACGCCTGTTTAATCAAATTAAACGTTTCAGTAAACGATTTACCGGGTTTAAAACAGAACTTGATATTTGCTATTTGTTCAAAATTCATTTTTCGGTCAATGCCAAATACATTGTTACTTTATGCGAAATTTCTCTACTTCTAGTAACGCAAATGTCATGATATTTTGGTATAACATTGGCGAAAGACCTACCTTACCGACTCATATTTTTTTAAAAGATGGCGCTACTAAGGATTACTATTTGAAAAATTTCGATTTTCTCTGCGACAGACTGTATATTCAAAATCGATAAACTATAGGTTAAAGAGAAAAAGTAAACCAATTAAATAAAATTACTTGAAAAAGAAGGAAAAATCCCCGTTTACATGAATTGAATTTTTTATTATTCTTAATGGTCGAAACCCAACGATAAAAGAATATAATTTATAGTAAGGTATTTAATGAGCAACTTGGAACTATCCATTGCATATAAGAGGGTGGTCCCAGAAGTATCCGATCCAACAAAGAAAACACAAAAATTTTGGGAAGAAATATATTTATTTTTCAACATAACCTCCTTTTAGCTCAATACACTTCTCCCAGCGATGTTCAATAAGTTCGATACCCTTTCTATAATAAGAACTGTCGTGCTCCCCAAAACAGCCATTAACTGCCGACATCACTTCTTCATCGCTGGAAAATCTTTTACCATTGAGCCATTTTTTCAAGTTTGGGAACAGGAAAAAATCCGAGGGGGCTAAATTTGACGAACAGGGTGCATGAGCTAGCAATTCAATCTTTAATTCGTTAATTTTGGCCATTGTAATAACGAATTTATAAGCTGGTACATTGTTTTGATGAAACAACACTTTCTTGTTGGCCAAATGCGGCCATTTTAGCTTTGATTTCTTCCATCAAACGTTGTAGTAAATTCGCATAATACTCGCCGTTGATAGTTTTTCCTTTTTCAAGATAGTCAATGAAAATTATTACACACGCATCCCAAAAAACCGATGCCATGACCTTGCCTGCAGATGAAACGGTCTTCGCCTTCTTTGGAGCCGGTTCTCTCTTTTGAATCCATTGTTTTGATTGTTCTTTTGTCTCGGGTGTAAAGTGATGGACCCATGTATCATCCATGGATATGAAACGGCGCAAAAATTCTTCTTCGTTGCTGTGAAACTTCGCTAAACACTCAATTGAAACATCTTCGTGACACTGTTTTTGTTCGAGTGTGAGCAAATGTGGTATCCTTCTTGCACACAGCTTTCTCATGTTCAAATTTTCAGATAATATTGCGATGTACCGCATCTTTTGAAATGCCTACTATGTCTGCTAGCTCGCGCACTTTCAGTCGACGATCATCCAGTACCGCTTTGTGGATTTTCTTCAGCATTTCTGGAGTCGTCACCTTATTTAGTCGACCACTGCGATGCTCGTCTTAGCAGTTCGTACGGCCTCATTTAAACTCTGCTGCCCGATATTTCACTGTTGCAAGCGAATTTGCAGTCTCACCTAGAGTAGAATCCAGTTCAGCTTTTATATCGGTTGGGTCGAGGCCTTTCAAATAAACGTATTGTATCACGTAACGATGACCAATTTTCTCCATTTTTACAAATTCACTGGAAACGTTCACTATTGATGACTGCCAAACAAATACTAAACAACATGGCGTCTTCAAACTTGAAACATATTCTTTATAGAATGTGTACTTTCTAATACAGTGATATTTTTCGAACAACTACCGCCATTTCTAGGTCGAGCCTGGTACTTATGGGACCACCCTCGTACATATGCTAATCCATTGAAATGCCTTATGACACTGTAGGCATGGTTTATATTGATCTCCGCTCATTTTTCTGATCGTTTTCTTTCATTTACACTGTTATTTCTTATTACTTAACACATCTTATTACTTTACATTTACATTACTTCACATTATAATAAAATATACTGAAGTAGATAGTCAGCGCCCAAAGTTACAACGGGCTGTAAAGTCACACTCAACATTCATACCAAGCGGACAAACATCTGTTAGCTAAGTAAAAATACATAGAAAGCATTTTTTCCTTCTTTAGTACATTCCCAATATATATCAAATGTATATTACACAAATACATTCATTACCCTCATCCCTGGATTAGTCCATATAGATTTAGAACAGTTTAGTTGTTGTATTTTGTCGGGTCTACATTAGATTGCCCTTAAATGCTTTATCTCTTGTAATGCAGTGCTTTACATTCTTGTGGGTATTGTTAATCGTTTCTGGAGTTCTTTCGCACGATAACTAATTGATTAAGGTATGCATTATATCTACCAATTTTGCTCGAAAATTATCATAAAGCGCATGGTCGGTAAGGTATCCTGATAGTATTTTGTTTCATCGAAAATAATTTCTAAGCCATTTTAAGGTTTGACTTGACAATAAAGCCTTTAGCATATTCACGCGTGTGTCTGTTTTACCAGTATATTCTAAGTTGATCTTCTTTCTTTCCCGGAGAAATTACTTGTGCTCTCCAAGTGCCGGTTCTAATTCAATATACATACATATAATGAAGCTGATCCTCTTCTGGTACGCTCATCAGCTTGATCGTTTTCCTGTGATTTCCAATGTCTCGGAAACCAATAGCTGGGTCATTACATTCCACTATGCAAGTTGCTCAGAATTTTCGCATAATGACCTAGACACGAACTTAGGACTCCTTATATTCCTAATTCAGCTTAATTATCGATTAAAATATAGAGCTTCTTATGGATGTAAGCCTTTTTGTTAACATCTTTCGAATATTTAAGAATTACGTACTTCTGCCTGGAAAAGTTTCAGACTATTTCCATACTCTAGTGCCATCTTCGCATTTAATTTCGCCTATGCATCAGGTTTGCCGATCACATTTGCTTTAATCCTTCAGGGATAATTACCTGAAATGAAGGATTAAAGGCATATTTGCGTATAAAAGGGGTTCAGTTTGAAGTAAATAATTTCTTTTAAAAAGCGGATGTTATATGTTTATTAATAGAGTGCCATAAAAAATACCAAAATAGTCTCTCTTAAAATTTCTGCAAAATGTTTCATAACAGGCCTTGATTGTAACAGTGTATAGAATTGTCAGCTTGTATTTAATTTTTGGATTCGTAGAGAATATTAGAATAAACCGCTTAACGCTCCTTACTTTAACACAAAAATAAGTTTTAAAAAATCAGATGTATATTTCGTTTGCACTGCACACATCTTCAGTAGCAACTAGTCTAGACTTCTTTCTTATGAGTTTATATACAAATTTTTAATGCCATAAAAGGTCAAAGTGGGACAATAGATGAATCCTATAAATTATAATTTCTTCGTCTGTTCTTTATTTCAATAAGTTATTGTTCTTTCATAAGTGTTCAACTACTTTATAAGGAATAAATCGCAATTTTATATATAATAAGAATAGGTTAAGGAAGAGAAATTTTTAGAGGAATGACTAAAGAATATGAAAACGAATTCTATACAATTATTTGGAAGTAAGGTCTGTAAATAGTACGCAGTCTTAACTGTACAATAGCAATCATGCAGGTTTCAATTTAACAGAACGAAACCCTTCAAATATTTCACATCTTTATATTCCATCGCAAATTAGAAAATACTTTCAGACAAAATCTTTATTCGTTCTCATAGTCTCCTCTTTTTTCGTCGATATGCCCTTATCTCATTGCGGATACCCTTTTTTTCCGTACACGTCCTATATATAAAGGAGTGTTTATCCGGTTTCGAGATGGAGATAATGCGCAGGAAGCGGGATATTGCCACACGACGGTACCGCCGCTAACATTTTAATCAACATAAATTCCGTTTTATACCTGACGTGCAAAAAATATCATAATTCTGAACGGAAAGAGTGTATTTCAGATTACGTAGAATCTTTGTATCCCCAGGGGTATTCAGCTTTTTGAAACGAAGTCCAGTTCGCCGCCGATGTGCGGTGTATTGCGTACGAAGACGTTGAGTGCGCCTGACATTGCCAGCAGAACATTTTCGCTTCAGCTACGCTGAGAGGTGCGCGATATCGCCTTCGGCCAACTCAGTTATTCGCGGAACTTCTAGCGCGAATTCAGTTCATATCGGACGGGTTTGACGCTTAGACGCGTTGGATGTTTCCCTGTCAAATCCACACGTACCATGAAATAAACTTTATTTCTTCTATAATCTGCCCAAGACGATTAAAGATTTTTATTTTTTGGGGGATTGCTGTATTTATTATTTTTTCAATATTTTATTCACCGTGAGTGTATTTTTGGTGAAAAAAACTGAGGTGCAGTTTCTTCTACAACCGGAGATCAACTGCATGAGTTTCAGAACGGCCTCATAAAGGTATTTACAGTTGGAGACCAATCTTATTTTTGAGTTAATATCGCACCAAATACACTGCCAGTTTGTGAGAAAATAAATAACTGATTGAAAATTTTCTCCTACGAAATGTTGTATACTTGGTAGATGCGGAATATGCAGAAAATATATCTTAATAATTTTAGAAGTCGTTTCGAAAGTTTACTTGAAATCGTCTTTCTCGGAATGTTTGTAACGTCTCTTAACTTAGGACATTCAAATTTGAGTAAAAAAGGTACACCTTTTTTGTAGCAAATTGTAAGATGTGGAGATTTATAGACGGCAGTTACACAACTGTCCTCTATAATTTTACTAAACATATTTTTACTTTTAAAAACAAATATGTCCAGTATAGTTTAAGATTATCTATTTAAGTGTCTAGCTACTGTTTTATTACGAGATGGGATTTAATATATTTAGTTCCTTTTTAACTTTACTGACTTCATTTTTTATTTTCCCGAGTTCTAAAGTATTTCACTACAAATATAATTTGTCAAAATCGAATTATGCGCACTGCTCCTTATGAAAATCACTTGTAAATGAACAACTTGCATATTTATCAATAAATTAATAGTTTATTATTTATTTTAGGACGACGATTTTCATTAAGAGCAATTCTCTCTACATACAAAAGACCTACCTGACTTCGATATTTTTTCAAATTTATCAGAAATGCAGCAAAAATAAGCACATGTTACTAATTGCATTAATATTTTGTTAGTCTTTTGGCTTTAATGACTGCACCAACTGTATTTGGCATACTGGAAATACAAGTTTTTACCACTTCTTGCAGTTTTGCTTTCTCTTGCCAAAGTATGTGAACACTATAGTTTAGAACTGCTACTGTTGTGTTCGGGGATGAGTACGTATGTATATTTCTCCAACGTGCTCCATACATTTTCGATCGGATTTATGTCGGGTGAGTGTCTGGGCTAGGGTAAAAGAAGTATGTAATATTCTTGAACTATATTTATTATCAATGTCGCTGTATGGGATACTGCTCCATCCTGTGTGAAGGTGTACAATCCTTTCTTTTCATTTAGCGAGCTTAGTTAGAAAAGGCAGTTTCAGCAACCTTTTTATATCGCACTTGATTCATGATGCTTTCCACTAAATACAGAGTTCCAGTGTCATTAGCGGTTATGCATGATCAGATCATGATTTATTGTGTGTGTTTAATTTTTTTCTGTACAGCTTCATCACTATAACGTTCCCAAGATCTTAAAATTAACGCTTTCTGTCGTTACTTTAAGTCGAAATGCGTCGCTGAAAATCAATTCTTGCAAAGAGAATGTCACAAAAAATTAATTTTATTATAAAAATTAAACCTTCAAGAAATGATTTATTAATGACAAAATTTGTACTCATTTACCTTTTTCTAATCTTCATTCGTATAATTTCTATATATTTTTGTTCAGTGCAAGCTTGATTTCTTCATTTTTGGTGTCAACCCAGGGTTCCTGCTTAGTCTCCGACACATACTAATATTTCTACACGTATTATACACATTTAATTTATCCAGCAGTTCCCTAGCAAAAAATTGTCTCCTTTTGTGAGCTGTTTTAATAATTACCCTGTCCTCTGTCTCGGTAGCTTTACGGAGTTGAATTTGATGGAGCCTGTGGTTGATTGACTTGATCAATAAGGTTGATATATAACCCCTTTCCACATTAACTTTTGTAAATTCTGTATACGCATTTCGACAACCAAGTTGTCATCATCAGCAGATAATTTCAAAGTGTCGCACCTGGTAAAACACGGCGAAAAAACAATTGTACGAAAATCAAACTCCGTACGCGATCCACACCGCTCAAAACCAAGATGTACACTGTACACTCGCAGTGTACATCTTGGTTTTGAGCGGTGTGGATCGCGTACGGAGTTTGATTTTCGTACAATTTTTTTCGCCGTGTTTTACCAGGTGCGACACTTTGAAATTATCTGCTGATGATGACAACTTGGTTGTCGAAATGCGTATACAGAATTTACAAAAGTTAATGTGGAAAGGGGTTATATATCAACCTTATTGATCAAGCTTTACGGACACCATGACAATGACTATGATCGCTCCATTTTGACGGAATATTTTCTCGAATTAATTCGGCTATTTGGTATATTCGGTTGCATGTCGAGAAGCTTTTTGCATATTGTCGTTTGCCGGTTCGAATACATACCTGTTTTTAATAAAATGTCTATTTTAATTTTAGCTGCGCTATTAACATCTTTCACTTTCCTCAGCTTAAAAGTTCATCAAGAAATCTAAACTCATAATAAAATTCACGATATATTATTAAAATACACAAAATTTCAACTAACATTGGGTTATCGTTGTGCTTTCACATATATCATTATCTGTGTTTAAATCCTAATAGTAGGTTCCTACTCAAAACCGATATTAAGAAGATTTTCTTAAGAACGTAATGTTTTTTTTTTCTTTGAATAGATCCTTTTTGAACAACTTCATCCGTTTATAACCGAAAATTTGAAATATATTTAAATGCAACGACGACAAATTTCTTAATATGCAAGGATGGCTCCAATTCAATTGCAAGTACACTTAAGCAAATTAAGACTTCTGCAAATTTAAATTATTGATGGAATTTGATGACCGCAAGAGCATTTATGTTACAACGATAGCGTTAGTAATATATAATAAACCAATTTTGCATATTCCATTACGGATTTATTTTGCTCTTCTATTTATTTTGGTGTTAAACTGTATGATTTTAAGTATAGTTTATTACTTTACTCATATTTTGTTTTGCATCACTGTATATTCTAGTGTTAAGATTTTTATGAGTACTATAGATGGATAATTTTCACATGATTAACAGTTTTGCAGTTTAATTTCTCATTTTACAGCAATCCAATTGATTTAATTCATTACGGCCCTGTATTGATTTCCTTTTCTTAATACAGGAGGCTATCCTTACAATCTGCTAGTTCAATTTTAGGTTATTACGAGGGTAGCCGTTTATATTTCGAGAAAAGCAACAAAAAAAAATATTTACTACCGAAAATAGTTTTGTTGCTTTTCAAAATATTCTCCTTGAAAATCAATGCACTTTTGCATTTGTTTGAACCAATCCGAAAAGCGTTGCTGCGACTGCAAAGGCAGTATCTCCAAAATATGAGTTTTGAATGTTTCAACTGCCTCTTCCGGCGTAGAAAACCGTTGACCACGAAGTTTATTCTTCACGTGTGGGAACAAAAAAATCACAGGGTGCTAGATCAGGGCTGTACGACGGATGGCTCATCAATTCAATATTTTGCCCGGTCAAATATTCAATTATTTGAACCAACCTGTGAGAGCTCGCCTTATCATGGTAGCGAATGATCTGTCGTTTTCGGTTTGTTTTCCTTATTTCTCCAGAAACTTTTGGCAAACAAACAGTTGTGTACCATTCAGAATTCGACCGTTCTACAACTCTCTAAAGGCACAGTTGCAACGTGACCGGTTTTGCCGAAAAAACAGACGAATATTTCTTTTGATGTGCTTCGTGCGCGAACAACTTTTATTAGCTTCGGCTCATTTTGGAATACCCACACAGTCGACTGCTGTTTACTATCGGGCTCATACGTATAGATCCAAGATTCATCACTTGTGATGACTTTATAAATATTCTTTGAAGCACCGCCATTGTATTTTTTGTACATTTCTTGGCACCAATCGACGCGGGTTCTTGTTTGAGCGGTTGTCAAATTGTGTGATACCCAACTTGAACATAGCTTCTTAAGAGCTAAATGATCATGCAGGATCTTATGCATACTGTCGTATGCACATGACGATCTTGCATTATCAATTCAGACACTGTATTAATGTTTTCCGATACAACAACATTTGTGGGACGACCTTCACGAAATTCATCGTCCAAAGAACGCTGTCTAATTTCCGAAATGTATACGGTTACCCTCGTATAATAGATAAGTTTATTAATATAAAATGCTATATTGACTTTCCGTACTTTCATCAAGTGTTGCTTTATAAAGCAAATTTTTAATTCAATAGGAAATTTTCCAACGCCTGTTCAATTTTTGTAGATTCCGTGAAAATAGTTTGCGAAGTTTTTAACGTGGAAATTCGTCGGAGAGACATCAGGTGAATATGGTGGGTATTAAAGGATTTCATAACTATAACCCAAATACCGTCTAGTGTAACTGAAAGAGATTTAACTTACGCTCGCTTAGAATGTACAATAAATTATCCATTGTACTAAAGCAAAATATGCAACGCTACTAGTTTTAAAAGGTTGCTTTATTAAATAAGAAATCTTGAACTTTTGTAGTTTAGAGAATTCTTTAATGTATAGTTTAGTTACATAGTCTGGAATTGCTTTTCATCTACACTGAAGTTGTTCAAGACATTTTTGCAAGTAATGGTGACTTCTTTATTTGTTTTTTTTTTACAAAAATTTCCTTTTTATGACATACCTGCTTGAAATGTCGAGCCAAAAATTAGAAGAGTTGAATATTCGACATTGCATGTTATTCGATTTTCGGAAAGGTAGTGACGCAACAAAATGAAAAAATATTTCTGATGTTGATCCAGTCGTATTAGATGTTCGTAAATGTCAAAGACGGTTTACGAAGTTCACGTTGGGTAATTTTGATTTTTCTCGCCTCGTTCGGGAAGACCAATGTCTCCTAATAATAATATTTTACAGGCACAAGTGGAAGTAAATCTTTAACAAACGACCAAAGAGTTATGGGATAAACTTAACACACTTTGGTCGTCTATTTAAGAACGAATTTATAAAGTTAATATAGAAGGCGTTTGGGGATAATTCAATCAAAAGCATTTTTAATCGTGTGGTAACTGAAGACGAAATATGTCATCTATGACAATCCGAAAGGTAAAGGTCAATGGGTTTTTTTTAATGTACAGTTTAGTTACGTAGTTTGGAATTGCTTTTCATCCACACCGAAGTTTTTCAAGACATTTTTGCAAGTGATAGTGACTTCTTTATTTTGTTTTTTTACAAAAATTTCCTTATTCGAGTTTCGGAAAGGTAGTGATGTAACAAAACAGAAAATATTTATGATGTTGATCCAGTCGTATTAGATGTTCGTAAATGTCGAAGATGGTTTACAAGGTTCATGTTGGGTAATTTTGATCTCTTTCGCCTCGTTCGGGAAGACCAATGTCTCTTAATAATAATATTTTACAAGCAGAAGTGGAAGTAAATCTTTAACAAAAGACCAAAGAGTTATGGGATAAATTTAACACACTTTGGTCGTCTATTTAAGAACGAATTTATAAAGTTAATGTAGAAGGCGTTTGAGATAATTCAGTCCAAAACATTTTTTTAATCGTGTGGTAACTGGATACGAAATATGTCATCTATGATAATCCCAAAGGTAAAGGCCAATGGGTTTTCCCAATGTAATCCCATTTCTTTCTCCAAAATTGGGTTTACGTACTAGATAACTATTAGTGTTTGTCTGGTAGAATACTCGGAGCATAATCCATTTTGAGTGCTAGAGTATATCAAACTGCGCAGGTCTTTATTATCAATAATTAGATCGAGCAAACGAAGCTTTGATTGCTAAGTATCCAACTCTTATTGAAAGGAAATGCGTTATTATATACCATAGCAATGCAAGATCACACTTTGTAGGAAAGGATTTTAAAATTTAGGCGAGTTACTCGCATTAACTCACTTGAGTATATCTTTTATGAGTATCCTACATAACCTATTCCTTATCATGGTACTAGTTGGTATAAAAGTTCGTTTTAATTTCGGAATCAGAACGTTTCTAAACGTTTTAGAATAGATCATTCATGATATCCACTTTTCTCCTCGACCTGTACTGTACGGTACTATTTATGCAGGATCAGTTTCTACTATAATCATACTAAAGTCTTATCATCATTTTAGAATTTTCAGTGGGAGTTCATTTTGGAGTCTCCTCTGGATGGAAGTTAGAAAATGATCTTTGAGTAAAACTATTAATAGTTTCATTTTTCTAACAAGACATGAATATGTTGTGAAGCTTGCGACGTCTTATGTTAGAATTTGTACTCATATAGAAATATAGCGCACAACGATTTTGTTGAGATCGCTTTTAAGGAGACATTTTCATGAAACTTGGATCCAACAGTTGTTCCAGAGCTATAAGATGAGAGATATAAAGCCTGGAATGTCAATATAATGCCAGAAATCGTAAGTTACTTTTTCCTCCGATAAGACTAAGGCGACAACTCTCTGAAATTTTGAAGAGTATTTATTTACTATGCAGACTCATACCATAAGCCAATACTATAAAGGTCATATACAGAGGGTCTATTAAGCTGGGCAAGATGTGTGGAATCAAATGCCCAATACTTTGAATAAATAAATTTTTCTATTTTCTTGAACATTATTTAGTTTTTTACGAAAAAAAGGGGTAATGACTTTCCGGTACACCTGATACTTATATGTTCATCAACTCGAAGAAACTTGGATCCAGTAGTTGTTCAAATAAAATGCATCAAATAATTTATACAATTCAAAAATGTAGGTACGTATTGTCAATGCACGCGAGAAAGTAGGGGAAGTTGTTTGCAATAGAAAACAAATATAGAGCATGCGCGCTTTAATGTCTTTCCAACATAATGCCAGAAATCGAAGAAACTACTTTAAAGTATGGAATGTCATCATAATGCCAGAAATCGTAAGTGACTTTTTCCCCCGACAAGACTAAGGCGACAACTCTCTGAAATTTTGAAGGTTATTTATTTATATGTGGACTCATATCATAAGCTAATACTATAAAGGTCATGTACCGAAGCTCTATTAAGCAATAAAAAAAGTTGATTATTGATATTATTCACTAATGCCTTTTATCTTGTTATTTATTACTCATATTATTGCTTTTGCATTGAAGAAAATGTATTTTCGCTGTGTTAAAAGGAAGCTCGGGTTAATTTACAAAATCAGTTTAGATCGATTTCTATTTTACCGATCTTATCAGAAGTATTTGTAAGAGCTATATTCAGTAGCCAAATCACATTACAAAATGTAATATTGTCTGAGAATCGATTGGATTTCAGGCTTATGTACATATGTGGAACAGCATATCTTTTGGATGAGAAAAAGGTATGATAAATATTATAACACATGACTTTTCCGAAGCACTCGAGATATTTGATTATATGTTAAAATCAATATTTAGCTATACTGGTTAAGGTGTATGGTTATTCTAAAAAATTAAATGTGTGATGAATAATAATATACAACTTCGATCAAATCATCTTTGGTACTATTAAAATTAGGTGTTCCGCAATGCTGCAAGTAGACCTTTTCTTTGTATTATTTATGGATCGCTTTTGAACAAATCTTTGAATTTTTCCAATTATTGTTAACAGATAATTCGCAGATATTTTATGTTTTCGACTATAATGGTTTTAGAATTGGGAAAGGTTTAATTAATTTTGATATGAATCGCCATGTCAACGAAGCGGAAGTTCATGGTCGATCATTTATTAATACTAAGTCATCACTTGTATTCTTTACCGACGATTCTCAAGGTTAGTATCTGGCATAAGCATTAGGGAATTTAAGCAACCGGTTCCTAATGATATGTCGAAATTTGAGCAGAACTGGAATATAAATTAAATTCTATATTTAATTTTCTGTACATAGTTCATTCTGAATTTTTAAGGTGTTCTCCTTTAAATTATATTTGTTAAATATAAATACCAAACCGTTTTTGTCTGCGATCATTTAATAAATATTGTCCGAGTTTAAATATTGTGATTGATTCCACAGTTCAGGTATCGATAATAAGCGGATTCAGAGGGCATAAATTTATTGCTTGTACTTCGTGAATAGTATCTGTAAAAATTGTAGAATTTCTCATAAAATATTAAATAAATAATAATTAAATATGGAAGGTAGAAGATATTCGCAAGTTGCTTTTTCCGATACTATACAAGTATTATCACATTAAAAGTTTTGTTATTTAGGGAGGAGAATTAGATACAACGGTGATGTTCATAATATCGATACTCGCAGACATGTTTTACTAACTACTCTTCTACATAAAACTCCTGTTTAATGTCACCTGAGTCGTTAACTCGTTATCGCAACATTTCAGAGAAATGTCGGTAGATGAGTTCAGGATCAAAATGTTCAAATTTTCAGACAATTTACAGTAGGAGGATTTAATGTGTTGTAACTATTATGTGCCTTGTTATTTATTCATTTTATTTTCCTTCTAAAAATTCATTTTTCATTGGTCTCTCAAAGATCTCTAAAAGGCAAATGCGTACATTTCTATTTTTTCTCTCGTTACCGTTAACTTGTTTACGGTTTTAGTTTTTAGAAAATTCTTTTCCAGATTATTAGTTGAGAGTTCTTTATATTTTGCTTTTTTTGGTTTTCTCTTTTTGTTCCATCTTTTCGTTGTTTCATTTTCAAAATAGGCAATAAAAGTCATTATTTCTGTATTTCAGCAAGATGTTTCATAAAGTTTGCCATATTAGCTTAGTTTATAAGTTGAAAAACTCAGTATTGCGGTTTAGTAAATTGAAATATATTTCAACTTGATTTCAGTCTAAAGATTTTCCATTTGCCTGTTATTCAATTGATGTGGAACTCATTTTTTGGATTTTTTCCATTGCTCGTAATCGGTTGCTAACCGTTTCTTAGGCCACATTTAACGATTCTGTCAATTGTTTTTGAATTTGGGTTGGGTCTTCATACAACTTCTGCAGTTTCACATCTTTAAATTTTTTCAGTTAACCAGAACGTTCTTTGTCTTGCACATCGAAATCGCCACTTTTGAATTGTCGAAAACACGTCTCACATGTTTTTATGTTAGGAACATGCTCACATTAAGTTTCTACCAGTAAACGATGACTTTTAGCGGCTTTTTTCTTTTGATTAATTAAGAAAAGTAATGCGTGCCTCAAATGCACTTTTTCGGACACGAAACTAGACATTTTCGAAGAGATATAAATCTATGACATGCGAGGCGTGGTTTCGACAATTCAAAAGTGGTAATTTCGATGTGCTAGACAAAGAACGTTCTGATAGATCGAAAAAGTCTGAAGATGCGAAACTACAGGAGTTATTGGATGAAGACCCAACCCAAACTCAAAAACAATTGGCAGAAAGGTTAAATGTATCCCAAGAAACGAATAGCGACCAATTACGATTAATGGGAAAATCCAAGAGATGGAAAAATAGGTGCTCCATCACTTGAATGAAATAGAAAATAGAAAAATAATCCAACAAATGCTGCTTCAAAGGTACGATCGGAAGCCATTTTTGCATCGAATAGTGACGGCTGATAAAAAATGGATCTATTTTGAAAAGCCTAAGCGCAAAAAATCATGGTTGTCGCCTGGCAAAGCCGGCCTATCGACTCCAAGGCCAAATCATTTTGTTCACAAGACAATGCTCTGTTGAAACTGTTGAAACTTGATAAAACAGTTAATACTGCTCGTTGTCGATAACATATTATCAACTTGAACCATGCATTTATAGAAAAACATCCTGAATGCGCCCGAACACACGGTAAAGTGATTTTATAGCACGATAACGCGCTGTCACCTATGGCAAATTCGGTCAAGGAAGCGTTGAAAGCACTTGAATTGGACATAATATCGCACTGGCCGTACTGTTCAGACCTTGCCCCTTCCGAGTATTACCTTTTCGCATCAATGGGACACGCGCTTGGAGAGCGGCACTTTGTCAATTTCGAAAAAATTAGAAAATGGCTCGATGAATGGTTTTGTTTAAAGGACAGTTTTTTTTGGAATGACATCCATAAATTGCCTGAAAGATGAGCAAGATATGTAGAATCAAATGGCCAATACTTTAAGTAAATAAATTTTTCCATTTTCTTGAAAATTATATGTTTTTTTTTACGAAAAAAATGGTATTGACTTTCCGGTACACCTGGTATTTATATGTTCATCAACTCGAAGAAACACCCTTGAATGCGTGTATAAACATCTGCTATATTCTCCTTCCGATCCTCTTTTAAAGAAACTAATAACTGATATGAAGTGGATTATTCACAACAATTTTCTATGAATTTAATCCACATGCTATTAACTATGAATTCGATACATATAGAGTAAATGTTTGTAATACAATACAAACTTTATTTTGCAATTTAGAATGTTGCGATGTAGAATCGTAAATGAGCTCGTACATGATGTCATTTGAAACTTGGCCCAAACAACGATGCTGTATTGAATTTATTACAAGGCGACATCAAAAATTGATTGTCTGCGAAGGTAAATGTTATTACGCGAAAGCCCTCCAGCCAGGTAATATAATATCACTTGCAAAGTAATGTAAAGACGCTACGATCTTTTAGGTTCTCCTACGTAAGGGTTGCGGTTATGAAATCCGATGCTTTATAAAGCAAGTAAACATAAAAATTCTACCCCTTTACATAAAAGTGAAGCGTATTGATTTTTGACTGTCTTGACTAGAATATTTACAGAATACACTGTTGCAATAACGATAATAATTTGTTACCACAATGCAGAATTAAGTACATTTATTTATAATCTCTCCCACTAATATGAATTACTATACAAGTTTCTGAATGGATTACATGCAGCTTAAACAATTCACGGATATTTCAAGTGATATAAATGTAAATTAAAATAGAAAGTTGATATGCTATAATTTTTTTGTACACATTATTGTACTTTAACTCGTTTGAACAAGTTTGAATGTGATTTTATTAGGAAAGTATAAAATGCCGTATATACAGAAGTATTCAATTATGCAGATGTTTTATTACAATAATTCTTATCACAAATAGAGAAAATAATATGTACATATGAGCCTCACGAACATCTAAAAACGTTCAGCATCTTAATAGTATTGACCGGATTAGTGTGCCGAACATTTTGTAGGGAAAGAGATCGTATTTCTCTTGGACGACAATTTGGTAATATTTGGAGCATTCTGGTGGCATGTTTCGTGCAGTAACACGCTTTCCCACAACATTCCAAGCGTTTTACATTGGATTACCGTATGGAATTGGTTGACTACACCATTCTCTCTATACTAATTTCATCAATTCAGCTGTTCACGATGTTTGTTCGATGGGGACACGTATTATCGTTTATAAAAATGAATGTTTCCTCCATTGCAGCTATATAAAGAAGAAAAATGAGTCGTAGAATCTCATCCAGATACCTGAGCTCCATTTCCAATGAAATATTGGTCGGCGTGCTTTCCAGTAATTATTCCCGAAAAACGCTTTAATATCGAGACCTCTTCGGGACAAATCGTGGATTACCGCGTGTGGGATACGCATATTATGTGACTGTAACGTAAATTCATCACTGGCTCCAACGATTATAATCTCGTTTGATATGTTCATTTGCCTCACATTCTAAAGGCTAGTAAAAGAAAGCAAATTTTCTTTGAATTTAGCTTGCATTAAGAGAGCGATTCCTAAGTAACAATTGTGACAATTGTCGGTTACCTTTTAGTGTTATTGATGTTGAGCGACTTTACCCTTGTCTTCTTCGAGCACCTCCACTCTTTAGAAAGCGATTACCAAGTTTAAAAATTGCGTTTTGGCTTGGTTCAAACGCTTTGGCAATTCTATGTCAAATATTTTGTTGTATTTTTATTCTCTATTAAAGTTTTGGTTTAAGTATCCAACCTATCCGGCATTGCTCTATAATACTCTTCTGTGATGGCTTTTCTCTTAGGCCGATTGAACTGTATGCGTCCTCTTAGTTATGAGCCGATCTAAAAATTCAGAGATATTGCTTTGGATAAACTCTAGACACTGTAATGAAATGCTTTGACGTCTTTTGTCGACTGTTAGCTGAAGGTTTATTGCACTTTAAAATGCATTTGTAAAGTATATCCGGCATTGTGAATCTTTTGGATAATCAGTTGTCTGCGAATTAAACTTTCTAAGACATCCATCAACTAAAATCTATTTACGAACACATTTATATTCTGCTGCGTAATTGATCCTATCACAGTTTTTATTTCAGTTGGTGAAAAATCTTTCGAAATCCAAAATCTTGTCGTCTTCTGGGTGTAGTTATTGATGACACTATACTCTTTGTTACAGTAATTCGTTTGTATCTTACTGTGGGGGGTTCGCCCTGTATCGAACGGATATTTATTTTGCACAAGAAAACAGTGGAAATGCTGTTGGGTACGAATGGAGTGGATTATTTTTCATACTTTATTCAGAGCAAATAGTTTACTTACTCTATGTGGTTTATATATCTTTAAGTGACTTTTGTATTATTTTCAAAATAAATATCCCTTCAGAGAAAATACAAAAAAGCATTTATATAGTACTCGTCACAAAAGTGACCATAATATTCGAAATTAAAGATTCACCATAAGTGTACAAGATAAACTAGTATATTTTGATGACACTAGTTTTACTGTGCTTACATCTAGTCGTAATAAAGGCTATTATTATCAAAGCGTAGATTTTTCGCACTTCTTCAGCCTAGCGCCGGGACACTTTTCATTCGACCCACACCTATCGATTAGAGTTCAGACTGCACACGGCTGATATTGTACGGTTTTATTTTCTGTCACAATATGGTACTTACATGTTCTATGATGTTTTTCATGGGCATTCAAAGGTAGTTATAATAACTTCGATTATGTCGATCTAATGATGGATATTATTATTAATATCGCACAATATTGCATTTTATTTCTTTACGAAGTAAAAGCCAATATTTAATATGAAAGTTGTTGAGAATAACGCCATTTACTTGTGGTACCGCTTTTGTTAAATTTTATGAATTGTGGCAGACATAAATGATGTTTTAATAATTGTTATACCATTATATCGACATATAATAAACCGATTCTAATACAAATGTATTATACGTGTCCATACATTTATTCATTGTTTTACTAGATTAGTGGATTCTCATACAACGAAAATCCAATTTTCAACTTCGTCCATGTAAACTGTGCGGTGTATTACACTATGAGTATTAGATTCTAGGTCTAACCCGGAGAGTTATAAGATAAACGAAAAGCCCGAATTATAGGAATTTCACGGTCAAGGGAAGCTCGGTCAGATTTGAGACAAGTCCAAAAGTAAGGTCAATATATGTACTAGACCCACTAATCTCTAATTAAACATACTGGTTCGCTCGTAGACAAGCTGAAGGCGATAACTAGGGCTAGAACAACAAATTGACTTGCTCGCCTGTTAATCTCCGTGGCATATAACGAGAAGTTTCCCAACCTTATAGAGTATATGCTGATCATGTTAAACATGAACTTCCTGGATTCTATTATGTTTCGTAAATTAGTTATCGCAAGTGTGCCAAGTGGATTCTGATTGAAAATAATGTGATTTTAGGGGTCGTTTCGGTGTAGGTGTCTGGGACAAGAGAAAGTTATTATTCTAGTGAAATTAATAAGGAGTAAGTTGTTTTAGTTAATCTTCTAGTAAAATAATTAAGGAAGTGCATGTAATATGTCATAACACTGTCAATAAAATGGTCCATAATCTTCAAGATTCAGAGAATTTTTTTTCGTTTGTTATTAATTTTCATTCATATATCACTAATTTTTAAATTCAATATTCAAGTAGATGTATGTATGTGTTTCTTAACCTTTTTTCAATAACTTTAACTTAGCTTTATTTAAAATTTTAATACGATTCCGATATGTTTTGAAGTTGGAAACAATGCAGCTTTCCTAACTTATAACTTGAACAGTCAGTTTTTATTGGTGCGATAGGATATGATAAGACGCGTAAATATGTATCTACCAACAAGCATATAACTGAACATAGTAGCTATTGGCCTTTTTATAACGCTAACGTTTAAAATCACGAGTCTTTTTTAGGCACTCGTTTATTTCAATACCTACACTAATATGAAGCTTCAAGACATGCTCGAAAGCATTTATTTAATCCAGCAATTCGATGATTTATATATGGACTAATTTTTATTGTTCCTTACCCTATTGCGAAAGCGTAAGAACGAGTATACAAGGTGCTGCAACTATATTCAGCAAATGTACAATAAATTGATATATCTATAAGCAAATAGAGATCCTTGTATAGGATAATGTAAAATTCGAAATATCGAAAACGACAGCTTTAAAACTTAATGATTTAAACCACGAAATTTCATAACATCGACTAGCCTTACCTTCAGATGTCAGATGTATTATTATTTTCGTAAAGACCTGAATATTTCTTAATGGGAAAGAAATTGTTTAATAAAGAGGCTAAAATCACTATCGAAGTCTTTACCAATTTCAGGAATTGAAATATTCAAAAAAAACATATTTAAGTCTTTGCTAGTTGTTGGTAAATATACGTTCAATTATTAGGTTGTTGGAGGTATTTTTGCAACAAATAGCTTAAACTCAATTTTGCAAATCATTCGCATTTATCTTTCTTACTTCTTAACTAACTTAAGTCCTGATTATATCAATGTTTTTCTTAAATTAAAAATACTTTTGGTTACGTCAAAGACACTTTCTTCTTATAAAAGTGGAGTTGTGGTCTTTAAAATATGTGTTTGAATTTTGAAGGTCCTGAAGTACTGAAAGGGTAGAAGTTGCTTTATTTTATATAACAATTCAATATGTTACATTTGTTCAAAGTTTGTGTTACATTCAAGAAAGTGGCCAAAACAGCAAATTGTTTACTCTAAGTCCTGATTTATATTACGAACCTTATGCGTTGTTCAATTGTTATAAACTATTTATGAAAACCAAATTGATGGTTGATCACAAGTTAGAGAATTGTGTGTACATAGGCATTTCGTCAGCAGCTTCTCCGAGATTTTGGGTAAATTTGTAAGCTGATAGACTCCTATGATGATACTTAATGTTGAGGTTTATCAATCCTTGAGACAATTATTACTTCCACTTTCCTTCCATTTTGGAGGAATGTGGCTCAATCTAAGTACTGCGTTACACATTATTTAGTCGCATTTTGAATAAGTTAATGCCAATATTTAGGCTCCAAAATGAAGCTTTTTTTGGAAGATTAAGTCAGCGGCAGTTAATTTGAAGCAATTAATAGAAGTAGTTGATATGAATTTTTAAAAATTGATTAATGAATTTGTAATTTTTCTACATGAATAGCAAGATCTAAGTTCTGCGTATTGTTGTGAAGTCTTGCATGATAGGAACGTCAGTCAATGTAAAAGACATAACAAAATTTCGACAAAAAAGGAAATATAGAAACAGTTTTCAAGGTTAAAGAAATGTCAGAGTTTTTATATAATTATCTACGTTTTCTTAGTTTCCATAATTTCCTGTTTTGTGTTTTCAAATGATTCACTGGATGTACTTCGATTATAATTCAGAATTTTAAATGACGCACTATGACATATTCGTCTGGAGTTTTCCAAAAGATCTGTGATAATCTACCAAATGAAAGAGTCGTACTGAATCATAAGCTTTGCTCATAAATTTCTGTACGAGTAGCGAATTCTTTAAATGAGCAAAATATTGATTTTACAGATTTATCCATCAAATAATCATGACCAAATATTAAACAATTTCTTTTTATTTTATGTCAAAATAGAAAAAAAGAACAATAATGCAAAGTAAAAGTATAGAAGCCAAAGAGAAATAGTCAGCATAATAATCGAAGAAGCCAAAATGAAAGTGTGGTTTGAGTTGGGAGAAAATATGGAGGAAAACACACTAGAAAATTCGAAACTGCTGCACAGAAGTTAACGAAACTCTAGAAAATAAAATAAAACCTAAATATTTAACCTAAAAAATAAAGGAGTCAAGTAATAACAAATGAGGATCCCCAATCATAAGCAGATAGCAAGAATATAACTTGAAACTAGTAATAGAAAGCATACCTGAAGAAGAAGAAAGACCAATATTTGATAGAGAGAGAATGGAGTACAATTAGAAGAGGCAAAAGCTGAAGTACAGGGAGTAGTTAGAAAATGAATAATAGAAAAGGCACCAGGAATAGACGGGTTTACACCTGAAATGGCTAAACTGGAAAAGAAAGAATAAATCTCCTACATATAATTGTATTAAAAGGGCGATACATAAAAGATATCAGAAGTCTGGAGATACACTATAGTGACACCCATACATTAAAAAAGAGACACTATGAACCGCAGCAACTGTAGAGGTATTATATTCTGTATGGTATACACGAACTGGAACGAATTCTGAAAGAAAGAATAAGGAAAAGCTATTCAGAGCTATTAGATAATCAAATAATTACTAGAAAAACCAATGTATATGAAAAAGAAAATATACATATGCACAAACGACTTGGAAAAGGCAGGTAACTGAAATATGGAAGGCTTCAAGGAATTGATAGCAAAATAATCACTTTTTAAGAATATAGAAAGAAACTTTAAATACAGTTATAATCAACGGAGACACATCAGAACTCTTCAGAACAGACCAAGGGGTACGGCAGGGTGAAATACTTCATCTCCTACTTTTTATATTATGAGTGAATAAACTAATATGCAGAGCTAAGATCAAAATAATAGCAAACATAAGTTACAGAAACTTGAAAGTAGTATATATAAACGAGCTTCTACATGCACATGAACTGATTTTGATAGTGTATAAGAAAGATGAACTAAAACTAGGAATTTATCTTAAAATTAGCATAAAAAACCGAGATAATGAATGTAGATAAAAAACTAGAAAAAAAACAAAAATAACATGCAGAAATGAGCTACTGCAAGAGACGAATTGCATAAAATATTTAAGCGCAATGAGGGAAAATCAAAGAGGCTTCAATAAAAGAGAAATATATAAGGCAACGAAAGTGGAGACATATGGAACTGTACTGATAACTATTTTGATATAAGTGTGAATCATGGAAGTTAAGGAATATCACAGGAAGCAGAAATTGAAATACAAAGAAGAATATAAGGTGAGGCCAAAGTGGAAAAATAGAAGTGAAGGAATTAGAAGAAGATTGGGAACAAGAAGTACTATCATTCAAGTAAGGACGCAACAACTGCCCTGGTATGGACATACCATAAAAATGGAGGAAATCAGGACGGTAAAATCAGTGTGGAAAGTATGTAGGCGAAAGCGGAAGTAGAGGTAGACCAAGGAGTCATGAAACGCAGGCGTTACAAAATTATAGCCATGAAAAGGTCTCATGGGAGGAGGAAAGACCAAGAGCAACGAACAGAAAAGTATAGTGAAATATTGTCACTTTTATGGTAGAAGACGAAACGGGAGAAGTAATTTATGTCCAAGGCAGGTCAAAGGAAATTAATGTTATTTCGAACAATTAAGCTATAGGTCCTTTTATATAATTAAACGAATATTATAGAAAAGAATTGATAGACTGTTAATTCGGCGAAAAAAAATATGCTAATCGTATGGAAATTACGTAGCAAAATAGTTTTGTTAATATCTAGTTACTGAAACGCTGCTTGCGGGGGCAACATTATACAAAATAAAACAAAATTATCGAAATTAAACTACGTCTACAGACGCTTACCATGCATTATATTCTTTTAGGTATCTAAAGCCATAATTTGTTTAGGAAACATGTATTATAAAGAACGAAAATAATGTTTTTGTTTTACAGTTTTCTTTATGAAATTTGAGTAACAATACCATAAGCAATTCCTATATATAAATTTATTTCTTCCTTTGCAAACCAAAACGTATATACGACATATGCACTTGTTCCATGCATATATGTCTCCATGCAGTGAGTTCGCCGAAGAAACGAGTCTCTGGGGTTAATACATAATGCTGTAACAAACGGTCGTGATTTTTGTTCTCCGCCACCATAAAACACTCTGCTGGAGTCTTTAAATACGGTAAAATTTACGTTTATGTCGGAAGAGAGAAGAGACACTCGTATAGAGAGCTGCAAGAAAAACTAAAGGAAAAAAGACAAATAGTTCAAAAAGTTTATGAGTCTCGACATCACGACCAGCTGGTACTCATCCGTCAGAGGGAGTGGGAGTGACTTCTTTCGATTAAAGAGAAAAAAGAGTAAGTAGCAAATAAAGGGAAAGAAAGAAAGTCCGCTTTTGCTGCCTGCGAATTTCGCTTGAATGGCCTGTGAACTTGACAATTCTCTTAGGAGAGCTCTTCATTACGAAGACACTGTCTTTTCTTTTTCAAACCGCCGTCATTAATTAAATACTATGTGGTGAAGTTGTTAATTGTACGACATTTATATATTTATTTTCTTAGTTTCCTAAGCTCTGTGTTATTTTTTATTAAAAATAACTACGATAAATTAAAAAATTCACAAGAATTAGAATCGTTTCAAGAAAGTGAAAAAATAAAAATAAAAATTAATTTATATTCTTGTGAATAATAAAATGAATACAAACTTCGGTGGGAATTTTAAAATATTCAAGTTATAAAATGCATTATTTCACAGAAAAAAAAGAAAGCTACAGGTTACTTAGAACAATTGTTATGAATCAGTTTAATTAAAAATAATAATAAATTCCCAATAATTGAAGCTCGAATTATATGAAAATGCATGTATGTTGTTAAAAAGTACATATGTATATCAATAAAATTGTTAGCTTTTTAGGTTTATATAATGTTCTTCATTACAGGAAACCAAAAAATACATCTTTTACATATTCTTACTACTTGATGCATATTTTATGAAATATCGCATATTTGCACATACTTTTTCAAATCACAAATTTCTTCCTAAACATCCCAGAGAACGGAAAAGTAGCAAAAATTGAAATTGGGTAGGTAGATACGACATTTCTCTGCCTTTATGCTTAATTAATCTTTAGTAAATTTAACTTCAACAGATAATTTGACGTTGAATGGGTCGTGTTTTGCTGCCTGATACAGGCACTCATTGACAATGCTGAACAAATCTCTGAATTGACCCCGCTAATTACAACAATGAATTTTTAATTTTTTAAGTGCTCCTTCTCCTACTAGTCCAATGTAATTAATATGAATAATCTTCAAATATGCTGCAACTTAAGCATTTTTGAATTTGTTTCGACTTTCGACTTTCCTTTGGAGTGAAATTGTTAAGTACAGACTTAACATAAATTGGCTTTTTTTAATTTCAGATCCTTTCATTGTATTTACCACATTCTTTATAATATACAATTTTCTAGCCTTATACTGGATAGCTAAATTGAAACAGGTAGTTTATTATAAAAAGCGCAATTTTTTTGACGATCAGTCTACTCGTCTACATGTAGCCAGAGTTTTTTGTTTTCTAGTTCTGATTTAATTCTTTTTAATTTGATCGTGCACTGATATTACATATTTTCGTAAAGTGCAAGACAAAGGACGTTCTGGTAGACCGAAAAAGTTTGAAGATGCGAAACTGCAGAAGTTATTGGAAGACGACTCAAAACAAATTCAAAGACAATTGATATAAACGTTAAATGTGGACCACATTTAACGCTACACAGGATTAGCGACCGATTAGGTACAATGGGAAAAATTCAAAAACGGGAAAATGGGTGCCACCTCAATTAAATGACAAGCAAGTGAGAAATCGAAAAATCGTCTGCGAAATGCTACTATGTATGATCGGAAAACATTTCTGTATCGAATAGTGACGGGTGATGAAAAATGGATATTATTGAAAACTCTAAGCGCAAAAAATCAATGTTATCATCTTGCCAAGCCAGCTCATCGACTCCAAGGCTAAATCGTTTTGGTCGCAAGACAATACTCTGTGTTTAGTGGAACCAGACTGGTGTGATGTATTGAAAACTGTTGAAACTTGGTGAAACAGTTAATACAGTCCGCTACCGACAACAAGTTTTCAATTTGAACCATGCATTGATAGAAAAACGTTCAGAATGCGCCCGAAGACACTGTAAAGTGATTTTACAGCATGACAACGCACTGGCTCCAACACCAAAACCGGTTAAGAGAGCGTTGAAAGCATTTGGATGGGACATAATATTGCACCCACCTTCAAGCCTTGTTCCGCCCGACTATCGCCTTTTCATATCAATGGATCACGCGTTTGTAAAACAGTACTTCGTTAATTGGGAGGAAGTTATAAAAGGCCTCGATGAATGGTTTTGCTCAAAGGACAAACATTTTATTTGGAATGCTATCCATATATCGCCCGAAAGCTGGGCAAGATGTATAGAATCAAATGACCAATACTTTGAATAAATAAATTTGTTCATTTTCTTGACAATTATCAATTTTATTATATGAAAAAATCGATCACTTTCCGGCACACCTGGTATTTGGTGACACTGTCGGGAAGGAGAAATCCAGCATCTCTAGTTACGCTTTCGTAATTGGATTATGTAAATTGTTAAGTAAAACATCGTTATTATTAAAATATATTTTCCTCTCATATTCCATTTTATAGTTTAGTGTATGCAATGCTAAGGAATCTTCAGTATTTTATCTTAATTCTTGTAAACAAAGACTTAAACACTTTTAACATTTATGTCTGCTATGGACGAAATCTTGCTTTTGTATAATAGTGGTTTGCTTTAGCAATTTATTCTTCGCTCATTTGCAATAATCGCCTCAAGACTATAAATATGTTAGCTTTACGACTTTGGCATTCATATGGTAAGAAACATGTAATACTTACACACACATACATCATATGTATGTGTATATAAATATTTTCGATTCAATTATCTGAAAATAGTCCACTCTACTTTAAGTGAGCAAAATGTACAAAAAGTTCAAATGTGGAGGAGATGGAAAACTTAAAAACACATAAGACATAACTGTCGAAAAGACCGGAATGCTCTGTATTATTTTCAACTGTCACCAATCTTAGAGGAGGAGACCGTTTAACTTGAAGTTTTCGCCCACCACCACGCCACATGTAATACGATAATAGAATCTTTCCTCTTTCCCGTTCGTTTTTGTCCTCTCTTTCTGCTTGTCTGTTTAGTCTCTCTGGCAATGAAAGACTTATTCTTCTGTTCCGTCTTAGTTACGATTCAACGAGCACGCGACCCATTTCGAAACAACAGAATTACCGAGAAATCGTGAGATCTAAAATATGAGGGACTGCCATCCAGGCCAGTTATATAAGAAAGCAGCATTATAATGTCTCTTGTATAAACAATATATAATACAGGGAAAGAACTACGAGACGTATATATAAATTCTTTCTTATTTGCTGTCACATCTATTTTATTTCCTCTTCATCGTAGTAAGCTTATCTAGTATTTTTGTCTTATTTTTTTTCGTCTAATGTTGGTTGCATGTTGAGAAATTTTGTCAAAGATGATTAGAAAATTAAGTACTTGATGGTTTGTAGATCGCAATATTGCAAGTAAGGGGATTCAGTAACACTAATACAGAAAGTAAGATCTTTATAGATACACATAAAAAGTACGTAGGTGAATGGAATTCGGTTCACAAATATAGGGTGTTTTTTTAAGAGCTTGAGAAATTAAAATGATAATACGAGACAGATATATTGTTGGAATGAAATTTTTTTTATTTTAATCTGGTAGATAATTTCATGGCATTTATTTTTTAAACATGATTTCCGGCATATGTCTGCCGCGGCTACAAGTTACATAGTCTATTCGATCGATCCAATTTTTGACTACTTTTTCCAATAAATCTGGCCGTATGGCGTCAATGGCGGCTTGAATATTGGCTTCCAATGCTTCAAAAGTTGCTGGTTTGTCGGCATAAACCAACGACTTAATATAGTCCCATAAAAAGTAATCCAGGGGCGTTAAATTACACGAACGAGGGGGCCAGTGAACAGGACCACTTCTGGAAATAAAGTTGTCACCAAATTGATTTTGCAATAAATCGAGGCCGCTGTATGGCAAGTCACGCCCTCTAGTTGGAACCAAATATCGTCAATGTCTAGCTTACTAATATCTGGAATCAAAAATTCAGTCAGCATGGCTCGATATCGCTCGCCCTTCACCGTAACGGCAGCTTCCTCATTTCAAAAGAAATAAGGACGGATGATGCCGCCAGTATGTAAGCCGCACCAAGCAGTCAATTTTAATGGATGTAATGGTGATTCGTTAATGGATTGGGGATTGTCTTCGCTCCAAATATTGCAATTTTGCTTACTGAAGTAGCCATTTAACCAGAAATGAGCTTCATCACTAAACACAATTCTTTTATAAAAATGCTTATCTTCGGCCAGTTTCAAATGAGCCCAATCAGCAAAACTGCGACGCAAACGATGGTCGTTTGGCTTCAATTCTTGCACGAGCTGCATTTTATAGGCACGCAAGCCAAGATTCTTACGTAAAATTTTCCACGTAGTCGAAGGACAAAGGCCAACACGTTGGGAACGACGACGAATCAGCATTTCGGCATCTTCTGCAATACTTCGCACTACAGCAGCAATACTCTCTTCGGTACGCACATTTCTTTGTCCTGTTGATGGTTTTGAATCGAGAAGAGTAAAATTAGTGCGAAAACGATCAATAACTACACGAATTGCTTGCTCACTAGGCCGATTATGTTGACCGTATAAGGACGAAATGCTCTATGAACTTCACGAAGAGATTTATTTTTTTCAAATTAAATTTCTACAATTTGGAAGCGTTGTTCTGGCGTTAAACGGTTCATGATGACATTCAAAACCTTACAGAATAGAAATGTCAACACAGTTTGATATTATCAGCTGTCAAATCATAGTTATTGATATCGGTAGTTCTCATGCAGCTTAAAAAACACCCATTATTAAACAATGTATCATATGAAATACTAAAATATGAAGGTAATTTTAATGGAGCCTATGGTTGATTAACTTAATCATTTAAGGTTGATATGTATTTCCACTTTAATTTTCGTAGTCTGTATATGTATTTCGACAACCAAGTTGTCATCAACAGATAATTCAACAGCGTTAACGACATTCATTGAATTCTTTCGTTCTGAACTACTAGAAAAAATAGACTACAATATTAACAATAACATTAATGAGTACCTCTCTTTCCTCAATTCGATTTGCGAACACAGTATTCGTTTTTCCTTTCATTGAACATTTTCTCACATTTAAGCTTTTTTAATTTAATATTAGGCTATAAATACTACTTAATTGCTGTTTTATTATATATAGGTTGGTTAAAAACTCCATGGACTGAAAATAAAGAAAATAACTTTCCGGTTTCTAATTGCGTTTATTTTTCAACATAACATAACAACGATAAATTAGAATCAGTGATGATCCAAAGTCTCTATATGTTGATAAAGTTCAGAAGTTTTAAATTCGTTAAAATAATATACCCTCAGCAATTTTAACATCCCTGTCTACTAAAAATTGTCCGATTTGCAAGGGAATTTGTTAGGTCTGGCAAACAGTGGAAATCCGATTGTGCTAAACCTAATAAATAATATGGATACAGCAACAAATCGAAGACTGATTTGTTAATTTTTACCATGGTAAGCAGGATACGCTTTTCTTTAATTTCTTTAATTTGTTGCATTAGTTAGTCTGAAACACTTGCGAAATATGCTCCTGTGCTAACTTGGTCTACTGGAAAACAACCAACTGGAAGAATATTTCTCAAAAGCCATTGCCTTTCCTGTATATAGCCTTCGCCTTCGTTGGAGAAGAAGAACCACTATGTCGCCACTGTTTAGATTGTTGTTATTGTTGTTTTGCTTCGGACATATAATGATGAATCTAAGTTGTTATATTAGGTGCGCAACTAGGTTCTCGCTGTTTTTCAAGAGATGGCTCCAGTAGTAAGTGCTGGTCGATTGTTATATAAACAAAATGTCATGAGCCAAGCTTATATATATGGTAAACAAACCGCTTTGACACATTAGTGATTTTGTTTTTGCGTCATATACTTTTGGTTGTGTGAAAATGTCTAATTTTGTGCCAAATAATCGTCATTTGCGGGAAGTGTTGCTTTTCTTCTTTCATTCGAAGAAAACGGCGGCTGAAGCGCATCGAGAACTCCAAAAAGTTTACGGAGATGCTGCTCTAAGTGAACAACATGCCGTGATTGGTTTCGTCGCTTCAAAGACGGTGATTTCGATGTTGACGACCGTTTGCGTGAAGGAAGATCAAAAACCTTCGAAGACGCTAAATTGGTGGCATTGCTCGATGAGGATCCGTGCCAAACGCAAAATGAGCTTGCTTCAGCATTAGGAGTTACCTGCCAATCCATTTCCCGGCGATTGCATGCGTTGGGAATGATTCAAAAACAAGGAACTTGGGTTCCTTATCATTTGAAGCCAAGAGACGTTGAGCGTGTTCGCCTGTGAACAACTGCTCCAACGTCCAAAAAGGAAGGGTTTTCTTCATCGCAACGTTACGGGTGGTGAAAAATTGATTCATTACAGCAACCCAAAGAGAACAAAATCATGAGGACTGCACGATCATGCTTCTACGTCGTCGGTTCGGCCGAATATTCACGCTGTGAAGGTTTTGCCGTGTATTTGGTGGGGCCAGGGCGGTGTTATTTATTATGAGCTGTTGAAACCGAACGAAACCATCACTGGGGAACGGTATCGAACTAGATTGGTGCGATTAAGTCGAGCACTGCGCGAAAAGCGGCCTCAATACGAGCAGAGGCACGAAAAAGTAATTCTACAGCGTTCTCATGCTGTAGAATCACTTTTTCTCCTCGGCCTCACGTTGCCAAACCCGTTAAAACCTACTTAGTAACGCTCAAATGAGCGGTCCTACCCTACCCGCCATAGCCCCCAGATATTGCGCCGTCCGATTATTACTTGTTCCGTACGATGGCACATGGTCTGCCTAATCAGCAGTTCCGCTAATATGAAGACACCTCAAAATGGCTTGATTCGTGGATAGCCTCAAAAGACGAACACTTCTACCGTGACGGTATTCGAGCTCTGCCAGAAAGATGGTAAAAAGTTGTCACTAGCGATGGGCAATATTTTGAATGATTCATTTGTAAACATTTTTTCACAATAAAGTTGCATTTTCATCAAAAGGCGAGGACTTAGTTGTGCACCTAATACATTTTCACATAAACCTATTTTTGTTTTTGAAAACGGTACAAACTTTCACTGAAAATTTGTATTTGGACTAATTTTTAATCAACACTGAGTACTACTCACTGAGTAGTACGGTACCCAGATTTAAAGAATTTAAATAAAAATATACTGTCTACTTACAGATATGAATAAATAGAAATTTTAGGTAGCATTTATTATATTTTTATTTTATAGTTAAGAAGACCTTAAATTTTTGGCCCGCGTTGTACTTCCTTATAAAATTCTTAAACACAATTTTGTAAATTTCTACTACACTACATACATATCGTTCGATGCAATTTTGAATTGCCAATAAATAAATTGACTGAATTAAAGTAGAAGTGACAATAAAAATATGAAATCGTAGGATTGTTCTCTCCTTTTTAGTGTTAGTTTTATATAAAGAATTACAATTCGCAACAAACGTAAGAGCGAGCAGCTGATGGTTTACACGTTGCTAGGAGCGAGTCATTTTTCAGTGTAGCGAAAAAGAAATCGCGCGCAAGAGTGAAATAAAAGCAAAGAGAATGACGGCAAAGAGAACAGGATAAGGGAGCAAGCGTGAATTTAACAAAGTATGTGCAAAAATCTTACATAAAAGATAACACAATGGAAAAAGTTCGGCGAAATCTTTTGACGTGAACAAAAAAGCCTAAATTACTCCTAACCCAGTCGGTTCCCCTCGTATCCGTTCCTTTCTAATGCACGCAAATGGAATACGGAATATTAAGTGAATTGTCTTTGAGTGGGCGAGTCTGTGCGGAAACTCGAAAATTTATTTAATTTTCGGACGGAAATTGAGTTCATTCGATTTTTTAATGCGGTACGACGAGATTTTTGGTTAGAGTAAAGAATATCAAAAGAAGACTTTCTTCCCCTGCTCGTAACTTTATTTACACCTGCCTAAATAGGAAATGAAATGAAAATCAATCGCTTCGCTTGGTCTTCTGAAGCTTTTTAAAGATTGAAATAAATTTACTGGGTTATAAATTAGCATGTACGATATCTTTACGTATATCGTGGATTGGACACAATACTAAAGCATTAGTTATTTTAATAAATACTAAACTCATTGTTTCACGGGAGTACAAGTAATAATATGAGTATTTACCTGTTGGTTCAATCAGTTATTGACTAATTAAACTGCTCAAAATAATTAGGGGTATTACGAAAAATGGTAATAGAATAAATAAATAAAGAATGTAGTACCTCGCAAATATTTTTATATTTAACTACAACGTTTTAAAATAAGAAACGTTTAAACTTGTTTGTGCACATTATAAAGTTACGAAGGCACTAGAGTGAATAAATATCATTGAATGAATACACAATTATGAGACTTTATAAGGAGCTTTATTGATAAAATGACGAAAAATCTGTTGTAAATAATAATGTGTAAGATATCCACGAACGGCCATGAAGGTTTGACATCTCATCGGCATTGAATGAACCAGAACATCAAAAAATTCTTGTGCAATATTATTCCATTCCTCTATCAGAGCGATTTGAAGTTCCTGAAGTGTATGCGGTGGCGTATTTCTTGCTGCAACACCTCTTTCTAAGACATCCCAGGCATGGTCAATAGGATTACCATCAGGAGAATTTGCTTGCCACACCTATTATCTAGATTTAAGACGACTCTGGATTTATCTCATAACAATACTTGCGCCCAGTCATCGTGATTCCAATTTCTATACTACTCAGCCCATATTTTTCGCAACCTTTTGTGAAGAACAGTTAGTGGAACACGTACTAGGGGTTTTCGAGCATACATGCCAACGTCATGAAGACGATTTCTTATTATTTGAGTTGACACTACTCTTCCCGTAGCAGCAGCAAGCAGACTCCTACACTGCGTTGGGTTATGGGTGCGATTTCTACGTGAAGATACTGTTAGGTATGAAATTTGTCAATGCATTCTGTTTCTTGTTTAAAAGCGTTATAGTTGCAATATACAAATATTTGCGTGTCTTATATTATTTATTTATATTATTATTATTTTCTAAAATATCCTATAATTGTTTTGAGCAGTGTATTTGCATCTGTACACACTTTTAAGAGATCTCTTTAATAGATTCTGCATATGCTTCCGCGGTCAATGATGCTAATGGTACAATCTTCTTCCAAGATTGGTTTTGCGTATGGTCTAATAATCAATGTTCATATTGCCAGCGTCTTCGGAATTCTCTTTTGAATGAATTAGGTTCTTCAAAAGTTGCATTAAAGGCCATTCTAGTACGATTTAACTAATTCTTAAACATGTTCTATTTAGGTATTAAAAGTGTTTTTTGTATTATTTACATAAATTTTTTGTGGTTTTATGCAGACTCTATGGCGTAATTATATTAGATTAGTGCTTAGGTGCATAAGTGCGATGATCCTAAGTCCGCATGCCTCGATTAAATACAAATTTGTTGAAATAAGCATTTAGCTTCAGCATTGTTGTTTGTTGAAAATTTCTGATCTGCAAAGTATTGATTTAGGCGTGGAAAAAGAAGTTAAATCAATTGTATTAAGTCAACAAATTGATAATTTCTTGACGCACCCAACAAATCGCCAATTCTTCAACAATACCTGTGCGGGCTCATGCATTATCTTAGTGGAAAATAATTTTTTCTTGGTTTAGTCAGATCTCTTTCTGCTAATTTTTTAAGTTAATTTGTTTAAAATGTTTAATATGAGTCTGTGATTTTTCTGGAAAGTAATTAATAAGAAGAATATCTCTTCACGACTTGGTATATTGAAAGGTAATCAACAAAACAAAATATCTTTATATCCAAGAAAATGAAAGGTAATGACCTTTCTTGCAGTTGAAATATCCCCCGTCTGGTTGTCCGAAGGAGCCTATAATGTTGAATACCAGCCTCATCTGTGAAGATAAATCAGCGTATAAAACACATTTCGTTTTTTAGGAACTGCTCCAAACATCACCTAACGGACAGTTTCTTTCATAGCCAATTGCTTATTTAAAATGTTTGCAGCGCGTGTTTTGGACATGTTTACAACCTCTGCTCTTTCAGAAACATTTAAAAGCATTCAAACGACGGTCTTGTAACAGCAGAGCGTATACATTTTCAAGTTTCTGGTATAATTATCTTATTGTCCACCTGGTTTGATGGAATTTTGTTTCTTCCTTTTGGAGAACATCATATCGCTTGTACACTGTGTTGGTTTATGACTATATGCACTTAAAATTAATATTTAATATTTATGGTCTGTAAAAACTGAGAAATCAAGTACTCTGACAATTATATTTAACAGTGTGATAAAACTATAGAATATAAAAATATAAAGAGTTATAATACAAAATTTACAATATATAATCTCAGCTTATCGTAATAAAGTATAGGTCTGAATTTGAATATTTTTTTTAGAAATAATTATATATTTTAGGTTGACTCTAAGAACAATTAAACTATGCGAAAAGTCCAAAGAACCCATGGTAATAAACTAATAAATTAATGATTTTATAGAAATAAAATAAAATAAAATATACATTGACATAAATTATATTCTGGGCATGCGGCCAAGTCCTGTATGCGATTATGGCGCTGAGAATCAAACATACATATAGTGTATGAATGTGGTTGTCGAGCATTCCCTGGCATATAAGAAGACTAAAAATCATACTCGAAGCGGTTCGGTGACTCCAAAATCTTAATTTGAAGCTATGCTTTTTACTAATCTAGAATTATATGTCTGTCCTCACTGTATATTTGTATGTATGTATCTGCTTATATTATCTTGTTTAGTCACAACTTAGCTAGAAGCTATGTAGATAAATAACTATATTCTGAATAAAAAAAAGAAATAATAGTAATATATATGCAAAACTTAAACACTGTCCTGAGCAGTAGCAGATTTCGGACGTCCATTAGGTGATGTATCTTTAATAAACGTGGTCATTTGAGCTATTTGAACTTATTCATAAACAGTGAAAAATGGAAGATCTGAATTTGTCAGACCATCCTTTATCTCATTATGAATATTTGTGGCTAATAGGCTAGGTAGAAGTTGCGTGAAAGCGTGAATTTCAACAGTATCAAATTCTTAAAAAAATTAACGACAAACCATCGAAACTAAACTAATAAAGGTAACGATCTGAAACTAGGCAGTTAACGTTGCTAAGTACCCTATGAAAGAATTACATGGAGTTTTCAATCTACCCTGGTATTCATTCTTGTAATGCCAGATATCACTTGTCTTAATGTATCTTTCCTTCAAGTAACTTTCAAATTCGTTAGCTTTGTTTTTATCGCACGTGATCTATCTTAATCTGACACGTCGATAACAGCTTGTTCACATTTACACCAATCAGTTCATTTTCGCACAAACCCCTCTAGCCTACGTTAATACGGCACTGCTACTATTGTGCTCATCTTTCATCCTTTTAGATGACATGAACATCCTACTTTAAATCTTTTAAATATAGTAATCATTTATAATGTATGTTGTCTCCACAATAACTGTAAAATGTTCAACTTTTTTGTCTATTACAATTAAGAGTTTTCTGAATATTCAATACACTTTCATTTTGATCTTTTTTGTTTTCAAGAAATCACTGATTTTTCTATAGGAACTGTATTGTTGTAATGAATACTATTTAAATTAAAACACTTGGTATAGTTTCTCAAAATATAATTTTAAAGACACTTCTCTATGTACATTTTGCCTTGCGGCATCATCAGAGGGATTCAAAAGTAAACTACTGACAATCTGCAAAGCGAAATATACATAAAGAAGCGTATCTAAAAGCATATTTTATGAAACTTTGCTAACATAAGTGTTTTAATTTTAGTTATATACATATATTAATTAAAAGGTTTCATTTAATTCTCTCCCGCAACACTTCCTCAAAATTTTTCATTTATTTTATTTGTGGGAAAAAAGACAACGGTATATTGAGTTCGCAATATTAAATTTATTGACTGTCAAAAAGGCTAAACATTTAGAATGATTCATACATTTTTAGCGAAACCACAAAACTAAAATGAAACAGTAAATCAGTTACGAAATCCATGGCCTGAAATTAAACATTTCTTACTTAAAGTTAATCTTACATCCATTTTACATTAAAATTTAAAACCACTCGAATTTCAAGTATTTCTCTCATACCTTTCATTCCATTGTAACTATTATTCATAGACTTTACTCCATTTATTGGTAGGAAATACGACTACTGGTACCGTAGAAGTTTTAATTTCTACTTATATCGAATCCATAAATTACATCAAGTCTGTACAATTGTGCTTTATTGGCACTTGCCCGTCGCGCGTTATCAAATACGTTAAAATTTAGTGCACCGAGCAGGTAATTTCTGGAATTGCTCGAATGTTGGCGAAAGAATTATTGAACCTTTAGCACATAAATATGTTTGCTTTCAATACTTTATCAAATGTAAAATACAACTGGATTTTTAGTATATAATTTCGTGGTAGTACCAAAATATCTGAGGTAGTTACATTTAAAAGTTTTTCGTATTTTTCACATGCGAATATGCTCAACTTCTTCACGATCTTACGTTTACATATCCAGATAATTTATTCAATATTTTACGTTCTATATTTGAAATTATTCCTTTTTCTTGTTGGATATAGAACTATTGTTAGGAATTCTTATTCATGCGAGATAATTATGATTGCGTGAGGGACATTTGAACAGTATTAAGACATTTTTTGTCTTACTCTGTAACCTTTCAAATTCTTTCTTTTTGGAAAAAAGTGGTAATACAAAGGGTATTAGGAAATTTTTGCAATACAACTTTGTTTATTTAATTTTTTCAAAGTAATTTCCTCTTCACTCAATACACTTCTCCATCCTCCGAAACCAATCTTTAAACCAGTTCTGTTTCACTAGGAAATAAAGCACACTCGTTATCCCAAGCCCGCAAATGGTCCTCATCGCTGGAAAACCGCCTCCCTTTTAGCTTCATTTTCACATGCGGGAATAGTGCAAAGTCGCAGGGAGCAAGATCTGGACTGTAGGGAGGGTGCTCGAGAAGTTTCAATTTTGTCGTGGTCAAATATTCGGTGCAGGCTTTGGTGCAGTGAGCTGAAGCATTATCGTGATGGAGGAACCAGGTGTCCATTCTTGACTTTGGCCGCAGGTTCTTCATAAATCCCATGACTTCAGGCAGGTACTGTTCAGTATACTACTTAGCTGTGACTGTCTCTGTGTGTCCAAAACGACGCGTTCCACAATTCCACTCGATTTGAAGAATACAGCTATCATTTTCTTCTTTACAGATCGAGATCTTCTCATAACTACGGGTGTGACCTCATCATCAAGGACCCAAACTTTGTTTTGAGCTTTGGTCGACACATCGTAATAGTACAGCCAAGTCTCGTTATCTGTCACGAGGTTGTTCATATACCGAGATTGTTCCTTATTAAACCTTTTTTAGCGTCTCCCGGTACCAAGTCACACGTCGTGTCATCTACTCTTCAGTCAGTCGATGCGGCACCCAGAGATAACAAAGTTTCTTCGCGTGCAAATGATCATGCAGAATCGAACGAATTGCTGGTTCATTTAGACCTCTATCTATTAGTAGGTCACTCATCTGTCGTCGCCAAGAATTTTCCTCACAGTAGTAATGTTTTCCTCCGTATCTGACTTTCGTGGCCTTCCCGGCCTCTCAGCATCCTCCACAGCTAAATTTTCCCTTTAGAATTCCATGTACCACCTTAATATCGTTGTGCGATGTGGACAAACATCACCTAGTGGAAGAGTCATTTCTTCGAAGCACTCACTGGTCTATGTTTAAACCACACACGAAATTATAACGCAAAACTGCCCTTATCTCATTTCGTGCCCACGATGCCGTCGCAAGCACTTCACACTCTCACTGCTAATGAATAACTGAGCCCATCGACATGGCGCGGCGGCTACTATGCACGTATGAACATGTCTCAACATGCAGCAACAAGCAGCTTCCTACGATTCATTGTTCCCTCATATTGCAAAACTTTCCTAGTACCCTTTGTAATAACAAGATCAGGGATGCAACTAAGTAATTTAAACTATAAATCACGAATCCTTACGATTGCGATGGCTGATTTGTCTTGAAAAAATAAAAAGATCTTTAGAGGACTTTTCCGCGATGTTAATTCCTTCTTGAGAGTTAGTCAGTTATATCGACCAATATTCGCCAGTAATTTTTTTGTTCTTGCTCAGAAAATCTATGTACATTATTATTCCATAGCAATTCCAAATGACTGAAGCAAGAGTCTTTACGGCAGATTTTTGTGAATAAAAATTCATAAGCTTTCAAGAATCAGAGTAGCTTTGCTTCATAAATTGTTCGTTAGCAACAATACGGCATAAGAAGTCAATATATTTTTCAAACGAAGCACATATTGAGAGTAATTCTTCTACCCTTACTCGCATCTGATAAACAGTCAGTCTTTTGGCAATCCATTTTACAGAAATATTTTCATATCCAAATTGACGTCAACGGGGTGCTGGACGATGTAGTGGGAAATATTTAATGCTTCAGGTACTTGTTTTATTCCAACGCAACGTTTAGATATCAAGATATGAACTGCATTGATAATTTGGGTACGGATGTAGAAACAGGTTTTCCAGACCTCCTCTTTCATCTTCAATGGAAAAATTGCCTCTTTTGAAGCATGCAGTACGGTTTGTCAGGTTCACATACGAAAGCTAATGACCACCAAGAGTATTAAGCTTGTTTTCGTTAATCTACTTGCCGTATAATTTTTTCAAATAAAGGTATTGATGGGTTTCACAATTTCAGTTGATATTCTTTTTTAAATTATATTGCACAACTATTTTTTGAGTTTTTGACGTGAAATTTTTGTTTTAAATATTATCAGTACGAATTTTGGCGTAAGTTCTTTATTATTTGTTGTTGTTTACCACCTCATCTCCACAGCACGTGCGACTGAGATTTATACTTGGGAAAACGTTTCTAATTTACTTATAAGTGTATACCTATAATTGTGTGATAAAGGGGAAAACAAACAAAAGGGTTTGGACATAGAACTAAATTGGCTATTCATAACACAAAAAGAGCATAAAGCTACTGAAAATTATGAATATAAGCTCAAAGATGAAGTAGCAAGTTATGTTCCTCACAAAGCAAAAATCACGTTCGTTTTACTGTTATTTAGAAAATCAAGCCAGTAAATCCATCGCAACCCCAAACAATTGAAGCCAGAAATTTCCGTCACATCTTTGGCACTTCTTAGTTTTGCAGAATCAAAGCGACTTTGTTCCTTTAATTGTTTCTTCGCTTTTGGTCCGCTTCTCTTTCCTCTGCACTTCTCTTTTCTTTGCGCCTCTCAAAAAGCAAAAATCATATTTCTTAAATTAATAATCCGACTAACTTCAGTAAAGTATCCTAAGAACACCCAGCTTCTCAGTCCAATGACTTTACTATAACTAATCGTTGCCAATTAATTGTGTGCATATTCGATCTGATTACTTTTCATTTGAATCTTAATTGGCAATGGTTACTTGTGTTAGTACATATTATGATAAGCAGAAATTAAAGAAATAATTTCAATATACTCCAGAAATAACAACAGAATTTATCGTTTTGCCTTTCAAAAGCAAGGTGAATGGTAACTCAATCGTTTCCGCAGATTGCTTCCATCTGCTTCACAGATAGTCAATAGAGGAAGTCTCAAAGACAATGGAATTTTTGAAAAGTTTTGCAATCCCAGACGAAAATCAGGAAAGGATAATGAAAAGACCTCTATCGTTATAATTATATGGATTACCGACGATTTACTACATTCAGTCATGAAGAGTACTGGAGAGTATCTTGAGATTTTGTTAAATACGTCATCTTGAGACGACTTACTTATTTAACACCTGATGTGAGCTGCACTATTTCACAGCTAGAAATGCTATAAATATGATCACATATCGACAATCTATAGACACAAGGGACTTTCTGGAATGAGCGTTTATCGACGGCGTCTATATTTATTGTGAAATGAAAGATTCAAGGAGAAAGAGCGGTAGGGAAATAGAGAGCCAATTATCTCTAGTTATGATATAAACATGCGGACATCATAGAAAGTTGTTATAAACAATATTGAATGCAAGCCAAAAACCACACATAAAGAATGAGTATTATTATGTACCATCATGAGCAGCATAGGATCACCCACCTATGACTTTGCCAAGTACTTAGTGACTGTTGAAGTCATGTAACGAAAGAATGCAATTCTGGAACGACTAACGCATCTGACAATTAATCTGAAGGGAATCTTAATAGGTTGCGTTACGAAGCTATTTTACAGCTAAATTTGCAATAAGTGTGGTCATAAATAATTTGCCAACGAATATAGTGGACATAATGAAACAATAATTTGTTGACGATGTACAAATTTCCTGTTATACGAAAATCCAGAAATAGAAGAACGACAATCTAGTACTGTCTACAATGGATATGGAGGCAATCGAAGAAGTTGTTATAGACTGTAATGATCCTGATTTTTACATACATAGAAATAAAGATCTTTTTGAACATACTAATAGGCTTAACGAGTCAATCAAGACCACCAAAAAAAATAGAAGAAGACGAATTATCTTGCTGAATGGAATAGAATGCCCCTCAAAATCAGGTTCTATACTGGTACAGATAAATAAGTATGAATACTTTATACCTCACCAAACAAAAGTAGAGGAGGATTTTCTTTAATGCAGAGAACAGTGATGACCACAAAAACGAAAACCTAGATATGAAAAGCGCATAATAAAAAGAAGATATTTTAACAAGTGTACCAAACTCAGACTATTTATTGATTTTTTTTAGCACCAGAAAAGCAATTTCAAAGCATTCTCCTAAAAAATATACGCGACGGTAAACTAGTTCAATTAAAATATCATTCAGAAAGGACGAACTACTCCTTATTTCACGAATTTTTATGATTTTGTCTGCAAGTTCGAACTCTGTAGTAATTATTTTGAAAGATGAACAAATGGAACAGCTCCTGTTAGCTGGAGATTATCCGAAGCTTTCGAAAGATTATCTAAAAGGCCAAAAAAGTTAGTCTTTATGAAATAAATGAGGTAGAAAATTTTGCGGCTTCGTCTCTGAAAATGTCTTGTGTCTAGCATCTTATTCACAAAGAATTTTATACTGTAACTTTGATTTATAATGCCGTTGGCGTAAATTTTTTTTAATAAATAAGCAAATTAATAAATAGTAATACGATTTATTATTAACGGATTAAATCCATTTAATGGCAAAAATGTAATATGATAACATAGAAAATACAAAAAAAAATCGAAATTAAAAATATAAACCTAACAGATACAATAAATCTACCACCTGTTAGAAAGGGAACTAAAGTTATGTGTATTCGCAACATAGGCTTTTAAAAAATACATGTGTCAAAGTATTAAGATTGTCAATTTAACTCTGTTAATTAATGGAGTTTTCAAAAAATTCCTTCCTGGCATGTAATATATAGATGTAGAAAAATGTAATAATAATAATAATTCATCCCTTCACATCCTCCAATATCTTAACGCCAATTAAAGTGGGTTTGGAAGACTATAAATTATTATTACGCCCGCGCTCATAATTTGACTTAAGATTATTGTCTGCCAGCATTTGCTTAAATGGAAAAGAGAAGCCACGAAAAATCTTTTCGGACAGCAGGCCATAGGACTCGAACTTGTGTCGTCCGATGTGATAAGCTAGTGACTTGCTACTGAGCTATCAGCGAGCTGAATTGTCGAGATGTATAAAAAAGAATAGCACAAAGTAAGTCGGTACGGTGAATCTGATAACTAATTAATTTATACAAAAACATGCGCTACGAAGCTTTTTCGGTCAAATAACGACTGAGTGCATAAACAGCAATGACTTTTTGCTCTTGTATGTGAATCTTCAGCTTTTGTTTAGCATATAATTGTCTTGTAGGCCAATTTCCAAGGACACATTATTACTGGAAACTAAAAATTAACTTCATACTCGACCATTGAAAAAAGTAGAAATTGGTATTACTACAGGGTTTATCATCTCCAAAATCAAAGTAATTTAAGAAAGAATTTTAAATAAAGAATCTGATTATTAACGTGTTTTCGAATAAGTTGAATTTTGTGGTTGTGGAACTTTCATATTTCCAATCAGTATTACGAGACGTTGTAAAAAGTTAAAAAGTGTAAAACTAAAGATCTGAGATGCTTAATAATAATAATAATAATAATAATAATAATATCTCTTTATTGACCAACAGAGCCAAAGCTCCTATTACAGGACAAAACATATTACATTAATACGTACAAGTAAAATAAATCAAATTAAGGTTACCGTAATTAAACAAAAATTAGTTACTTAAAGAAAAGAAAAAAGAAAAAAAAAACAAAAAAAGGAATGGAAAAAAAAAAAAATCTGGAAAGATAACACATAACCAGTAACGCACTACTTGCGAGCGAAATACTCGGATACCGCTGCAATAATCGATCTTAGCGTGTCATGATTTATATCTGCAATGTCTGAAATCATATTAAAGTTGTTGCACATTACGAATAGAGGCGATTTGATCAGCACATTGGTTCTAGCAGCGGGGCAATAAAAAGTAACATTCTGACGAGAAGTCAAACGAGGGACATTAAAACATATCTGCGAGAGTAGTGAAGGGCAATCCACTTTACCGTGTATAAGTTTGTAAAGAAATACTACACCAACGGTAAACCGCCGTTGCTCCAAAAAAATCATGCCAAACCTCGATAGTAATTCACCCTGCTCCGAACCCCGAGTGGGATACCGACCATCCACGCGACACCATAAGAACTTTGCAAATTTTCTCTGAATTGATTCCAGAACCTGCCTATGCACCCCGTAATAAGGCGACCAAACCAAAACCGCATATTCGAGCCTGGATCTGACAAGAGAATAAAACAGTGATTTCAGGGCTGTTACATTAGAAAAAGATTTACAATTTCGGATAACAAATCCCAGAATTCGCCCAGCCGACGATACAGCGACCGCAGTATGATCGACAAACGACAGTTTTGAATCAAACGTAACACCAAGGTCTTTATGTAAATCTGTACGTAGAAGAGTCTCGTTAGCCAGGGAATAATTGAAGATGATTGGTTGCAGCCTTCTCGCGTACGTCATAGCCCTACATTTGGAAATATTTAGTTTTAAGGAGTTACTACAACACCAATCATTGACGTGGTCAAGTTGTTGCTGCAAGTAAATGCAATCATCCACACTATTAATGCGTGTAAATATTTTGAGATCGTCGGCAAATAGCAGCTTCTCGGAACCGACAACAGATAGTAAATCATTAATAAAGATTAAGAAAAGTAACGGACCCAAATTTGAACCCTGAGGTACCCCTGAAGTAGCCAAAAACACTTCAGATGAAAATCCATTATAAGTTACAAATTGTGATATCTCAAACAAGTAAGATTCAAAAAAAGTTAGAAGGGAATCACTAATGCCAAACGATCTCAATTTGCCCATCAGAATCGAGTGATTAATCCTGTCAAAGGCTTTAGACATATCTGTATATATCACATCAACCTGGCCCTGGTCATCCAATACATGTGATACATATTGTGTAAAACACAGCAAGTTGGAAACGGTAGAACGCCTCTCCATAAAGCCGTGCTGATCGCTGTGGATAAGCCGACACACAGGCGGAGCAATGTAAGCATATAAACTCATTTCAAAAACCTTTTCGAAATTAGACAAGATGGATATGGGTCTGTAATTTGCGACGACAGAAGGATCACCACTCTTCAGCACAGGACAAACACGAGTGAGCTTCCAGACATTTGGAAAAGAAGAAGTTTTCAGTGCTAAATTAAATATAATGGATAGGGGAGTGACAAATACATCAGCACAATCCTTCAAAATAAAGCTTGGGACTTGATCATGGCCTGCGGTCACCTTATCAGGAAGCCTCCTCATGGATGCATGAATAATAGAAGCTTCAATGAAATCGATGTGTATGCTCGGAAAAACATCAGAGACACCAGCGTTGCGTACTGGTACATCCTCAGGTGGTAAGTAGGTGGATTTGAAGTATTCAGCAAATGCATTCACAATCAAATCTGGATTATCAATAACCACGTCATCACTCTTCATTCGTCCAGGAATTCTACTAGTGCCCCTTTTTCCGTGAATATATGACCAGAAGAACTTAGGATCCGTCACGATGGCATTCTCAACACGTGACAAATAGTCTTTGTAAGCACCGGAAACCTGTGCCTTCACTAAGTTTCTCATACGCTTAAAATCAAGAAAATCCGCCTCATGTTTATGTTTTCTGTATCTTGAACGATAGTAAAGCTTTAGCTTGATATTAGAAATTATTTCGGGCGTATACCAACTAGGATACCTAGGGTTGCTGTTCTTGAAGCGAGGCACAAATTCATCGAAAATTGAATATAGAGTCAAGTAAAATACTCTACATGCTTCATTAGGGTCGCTAAATCCATACAAAAACATCCAGTCCACATTCATGAGTGCACCATACAAGGCGAGATAGTTTGCCTTTCTGAAGTTATAAGATACAACAGAATGATCAGTCTGAAAAGCTGGGGAGACGACGTTACTAATAGTCAAATCGACAGACAAAGCTGGATGATGAATATCTACCGAGAGCAGGGGTTCCGTATTCTCCAGCACCTCACATAATAATAATAATAATAGAGCTAACATAATATAATAATAATAGATTCTGCGCAATAGCTCTTGGTCATATACTATAAAGCAGACAGCTAGGTATAATCGATTTTGCTGAGACGTTTCCAAACCTTTGCTCTACAGTCTAACTTATCACTTAGCGATTATTTTCTTTTCTTTCTTGAACAATAGCTAGCATTCCAAAGATTTGAGGATAATGACGAATTCCGAAAGTAAAATAAAGAAATTAGTGGGGATAAATCTTAAAATACTTAAACACCCAGCTCTTGGTGCAGTGTCTAATATTTATTCTTCAAAGGAATAAACTCATTTGAAATGTTGGTTGATATGCAATCTAAATGTGGTGATAAAAGAATCTAAGATTTATGTGACCAGAACCATCAAATAATGCAAAACTCTGGAAATGATCAGTAAGGTCAATTATATTGTTTCGAACGACGGGAAAAATGTATGTCAAACGGGCAAATAGCTAGCATCGTAAGCATACGGACTGAATGCATACACTACACACTAAGTTGGAGATGTGAGTGCCCCAAAATTGTAAAAGAATACGATTATCAAACGGTAATTTGAAGCTGAAACAAACATTTAGTTTTCTTCATAAATCTTGCTAAACTCTGATAACAGAGATATGGATTGATTTGTATTACGTATTATTATGAATTCTTTGACAATAAATATAAAATTGCCCCACGTATTATGGATTAAAGAATGTGAATTTGTAAATATGGTGTAATAGAAATTACATAATAAATTAATCACGTTCTTAGAAGTCGAAATTAATACGAATGATTTATTGACTATCGACTGCAGCTTAGAATTTTTGAAGTATGATTTATTTTCTTCAAAAATCTAATAACAAAAGTAAAACTAAATAAAAATATACTTACTTTTCAATTATTATATATTTACATGCTCGAGTATCGGATTCATTGGAAAGGCGCCTATTCTTTCTTGGGAAAAACATCAGACACACCTTAGGATATGCTTATATATTTTTTTTCTTATGCATTTGTTATCAAACTAAATTTTTGTCAACAAAATAATTTAAAATTTATATTTTTCTTTTTTTATATCTGATAAATTAACTAAATATCTAATTTAAATATCACTTGCTATTATGTGAATGCAATTTTATTTTTGCAAGTATATATCTTTTAAACTTTTTAAGAATTGTTTATAAATTATCTAAAACTTTTAATTAATTTCAAATATAAAAAATTCTTTTTCTTAAGTGTTAACGAAATATATCTTTAAAAGTATTTTATATTATCAGGGTTTCATACATACATAACTGTCAAAATATACTTTTATATTATATATATATATTATAAAAATTTTCATCTTAAACTTATTTTAACTAAACGTTTAAAATTTAACCCCTTATCTCTAAATGTAATTGTTTAACATTTTTAGAATGTAAGTAATAGTTAAGAATAACGTTTATCTGTTTCAGATTGTCATTATGTTTCATTCGTTCTCTTCTTCCTGTCTTAAATCTCCGCTCTATTATTTAGTTTATTCTTTTCTTGCATAAGTTTTTTCATTCACTAGATTCTTCTATTAGCTTATAAATGCCATTTGTGTTTTAGTTTAATACTCTTAATTACTCTTTTGTCTATTAAAACTTATCAATATCTTTCATTAGCCATTTATCAATTCCAGTCCACTTAACTTATATTTATTTTATTTTAATTGCTTATAATAATAACTTAGTTGCATTCTTTTATATCACTGATGTTACCTTTTACATTAGACCTCACATATATGTATAAAAGTATTAATACATAAACTTATCCTCAATCAAATTTATCAATATTCTTTTGCAGTGAATAATATATATAATACCAGTTTGAATGCAAAATGTGGGCCTTCCAATGTTTTAAATGCACCTCTATATATATACCAGGTGTACCAGAAAGTCATTACCGGTTTTTCTGATAGATGTCTCTAGACTTAAGTATGCAATTTTGTGACTAGACACATACATATGTCATTTTATTCTACTGGCATCAAGTTTCAAAGCCATACATGTTATATTATGCGAAAGTAACACCGTCATAGAATTATAGCTAATTGAAAATATAGAGTTTCGTGTCTGAAAAAGTGCATTTGCTCACGCATTACTTTTCTTATTTAATCAAAAGAGAAAAGCCGCTGAATGTTATCATTTTCTAGTAGAAACTTACGATGAGCATGCTCCAGCCACAGAAACATGTTTCAACAATTCAAAAGTGGTGATTTCGATGTGCAACGCAAAGAACGAACATTTTGGTAGACCGAAAAAGTTCGAAGATGCGAAACTGCAGGAGTTATTGGATGAAGGCCCAACCCGAACTCAAAAGCAATTGGCAGAAGCGTTAAATGTGGCCCAAGGAACGATCAGCTACCTATTAAGAGCAATGGGAAAAATCCAAAAGATGAGAAAATTGGTACCCGTCAATTGAATGACTAGCAAATGGAGAATCGAAAAATCGTCTGTGGAATGCTGCTCAAGAGGTATGATCGGAAGTCATTTCTGCATCGAATAGTGACGGGTGATGAAAAATGGATTTATTTCGAAAACCCTAAACGCCAGGAGTCATGGTTATCACCTGCCCATCGACTCCAAGGCCAAATCGTTTTGGTTGCAATATAATGCTCTGTGTTTTGCGGGACCAGAGTGGCGTGGTATATTACGAACTGTCAAAGCCTGGTGAAACTGTTAATACTGATCGCCACCGACAACAAATTATCAATTTGAACTACGCATCGATAGAAAAGCGTCCAGAATGGGCCTGAAGACACGGTAAAGTGATTTTACGACACGATAACGCGACATCTCATACAGCAAAACAGGCCAAGGAACTGTTGAAAGGGCTTGGATGAGACATAATATTGCACTCGCCGTGCCCTCCAGACATTACCCCGTCCGACTATCACCATTTCGTACCAATGGAACACGCGCTTGCAGAGCAGCACTTTCCCAATTTCGACACACACACACACACACACACACACACACACACACACACACACACACACACACACACACACACACACACACACACACACACACACACACACACACACACACACACACACACACACACACACACACACACACACACACACACACACACACACACACACACACACACACACACACACACACACACACACACACACACACACACACACACACACACACACACACACACACACACACACACACACACACACACACACACACACACACACACACACACACACACACGAGAATGGTTTTGTTCAACGGTCAAACAGTTTTTTTGGGATGGCATCCATAAATTGCCTGAAAGATAGGCATAATGTTTAAAATCAAATAGCCAATACTTTGAATAAATGTTGAAAATTATATAGTTTTCTTACGAAAAAACCGCTAATGACTTTCCGCTACACCTGGTATTTATAGGCTTTCAATAGGGACCGATGAGATTGTAGAGAAGAAATGCTTAAATTTAAGAAATTTGCATACTTTTTAAAATATAAATAAATATTATAATTTGCTATGAATTTATTAAATAAGTAAGTACCATGATTTTCATTTTTTAAAAATTGGAATTGTCCTTTTCAGCTACTTAATACTGCAATATACTTTTCAAATTATGTTTCTCTAATCCTTAGATCCTTTAATTAATGTTATCATATTTACTATCAAGCATTTCCTATACCTTTAACAATTCATTTCAAAGATGCTTAAAATAATCAAAACTTTTTATAATCATTCAAATAACTTTGCCTCTTCTTAATATATTTTACTTTATCATAATTCTATTTTAAAAACATTCATTCTCTACTTTTCCAAACGAAAATATTAGATTTCCCTTGATTAACTCTCTTTTAATTTTACTAATTGTTTTTCTCTTTCAATATAATTACTTTTTGGGCCTGTGACATTTATTTTATACCCGCATATATGGATATTAACGGTTTTTATAACTTCTATTTACATTAATGAAATATTTTACAAATGGAATACATGTAATATTTTACTGATATGACAAACTACATTATACAACTGCAAGTATGGTAATATGATAATATAAACTTCTATTAATGCAAACTTAAATTGTTATTTACAAGATTCTTGACGATTACATTTATATCAATAAAATTGAATTACAAATTATTCGTAAGATAATGTGTTATGGAATTAATTGCTCTTATAATATAATTTGTTTGTCTGCCTCTAATTGTTCGATAACAGTATCTTCATTAAAGAAAACGAAATCGGTTATTTTATTTAAATAAACTTGTAATCGAAGGGCTCTAGTAAGGGTTTATTTGTTAAAGTTGTGTATCATTCTCTCTTAATTTAAATACGTGGGTTTCGAAAGGTACCCGCAGCAAAGTTTCTGGAAATGCTTTATTAAACATTAAGCAATATCCACATTTTAATTGACCAATCTAAAGGTGAATACGTGTTTAAAGCAATTGCAAGCGGAATCGTTTACAAGGGAATATAATTACCGACCGTTCAGCACCGATAGCAATTGTACTTTTATGCCAAATTGGCAAAGGGAATTCCCCTCGCGATTGTGTTAGGAACGAAGAGCGGTCGATCCGAATGCACAAACTGATACCGCAATTCGTTTCATTAAAGTTCTCCCAACGCCTTTAGCGGCCCCCCCTCTGTTAAATAACGAGACGAAAGCTAAGGGATCCACAACAACAACAACAACAAAGGGTATAGAACTGAACAAAATGCGTAAATTTAACTAGCAGGTTCCCAATTAGACTCTGGCAACAAAAAAGAAACATAAAATCGTTCGTGGCAGGATGGGGACGGATTTTACGAGAACTTCGAGGACAATAAAATGGGATACCCTTTGTGTCTCGTTGCGTTATGCGGTGTTCCTTACTTGCACAATATTGTGCATAATAAATCCCTAGTCTTACCTTTTTCTTTCCACGATCGTCGAGTCAGAATCTCTTTTTACATTTTTACTGCCCTATAGGTACTATTTTTCGAAGTCAGTTGGTCAGGAAAAGAATTACGCCATTCGATGTGAAAGGGGGGGGAGAGAGTTTTATCGTCAGTAATTCGACGCCGTGTTTACTAAAAGAGTAACGATCACGTACAGGAGATTATATAAAATCGACATAAAACGTAAACTATTAAGTAATGAAAGTTATACTGCCGTTTTCATCTCTAGTCATTTTAAAGTCTCATTTCTCATATATACATCTTAAAAATAATGCTTAGCAATTCGAACGTTTTACGACTTCCTGCGGAATTGACTATGAGGGCACGCCTAAATAAATAATGTAATTACTTAAACATTGTAATAGATATCATATAGGAGCACTAGTATTTGTTAAGTCTGTCATAAATTTTCAATAAAATCAGTGCAATTTAGTTTAATAATTTAATTTAGTCTATAACATTTAGGTACTTGTTTCATAATCAGTGCTTTATGGAATACTAACTACTGAGAAGGTTATTTCGCACTCAGTTCAATATTCTGCGGCTTGGGCGGGTACCCTCTATTCACGTAATTAATGTATGGGTGCACAAGTTCGGAGAAACAAGGTCTACTTTAAATTTAATACATAAAGCAGCAGCAAGATGTGTTAAAACGCCAGAAAACTTTGATAGGGCTCGAAACGCCATAACAAGTAGTTAAAAACGTTCTGCGAAGAAACATGTAGTCGCACTGAGTAAATCCGGTGTAGTCTCACAGGCGGAGCACCGGATTTTAGGATAATTATTGTTAATTATTTACGTTTTTTCTAAATAAAGAGTGGCACTGAATATTGGTGAACTGTCGATACGTCGAATGTCGCATAAGGACTTAAGTTTTAACCCTTATAAAATTCAAATCGTTCAAGAATTACTAGAACTGATTTAGTTTCTCGCATGAATTTTTGTCAGGAAATGTTGCAGCACTTGGATGGTGACGAAAACTTAATCCACCATATGTTTATGTAGGATGAAGCCCATTTTCTTCTAAACGACTATTTAAATTAACAAAATAGCCGATATTGGAGCGCTGAAAACCCGCTTCGCTTGTATGAGAAACCTTTGGATAGGCAGTAGGTGACACTATGGTGTGCCCTTTCATCATCTGGCATTGTTGGACCATTCTTTTTTCATCGAGAAAATGCTACAAATGTTACTGCAGTTCGTTACACAAACATGGTTACAACATTTTTGACTCAAGAATTGGTTCGATTTTCGGAAATTACGTGGTTCCTGCAAGTGCTACGAGTCATTCTGTTCACGTGTCTATCGCTGCTTTACGAGAACTCCTACCGACCCATATCATATCCAAAAATCGAGACATTATTTGGCCGGCTAGATCCCCAGATTTGCCCGCATGCTACTTTTTTTTTTGCGGTTAGCTCAAGAGCAAGATGTAGGTTTAGTGACCGCAAACGTTAGCGAAACTAAAACCCAAAATTCAAGAAGAAGTTGCACATATTACACCGGAAACTTTACGGCGAGTAATGGAAAATTTTCAAATAAGACTACAAGAGTGCGTAGATCGTAATAATGCCTATTTGTCAAGTGTTGTTTTTAAAAAATAAAATGACAAGTTTAACTTCAATGAAAACTATAAAAAATGTTAATGTTAAAATAAAAATGTATGTAAATATAGAAGTTTTAAATTTTTTCGCTTCACTGACGAACCCTGTATATACATACATATAGAAGGGTCAGTAACAAACTGTTGACGAAGCCAAACGACCTGGCTAACACCAGGATCTGGCATTGAGCCAAACAAGCATTGTGGCCATTGTCTTGTTCGGTAGTAATTACTTTTCAATAATTACGTCAATATGTATAGTTCTCCCCATTTTAAATGCACTTGCAAAACATTTCCATATGTATGTTATTTTGTATTACATAGAAATTATTTAACTGACACTACTTCACTTAAATTAATTTTCGCAGATCAAATGAAATATATAATATCGAAATGCATAATGATAAAATAGTTGAAGAAGATTGCAATCCACGAAAGCTTGTACCTTGTGTCAAGATTAAAAAGCAAGTATAATCTACAAAATATAGCAATGGCATTACTCTGTTAAGTATTCGTCATTAGAACTGCAAGTAAAAGCAAACGAGGATATGAGAAATGCAGAAGCTTTGTTTAATGCCAGAAAGCCTGAAGTTAATAGTAATAAAACACAGTATTCACAAATGACTGCATACAGATTAGCGGAAACCAAATCCATCAACTTGCATGGCTTGACTGTTGGCAATAAATCAAACTGAAACTACTCTTGGATGAAAATTTCACTGGCCAACAAATTTAAGCTTTTGATTTTGTCATCATGGCCTATATTAATTACTATACAAAATACAGCAACACTTACTTGACTAAATGGTAGATAGTCAAGATTGCTGTAGTCAATGTAAAAATTTCTTTTTATTTAATAATGTACTTAATGTATAATGTATATTTCAAATTCCTACAAATAGAAATGTGGCGAAATATTGCATTGTCTTCTATAAACAACATCTAGAGCCTCCCTTTTTAATATCCAAAGTAATCTGTTAATATTGCAAGATTCCATTTACCCTGGTGCGGTTTCTCCATTTCTAAAATGCCTTGGCAGAAGTGCTCACCGTGCTCACTAACGTCACCTACATTTTCCAGACAAAGTCCTAGTGAGAATGTAGTATCATATTGTAATTGGCACTGTGAAATGCTTGTATCACTTCGAATCCCAACGCTTAATTCAAAGAGGTATAACTTCGCAATCCAGAATATAGCATCGATTTTTTATCTGTACTCGTAGTTAAACTCATAGGGCGAATTCGTGTTTGCGAAAAAAAAGAAATTTTTCGTAAAGACCTTCAATTCAAATAGCTGTATTTTTTAATATTTACCTTTGGTTAAACTTATAAGCTGTAAATGGAAATCTATTTTCCGTAAAAACATTCAATGAAAATTGCTAAAACATCGAAATTCAAAATATAGCATCATTTTAATTTAAATAGCTATAACCTCAAAATCCAAAATATAGTATCACCGTTTCGGTCTTTATCTTCGGTTCAACTCATAATATGAAAATAGAATTATAGTTTCTGTAAAGACATTTAATTCAAGTAGCGATAACTTCAAAAAGTAAAATATAGCATCATTTTTTCGATCTCTACTCTTGGTTAAACTCATAAGATGAACTCGTCGTTACGAAAAAAGAAATTTTTCCTAAAGACCTTCAATTAAAATAGCTGAAACACCAAAATTTAAAATATATAATTATTTTTTCGATCTATAACTCTCAGTTAAATTTACAAAATAAAAATGCAGTAACGTTTTTCTGTATGCATTATTGCTAAGGTTTAATATTAAGGTGCCAATCTTTGTACTATTAAAAAAAACAAAATTTAAGAGAAAATACCTATCTGAAACTGTGTTTTATAATTTGCTGCTTTTTTGTTTCCCAAACAACCAGTAAAAGCTTGTACTATGGATAGCCACGTACCTTCTTCTCATGCTGCTAAATTGGTTTAAAATTTTCTACCACTTACTGTATTTCGTGTCTGAGGTCCAACAAAGATGCTTCCTAATATTTTTCTTTCTATTATTTTTAGGAACTTTTCTCAAAGGTATTTAAAACCGTCACTCTCTGTGTCCAGTGCTTTAACAAAGCTTTTGTCGTGCCCTAGGTTAATATATTATTAACTTTCCTTTTTCTAACAAAGGCTGATGTACATTGTCTGTTGCTTGTATAAACTTCTGTCGTAGTGACTATTTCTGGTTCATGTAATGGTTTTCCATGCCACGACTGTCCCGAAAACATAAAAAGTGACAGTAATTGGTGTTACCTAATTGCATATCCAAGGTAATTGTAATAACTTTAAAATCCGCACAAATACTTCAGGAATAGTTTTAACAGCGTGATTTATTGAAATGAAAGGTTATAGATTTCAATTCTGTAACAAAACTGTTTTCAGACGTTATTTGTTTACAATATTTTTGGAATGTCCATTGTTCAATATTATACCTTTATTATATTATTATACTTTTGTAATATTTATTACAATAAATTACCTTAATGTAATTTATTAATGCACTTTAGTTGCTAGTATTATATTCTATATAAATATAGTCTGTTTACGAGGGTGGTCTGAAAAGTTTCCGACCTCAACGTGAAGATGGCAGCACTCATCAATAAAAGCTAGGGAATGTAGATGTGTATATATTGTCAGGTACTCGCCAAAGTTTTAGCCAATTCGACGCGCAGTTGTTATTTGACAGTCGCTGTGAGTGTCGAGTATCGAGATATCATTAAATATTTGCTTTGAAAGGCAATACGCCTACGAAAATCGAAGATGAGTTGGACTCTGTGTACGGGGCTTTGCACCATCATTTACCACAGTGAAATTTTGGGCACCTGAACTTAAACGTGGCCGTAAGAGCTTGGGAGACGATGGACGTTCGGGACGTCCAAAAACTGCAACTACTGACCATAACATCGCTAAAGTTCACCAAATGGTGTTAGGCGCTCGTCGGATAAAGTGAGAGAGCGCAGTAAATTCGAGTTTTGGCGCCGATTAATTACTGTAGATGAAACTTAGATACACCATTATACGCCCGAAACAAAAATACTGTCAAAACAGTGATCTGCAAAGGGGTAATCGGCTCCAAAAATAGCAAAAACTGTTTTTTTTGGAATAGTCATGGAATTATCTTAATTGATTTTCTTCAAAAAGGAAAAATTATTACAGGAGCATACTACGCATCACTGCTTGACAAGTTGAAGGTAGAAATTGTGGAAAAACGGCCACATTTGCAGAAAGAGAAAATCCTGTTTCACCAAGACAACGCGTCGTCTCATATGGCGAAAATCCATGAATTATGGTTTGAACTGCTTGATCATCCGCCTTACTCAACAGATCTAGCACCAAGCGACTTCTTTTTGTTCTCTCATCTAAAATTTGCGCTCGGGGGACAGAGATTTTCGTCAAATGAGGAGGCAATCACTTTCGTGAACAATTATTTTGCAGAGAAAAACGGCGAGTACTGTTTGGACAAGTTAAAGAGATGGGAGCAACGATGGGAGAAGTACGTAGAGTTAGAAAGAGACTATGTAGAAAAATAAATATAAATTTTAAGAAAAAATGTCTATTTGTTAGGTCGGAAACTTTTCAAACCACCCTCGTGTATAGAGTAAATAAGAATTTGGCAAGGATATAGTACTCATATATTTCAACCTAAATTATATACACTTTCAAAGTGCATCCAACAAAACCAGTATTTTAGAAAGTCTTTCTGCCTAGAATCATTCACTAAAGTGCACTTTAGAATATATGTAAGTTTCTTCCAATATTTTTATTAACATTAATCCTGATCATTGATAATTACAATTTGTATATTCCTGCGATGTCTTTTTTCCAAAATTAGTGCCTGCTGTTTAATGGAACAATTTTAAAGCAAGTTTTGAATATCGCTTTCGTATAGTGGCATGTGATGAAAGTTGGGAGCAATAGTCGGTGTACACGTTATTTCGAATACACGTATGTAGAGTAGTTCTCACAATAATTGCCGTAACCTGAAACTCATAATAGTGGATTATGAACGTAGATAGCAGCATTTTGTAATATGAATACTGAAACTACGACCTGACCCAGAGTTGGAAATATTTTACATGTCATAACGTACAACGTATAATAAAATATAGAATAATTCGACCACACATGCAGAGCAAGACGTTCGTTTCTATGGCGAAAATTTAGGTTTATTGTGTTTACTGTATGTATCGTGTATTCTAACCACAGATTTATGCAATCTGCATTTATAATAAATCCCCTGCATGTATGTTACTGATCTAAAATGCAAGGTTTGTGTGAAGTGTAGGTTCATCCTAAATAATTTCAGTGTTAGTATTACAAATGAAATTCTCGAAAATGTCATTTTTAACAGAGAGATGATATTTTTACTACTTACTTGGGTGCCAATATTGTTTTATTGATATATTTTATTGAAAATTTTATAGTAGTGAGTTATTAAGTACCTTTATTTAACAACAAGAAAGTGTTATGACTTTTTAATTTAAAAACATAAACTCCAATCGGAGTGAGCGGCAGTGACTACAGAAAAATGTTTGTCGACGCCGAACACCCATCGAAATACGGGGGTAGCCGTTTATATTTCGGGAACTGGCAACACTGTTAGTGTTGCTTCCGATCTAATGATTGCGTTGTGAAGTTTGTCATTTTTGGCAATATATTTATCTTGACAGTTTTATTATCCGGTCGCTATTTCCATTGTTGAGAGTAACTTGAAAATTTTATGCCGGCGAAAAAATGGAATTAACTCGCGAATATTATTATTTTTTATAACTTTCGGCGTGGATTAACTCAACAAGAATGCATCGATGAGCTGAATTCTTTATATGGTGATGAAGCACCATATAATGTGATATACCGTGAGATCGAGGCATCTCCAAGTATTAGTAACACCAGCATGCATAAGCTCCTGCATTAACATTTAGACGTTAAGAAGCTATGTTCACGTTGGGTACCACATAATATAATAACCTCTCAAAAAAGGACTCGCACCGATTGGTGCCAAGAAATGCACAAAAGATACAATGGCGGTGCTTCAAAGAACATCTATAAATTCGTCACAAGTGATAAATCTTGGATTTAGACGTATGAGCCCGATAGTAAACAGCAGTCGACTGTGTGGGTATTCCAAGATGAGCCTAAAGCAACAAAATTGTTCGCGCTCGAAGCACATCAAAACAAATGGTCGCCTGTTTTTTTCGAAAAAACCGGTCACGTTGCAACCGTTCTTTTAGAGAGTACACTACTATTGCTATGTTTGCCAAAAGTTTTTGAAAGAATAAGGAAAGCAAACCGAAAACG
>JAVIWB010005695.1:0-77825 GCA_031893035.1 Dermolepida albohirtum | reverse complement strand
CCGCCACTGGATGGTTTAGAAACGATATCCATATTAATTAACATTAGTTAACATATTAATAGATTAACCGACGAGTAATGGGAATTTTGTCTTTCGTTTACTGTTTCTTTTTTGATATGCAACACACGTTTACACAAGGTTGTCACATATAAATTATGCAATGGATGTATTGATGTTCAATTTATTATTTTTTTTCCGCTGGTCTTTTAAAAATACTAATACGGCGTTGAAGTTAATCCCCAAGGTTTCTATTAAACTCATTGACATGTTTCTAGCAGATAAATCTACATAACAAAGAACAATTGAATATATTGTTTACGTACATTTTGTTTATAAATATTTCCCATTATTTCTTTAATAGTTCTTTTCAACTCCACTATTAATAGATAATATATATAAGTTTATTCACTTTAGTGTTGCTTCAATTTGAATCACAATCATATGATTTTTATAAAGTAAACGAAATAAAAGTTTGAACATAAATTCTTTTTGTGGAATGATAATTGCATTTATTTTAATAATACGCAAAATGTTGCAAATAATGTATTTCTCTAAAAATCGAACTGCAATTTATATTTTTAAAATATACCGAAGGATAAAATAAACCTGACTATTAGATTTTAGATTTAATATTAAGTAAGCACTCCTGTTACCGAGTGCACATTTTCTATTACCCTATATCAGGTATAGGCCACCTTTAACATGTTGTGGGCCAAACTTTAATGTGCAAATACGTTCGCGGGCCGCGTTTAAAAGTAGTGCATTTTAAAGTAGTATTTTAAAGTAGTGTTCATAATTTTTAGCGATATAATACGACAATGTCTCGCGGGCCGGATCAAATTTTACAACGGGACGGTTGTTGCCCACATAACCCTATATGGATAATCTTCTTACTATTGAAAATATAGGATTGGTTAAATTTGGCCGAGTTGCACAGAAGTTCGAGGAGCATTTGACAGCATTTTCAGATATGCCATTTGATATCAACTTTTCGAGATATTTTAAAATTTTTAAAATTGAAAGTTGCCGAACTGTTCAGTCTTACATGTCTTCATAACATAAAAGATTAGATTCAATAACTTGGATTAAAGATATATGGATCGAACCAGTAAGCTAAGTAGATCGACGATAGCCATGCAGCTTATAATGTTTTGGATCCATACAGCATCGCACTCAAATAAAATCCTATTTTTAATTTTTAATTAAACATCACGTTGGTGACATGCGCTATTAGACGAACAATAGCCGTGTATGTACCAAACAACTGATATATTTGATGGTATTCTTTATTTTGTAAACACAAATTATTAAACAAGATTTGCTTTATTTTGGATTATAATTATTTTAAAATTAATTTTATGCGTTGCTATGAAACATGGAATCACAAGTCAATAGATCGAAGATGGCCATGATTACAATGAGTGAACACATGTCTATTTAGTTAATTTGATTTAATTTTACATTGAAAGACAAATTTTAATTCAGTCAGTTTTCGAAAACTGAAGTTTTTGTTTTTAGACGCAACTTGAGTCTAAATTTTTAAGACTTATTAAATACAATTTCAACCTCGAATTTGTAAATAAATAAAATAACGCACACGCACACATACATACACACACATATATTTAATTTCTTGGTCTTTGTTCTAAATGTTTCGAATGCATTAATAATTATCGTCTACCAGGTTCTTCAATAAGTTTTGTCGTTCGATAAGAAAAACGCGATTTTATGGTTTGAAATACATTTTATTCAATATAACCTCCCTGAACCTCGTGCGAATCCGGAAGACTGTCGAAATACGCTTCCACGGTTACTATTACGTCTTCGTAATACCAGTATTTGCTTACCATAAGCATATTGTACAAATGCTTCTTGAAAAGTTGTTGTTCTGTTACTGATCTGGCGGTAATCTAACTAAGAATATACTTATCTTAAAGACATTCTTTTCGGGATGATGTTAACAAAAGATAGGTATGTTACCTCGCAAATTATTCCGAAACATTTGCTTGAACAGAAAAAATCAAATCTGCCAATAAGATAATAATAATTTCTTGTCCAACGATATATAGTTACAGTACAAATATAAGAAATATACATACGTATTCACGAAACAGTATTATATAAAACATATTGAAACTATATTAATCAAAAAATTTTTTTTTAAATAATGGAAAAGAAAACAAACTACATTTCAATTGATTAATAGAATCAAAGAAAATACCATTATAAAATGATACAGAATGGGATAAGAAGAGCACTACGCAGAAGCAAATTAGTTCTTGAAAATGGTAAGGTAAAAGCAGGACAGGAGCGAGAAGATAAACGTGGTACAAAATATACAAGTATACACGGTTTTGGATCTAAGCAACCAAAAGCTGTTTCTAAGGTTATTTGGGGCGCTGAATCCGAATCTGCATTCCGTTTTTTGATATTGGTTCTAATTTTCGAGATATTAAATAAACACATTTTTTACAATTTTTGACAATTAATCTCCATTTCATTCATTAAAAAGTGTTAAATTAGAAATGAAGAGCAGTCGAACTGAGTCGCTTGTACTGTTTGGGATCTGTTTCACGCATTAAAGTCCAACAGTAGTCCTTGGTATCGTTTTTCGATTTTCGCCAAATCTTGATGTAGTCGCTCTCCTTGCTCGTCGCTTGTATCATCCAAGTTTTCAGGAAAAAATTCGAGATGGGAATGCAGAAAATGTATTTTGAGAGACATTCGAGCTCCAATCTTGCAAGAATTTTGCAACAAACTGTCGATTTTCTTCTTGAAATCCGGGGATTTGCGGTTACCAAGAAAGTTGTGAACAACATCTTGAAATGATACCCATGCTGCTGCTTCATTGGGCGTTAAACATTTTGTAAAGTTTCTGTTGGCCATTAATATTCCTTCTTTGATTTTGGCGTACTACAATTTGGGAAATAACTTGGTCAAGTACTCAAGTACTTCACGGTCGAGCGCTTTGGCAAAGTTTTTGATAAGGCCAAGCTTTATGTGGAGAGGTGGCAAGAAAATGTTCTGTGGGTTCACAAGTGGTATAGAAGAGACGTCTTGTTTTCCTGGTTCATAATTAGTACGGCTTGGCCATTTTTTTTCACGTAATGTTGGTCAGTTGCATGGCTATCCCACAGACACAAAAAACAGCAAAATTTGGTGAAACCAGATTGCATCCCCATCAAGAGACCAATAACCTGTTGGAATAGTATATAAATCATTTATTCTTTAAAATTGAATTTAAATTTATTTTCAAACCTTCAAATCGCCACAAATTTTCCATTTATGCTCATTATATTTTATCTTGGTCAAAATTTTACATATTGTATCGTAGCATTCCTTCGTTTGTACTGCATGAACAATCGGAATTGATGGTTTTATATTTCCATTGTGTATCAGAGCAGCTTTCAGGCTGTATTTTGAACCATCTATGAACAAACGCCATTCATTTACATCGTATGGTGTATTCATCGCATCAAACAAACCGTTGATGTCACAGCAGAAGCATATATTCTCCTCTTTTTTGAAAAACGGTAAAAGCGTCTCATTTCTGGTTCTATATACAGTGACTTTTGTATGAGTGTCAAGATATTTCCACTCCTGCATCCGTGATGCGAGCAATTCTGATTTTTGTTTCAATAAATTCAAATCATGAACCAAATCATTGAGTTCACTTTGCGAAACTAAGTGTTACTCCATGTTAAAATCGCTTCCACTGTACGTCGATGATGAACTACAAGTTTCCATGGAGTTTGCACTCGTACCTGGAGAAATTGGCAAAGGATCATTGCTTGCACAGGGAACTGGCTTAGACACTGATGATACTTCAGGATATTTATATTTTGCTAGTTTTTTTGCTTTTAGACCGACGGCATTCATCTAGCAAAAGTAACAATAATCTACATGATTTTTCGGCTCTCTCCATAACATTGGCAATGAAAATGAAAAACATACTTTTTTACCGCATGGCCACTTGTATAATATTGTGCTACACGCATTACAAAACAATTTCGGTACCCACGGCTTGTGAGTATTTGATACAGAGAAACCAAAATAATAAAAATATGCATTTCTGATCACATTAATAATAACTTTGCCACTTTTTCTGATCATATAACATCCGCAAACATAACAAAAACACTTTCAATCAACTTTACAGTTCTGTCTTTGCATTTTCACATGTTTTGGATTAAAAAAAAAAACTTTAAAAATACAAATTAAATAATGTTTCTAGCGACGCCAACAGCTGACTGTCATTATGACAGCGCAGTGCTGCCAACGTGCGCGAACTCATAAACTAGAACCAATTTTGAAAAACGAAACCCGGATTTGAATTCAGCACCTCAAATAACGTCAAGATTTGTTCTCATCTGCTCTGATCCAAAAGTTGACCGGAATTTGTAAACTTGCGATATTAATAGAGGACAGTAGTTGTGGGACAATGTTGCTTTACGATCTTGGAGGGACTGCACAAAATGTCTTAATAACAAACTACAGTCGATATTATATTCTAACTTACGTATTTCAATAAACGTCGTCGAATCTTTTCTGTAGCTAACTTCAAATAATTACAGTGCGGCGACCATACGAGCTTCTACTCTGCTTGCAAAACTAAAGTTAAAGATTAAATTCATATGCAGTTGCATATACACTACAGGCCATAAGTGAGGGATCACTTATCATAAATAACAAAACACTTGTATTTTAGACACATCTCTTAGACTTTTACCTGTTTTGGTGAGAATAATTGAAATAACAGTTGTAAATGTAATTCTGAGAAGGATTATTCGGATTATTATTATAATTTAGATAAATATATTTGTTTCTGAAAAATATTGTAAATCCTTTTAATAGTTTTATGGCGTCTATTTAATAGAAATATTTTATATACCCCAATAAATTTAATAGGGTTTACAACGCAATATTATTATAATGGTATTAGGAATTCATAGTAAACTATTTAGCAATTTAAAAATTAGTTTTCGTGCAGCATTTGTCCGAGTAAGTTGCAATACGAGTATTTGAGAACGAAATCGTAAAAAACGGTTACAATGGGCCCAGGACCATCAACACTGGGACATGGATATGTGGAAGCAGGTGTTATGGACAGATGAGTCAATGTTCCAAGTGTTTGGTAGTAATCGACGAGTTTTCGTTCGAAGACAAGTGAGTGAAAGGATGTTAAACGAATGTGTAGTGCCAACTGTTAAACACGGGGGAGGTTCTGTGCTTGTTTGGGGATCCTTTTCCTTTGATGGTGTCGGGGATTTGTACCGCATTGAAGGCATTTTAAAAAAAGAAGGGTACCTGAAGATTTTGGAGGAACATGCAATTCCGTCTGGATTAAGGTTAATTGGTAAAGGTTTTCACCCACAACAAGATAATGATCCCAAACACACTTCCCAACTTTGTAGAAACTATGTGGATCAAAAAGAGGAGGAAGGGGTGCTGATAAATATGATTTGGCCACCACAATCACCCGATCTCAACCTTATCGAATTACTGTGGGATGAATTAGATAGAAACGTGAGAGAAAGCTGTCCACAATCGCAGAAACAGCTTTGGGAGCAACTTACAAGGGTGTGGAATAATTTACCAATGGATACGCTCCAGAAACTTGTATCGCGGTTGCCTAATATTTGTAAAGAAATCATTAAGCGCAGAGGTGGATACTTCGACGAAAGTCGAATATGATAAGAAATTCTACAGAATATGTTGACATTATTTTATTTTATAAGGAAAACTGTTCATTTGTCTCGTAGATATAGTTTTGTAGAAATATACGTTTTGTTTCACTAAGCGTGCATGTTTTTTTTAAATTTCATCTACTGATCCCTCAATTATGGCCTGTAGTGTATGTATATATACATGTGTATATATGTACATAATTACGTGTATTTCGCGATGCAAATGAAAACTTGTAATTTTCTGCTTATTATATTGTTATAATTAAGGTAGATATTAATGAAAAAAATCATTCGGTGAGGAATTAACAGTCGTCCGCTTACCGGGCAGGTGCTCTACCATTGAGCTACCAAATAATAATACCTACTGCACGTCATTAATTAAAGATCTATTTTTATAATGAGATTTATAGCGTAATTAAAGAATCGAATCACACAATCCTTGGTAGCTTAATGGTAGAGCACCCCCGGTAAACAGATGACTGGGATTCGATTCGTCACCGAATGGCATGCTTTTTTTCATTAATTTTTGCCTTAGTTATAACGTTCTAATAAGCAGAAAATTATGTGTTCCCACTAAAGATGTTTATTGAACCCATCATATTCACATATAAACTTACAAGTATCAATTAAAATAATGTGAACTATCTAGTGCATTACTGTAATTTTTTGAAGTTCCATTTGTTTAAATTATTACTAAATATTAATTGCAACTAACTGTATAATAGATTTCACATCTGGAAATTTTGGATGTTATGTATTAAATAAATCATATATCGCGATTTATTTATAGCATAGTTGTATTGTCTGTGTTACATTATTCATTCGACTCTTAATTGTGGCGACTTTGAACTGGGAATGCAAATGGTTCGGATTCATTTTTGTTTTAGGTTTTGGCCCGGTTCTTTTATCGAGTACGTGTGTGTGTGGACATATACTAGACGCTGTCATGTTTTTTAATGAACGCATCAATCAACAATATATTACGAAATAATCGATGCATACGATTCATATTGGCAAATTATACATTAAGATGGAAATAATTGTATGCTAAATGGCTTGTCCTTTTAGTGGTTAATCAAGCTTGGACTATGATAACCTTTTAAAATAAACACCAACATTTCGATATTCTTCAAATTAGTTTTTTGTATGTATGAAGATAGAAATTTTGGTCTTAAAAGAATTTAAATATAGGTTAAAATGATCATAAAAAAGGAGTTGCTTAAGATCTGTCTGAAATTAGATTAGTAGTTTAGAAATAAATTACTGCAACTTTTGTTTGTTTTTTTGAATAATTACTTTATCTTAACAATTACTAATGAAACAGTATTTTACAATGTCTAGAAATTATTTTATGCAGGGCAAAACTTGTTTGGCACAACTTACCAAAGTTTTTTAAATGAGCTTTCTTTTATAAAACGCATTACCTAAATACATGCTGGAGTCATTCGCATCTATCATAATGCTATGCCATGTGGCAGCTGACAGTCCTGACTTCATTTTGGAAAGAAATTGAGCGATTTGGTTTTGTTTGAAACTTTATGAAAAGTTGAAAATGAAAGACCAAAATGTGCATTTTGTTTATCCTTTACCTTTTATCTTCGTAAAGGGAAGAACGCGCGTCAAGCTTGTGTAAAGAACTCGTTAATCGTAAAAGAATGATATTTCATCAACAACATGTGACCACATACACATTTGATCACTCGTTAAAAATGATTCGATCTTAGATGGAATCTGCTATTAAATCCATTATACCGCCAGACATTGCGTCTTTAAACTTCTACTTGTTCCATTCTTCTTAAAACTTCTTGCGCGATGTAACATTCGACTCTGATGTGGTTTGTAAACTTTTTCGCCGCTAAAGATAGGTCATTCTATGAACGAAGAGTTATGATGTTACCTGGAAATGCCAAAAGATTATCGAAGGAAGTAATGAATATACAATTGTTTGATCTCTTTTTATAAATGACCTATAAAAAATAGAAAATATACGGAATTTCTTTTTCGATAGTTCAATAGCAAAATTAATCTATGAAATAGTGCTTATAAAAATATTTTATATTTATCATAATCAATTTAGTCTATTTCGTTATTCTGGTTTGAATAACTTGCACACTGATTGAATCAGAAGACTAATTTCATAAGCGCAATTTTTTTATTTATAAGGAATAAAATATTCTTTGCTTTGTAAAGGTATGCTTGAATGTCTATCTAAAGACCTTGTAAACCTTTAATACATTTATTAAAATAAAAGTGAAAAATATCTCAATATTTATTGTTTTTATAAATGGACATGTATTATACATATGTACATACACTATAGACAGATTCAAATACCGTCTACGTAATGGGTTTGCAACTCCGCATATGTAATAGTTTTTAACAGAATTCTGCGTATTTGTCGCCATTATACGAGTATATGTACATACATTATATGTTTGTCACTAAAGGACATTTATTCTGTTCGTTTGCAGCCATAAATATTTTTCGAGAGGACGTTTACTTACATATAACTTATGCTTATATAACAGTATTTTGATTTTCTCACCTAAAAGTTTTATAAGACTACATTATGTGAAAGTATATATTACCTGCGCATATATTTAACTCGAGCAAAAATCGATTCTGTTTAAAACAGACATGTTTGCCTTAACTTATAGATTTCAAGGCGTATCAGAACACGAACATCAGGGCAGAGACTGCATCAAATTTGAGCCCGATCATCGTGAAATTTACAAAGTTCCCGCTGTTCTAAATTTCTCTATAATATGCTATTTGTCTTGCCTTGTATTATTGCTCACGTTGCAGTCTCATATATAGGTGGAATTATTCGCCATCGCGTATTGTGCAGATATACTGCGATACCTGGAAGAGACAATTTTAGCGGTCTGAAGTTTGCAATTGATCGTGCTGACGCCAAATTTGAACGTACAGCTTCGCATCGGTAATATAGTTTATTATCGACGGACACACGTGCTCTAATGTTGCAAAAAATCGCACTACGTAGACTATGAACTATTTCTTTGAACATATATGATGTTTTGGATATACATATGTATACTTACATATAATTTAAATACAAATAAAAATAATATGCGATTAATTTACACAATATGGTATATGAATGAAATAAATATAAGCAAATATACTCACATGAAATTATTAATTAAATATAAGTTGTAAACAAGATGTGCCAAATAAATATTTGGAGTCCTTAACACAATCTTTGTGCAGCAAAAATTCTATTAGCAATAGAATCGTATTACACTTGTACGTATTGATTCTTGATCCTATAATTACAAATGATTTATTCCTACAAATTTCAAACAGTTGGGAACCATCAGAATCGTCTTCTTCTTGTTCGCATTGATCCAAGTGAAGCAAAGGACACCTTGCGGCATTTGCACACCATTACAAACCTTGTCTTCTCTTTCTCGCTAGTTGTCTTACCTCACTCTATGTTAGATTTCATTCGATCCTCTACTTCCTACAACAATAGTATTTGAACTTGGAAACTTGCTCAATCACTCTATTTGATAAGGATGGGTTTCGACCCATTCTCTCTATTTTTTCAACCCTTTTCAACATCTTTAGCTTCTCAACATACTTCCTTCAAATTTTAGTTCCCTCAAATATATCAGCCACTTTCTTCTTTGTTTGTTCCTCGATTTCATTATTTTCCTCCGCTACCCCTTTAATTATCAAGCTTTTCTTTCTCATTTCTCTTTCCAAAATTGCATTTTCTGATTTAACCGCTTGCATTTTTTCCATAAAATCTATCCAATTTATCATTAAGCACGTTCTGATTATTTTCGATTTCCTGAAACATTTCTTCCATTCTTGCAATATTCAACATATCCACCATCGCTACGGCAGTAGTTAATCCTATTTCAAAGTTTACGTGTATAATTAGTTCGTAGTTACCTTCACGTTTACTCTGCTGGCACGCGAATACACGCGCCTTTATCAATAAATATTTAAATAATTTATTTAATAAACCAAATTTATTAGACTAGTAACAGTAGAAACCTATTGTACAATCACTTAGACGGTACACAAACAAACACGTATTTAAAATTATAATAATATTTTAATATACAAACGGGTATTTAAAGATAAAGCAAATCCCATTTAATTATATACACTACCGGTCATATTTATTTGCCCACCCCAATTTTATGTGTTTCCTGAAATACGGATTATCTTTCGAAAAATCTATATTATAATTATTCAACAATATTATTATTAGTGGAAATAATTCCATATGAATTTCTACGAAAATCTTAAATTGTTTATGATATATCGTAAAGGTGTCATAAATTGGAAAAATACCATAAATATTATATAGGCTAATTCTTACAGTATTAACAGTTTTACCTGCATTTCCGAAAGGTATTACCAATATTGTGTTATTGTACTAACTAATTACAATATTAGGATGTGTTATTCAAAAAGGAAAATAAATTTTATGTCAGTCATCGTTCATCTTTTGTTGCGAAAACAGTGAAATAGAGAGTTATTGTGAATATTTTGATGCAATGCCGAAGACGAACGAATTATCTGTTGAAGTGCGTGCTATGATAATTGCTTATCATCGTACGGGTAAAAGTAATGACGAAATTGCAAAAGAATTACGATTAAATCGCAGAACCGTTGATTAAAACGTTAAAAAATTTGAAGAAAGTGGTACATTTTCCAACAAAAGAAGATCTGGACGACGCAAAGCGACGATATCTGCAGATGACCGGCATCTAATACTAATCTAATAATAAGTAGACGCGATAGACGAAAAACAGCACCAGAAATTGCTGCTGAAATGAGTAGAGCGCGTGCTAAACCAATTAGTGTGTCCACGGTACAGAGAAGGTTAAGGCAAGCGGGTTTATACGGAAGAATTGCTCTGCGAAAACCACTACTACGAAAGCAAAACAAGATAAAACGACTAAATTGGGCTAAAGAACATAAGAATTGGACGATTGATCAGTGGAATAATGTATTGTAGACAGACGAATAGAAGTTTGAACTTTTCGGTAGTAAAAGGCGAATATTCGTACGAAGATCCGCAGGAGAAAGAGTACTGCCAGAATGTATTGCGCCTACCGTAAAACATGGAGGAGGTTCAGTAATGATTTGGGGGTGTTTTGATGGAAGATCTGTAGGCGATCTCGTCAAAATTGAGGGAATCCTAAGAGAAGAAGGCTACAAGGAAATTTTAGAAAATAACGCTGTTCCTTCAGGACTAAGGATTCTTGGCGAAAACTTTGTATTTCAACAGGACACCGATCCGAAACACACTTCTAGATTGTGTGTCGATTACTTGCGTCAACTAGAAGAGGAAGGGCAAATCTCTATAATGGTATGGCCAACTCAATGTCCTGATCTGAACCCAATAGAGCTTCTTTGGGAAGAATTGGACCGGAAGGTTCGAGAACGTGCTCTGTCATCCACCACTGTACTGTGGGAACAACTTCAAGAAGCCTGGGCACAAATTACAGAAGATACACTGCAAAAATTAATTGAAAGGATGCCGCGGTTATGTGCCGCAATTATCAAAAATAAAGGTGGGCACATTGATGAGAGCAAAATTTAATAATAATTAATGATAAAGTTTTTATATAAGAAAAATGTAACTGTTTTATGTTTATTTTACACTATTGTATTGGTACAATAAATAAATTTTCAGCACACATTTGATAGTTTAATAATTTTGGCTAAAACTAAGGGTGCACAAATAAATATGACCGGTAGTGTATATGTAAAGAATGATTAATTTATATTTATTTAAAAATAGTGTATTTATTTATTACTAATACATTTAGAATAATATAGAAAAAGAAAAACAGTTTTACAATAGAAATAAACAAAAATTTATTATATTTGTCTTCGAAACTGACGCCGTCGTCGTCACTGTCACTATTACTATTTATTAATAATTAAACTTTCTGTCCTTTCATCAACTAATGTTTCTGACTCCAAATATTTATCTTCAATATTAGTTACATTTTTACAATGTTGTTTCCAATCTTCTTGAAAAATTTTTGAAAATTCTTAGCTTTCTTGTTGCGACATGTTCTTAACTATAGACCAGATTAACTCGAGAGGATTCAGATCAGGGTGATACGGTAAAAGCCTCAAAACCATGTGTCCTTCGTAGAACTTCATGGAATTTATACGTTTCATATTGTTCCTTATGACACTTAATTAGCTGGTATAACTGGTTTTAACATCTTAGTATCGAAAGGAATTCTTTTTAGCGTTAACCGCTCAATCATTCCATCATTACTTGTTGGAGCATTATCTATCACGACAACGGAATTTGTAGATAAGCTTGATATAAGCTTCTCTTCTAGTCATCTGCCAAAATTTTCGGAATTCGGAATGACAATCGACAGTTTTCACGCCGGATTTGAATATCAGTAGACCGTTAGGTATAAAATCCATCTTCCCCCTGCGTACACTATTATCAACTTGAACTCTTTAGAAATATTTTTAAAAAGACCTTTTGTGCTTTCATCACTTTACGTCTTTGAAGATGTATGGCTACTGTGGGTGTAAGTTTCTTCGATATATACAATGGGTCAGTTCGCGTCATGATAATGTTTAATTTTTTGCAATTAGTTCTCAATACTCGCGTATCAAATTTTTTTTTAATACTTTTCTATTATTTTGTGTACATCGGAACTTAAATCTTAAATCTCTTACTATTCTTCTTAATGATATGTTCGATCCGTTTCATTCAAATTCGTCTTAAATTTTTAGCATAGAATCGATACTGTAACACGTCACTCGTATGCCTTATGAATGTTATAAATAATATCTCGCACCATCATCATTTGATATTTCAGTAAGCTTCTGACACTTTTTCGCCTTAGTTTCTTCATATTAGGACTTTTAAATATCTTTTCATCGGAATTTATTGTTGCATTCCTTCTTGAACATTATTTTATTTCACTTAATGTCACTGAACTGCTTTTATATTTATAATAATAATTGTAAACATTAAAAGCTACTTCTCGCATTTGAGCGTGTAAAATTTTACGATCTCCTAACGAAGACATGTTGAGCCGCCACTTATAAATACGGTGTAACTCAACATACGTTCTACTGCAAATAAAAGGGCGTGTACATTTCTAAAAGCGATTACGGCGCAACCACACCATTTGCTGTCTCTCCTGGTGACTACAGTACTTTAATTTTAGCACCATAACTGACTCTTTTTTAGTTTTAGCCAGACAATCTAAGAGCTAGTTTTTGTATCACCCAGTGACCACGAATTAATCATACATTTTTGTACCTTCTCTTTTCTGTGAGAAGAGTATCTATTCGCAAACAGTAATACATTCACATTAAACAAATTTGGCAAGAAGCCTTACGTATACATGATACAGTTAATTTCTAATTCGCAAATATAATATATCTAAAATTAGTTACACCAATTTTCGTCAATTAATTTCTTCGACGAACGAACAAAGGCATGCGCACATACATTTTTATTGATGAATTAAGTAATTAAGTTGATTAGATTGTTGATATTTGTGCTAGATCCAATTACACATACAATTGAAGGACTTACAGTGAATTCTGGGTTTCATGATTGCATTCATGTAATTAAGACCAGTATAAAGCTATGCTAGTTGAAAATTACCGGTGTCACTTAATAAACCATTCGGAACACGAACTAATTACGCCTTTGGCATGCACATTTTGTACGCGATAAGTTGGGCGGGTGACGCGTGAAACTTTACACATCGTTAGCGTTGTAGTCGTTTGGTGGAGGTTAGGTTGTGTTATAATATTAATTAATTCAATTTCCTGTATTTTTACAATAAAAAATACTGGAAGGTATTTTTCAAAAGCATTAAAAGAATATTATTTATTCCTCTTTAAATAAGTAAATAATTACAATGAATTTTTTTTAGTAAGAGTAGTTCCAAAAAAAAAAAAAGAAGAGCTATGAATGATAAAAATGATTCTCTATAGCTAAAGACATTTTCAAATTCGCATTAAAATAAATAACGATCACTATACATATGAATTAGAATTGGTAAATTAGCATCCAACTTATTCGCAAATTGTCAAATCTTATAAAATGGGGTATTTGTATGTAATACTATTTTGCATATTTTTGTTGTAAACTGTATATTTAACAAATGCCACTTGTAAATGTAATCTAAGATTTAATCACCGATGGAATAATGATAATAATAATAATTCACGCCCTTACATCCCCCAACAGCTTGACACCAATTACAGCAAGACTTGACAGACCATGAGCTATTAATATGCCCCCGCTCATGGTGCAACTTAAAATCTTTGTCTCTCAGCCTTCGCTTAAAAAAAGGGAAAACCACGATAACCTTCCTGGACAGAAGGCCATTAAACACAAAGCCGAGACCGACTAAGTTTTAAAAATATTACGCTTTATAAATTAAAAATTCTAATATAAACTCAAATTAAAAGGAAACAAAATTGACATAAATTTTCTTAAAGCTATTTTTCCACAACATGTTCTGAAATGAATAATAAAATGTAGAAATAAGAGTTTTTGAAGTTATCGACTCACGAAAAATTGATGGTGAACGTGCAAGTAAAAAGTAAAATTTATATAATAAAAAAACAATAAATATAATATAGAATGTAATATAAAATAATGTTAAGTGTTTTCTATAAGAATGATTTCAAAATTATACTTTAGTTCTTCTCTATAAGATGTTCCGTGTTTTAATTTTTTGAAAAAATAGAAAAAAGTTCAGGTAGTATAAAACGTAAACATATATGATAATTGATAATAATTAATTACATGTTTTTGTTTCATTCTGCAAATTCTAACTGAAATGCCTATTATAATTAAAATGGCTCGTCAAATCTACAAGACAAATCATAAATTGTAAAAAGACGTGAAATAAGAGGAGCTGTTCAGTATTTAATCCCGTTTTAACAGTATCTATTGGACGTATATTAGCAAATAGTTTAAATAAAATTGTCGATAATATAGATTTAATCTCTTAAGGTTGATATATAACCCCTTTCCACATTAATTTTTCGTATTCTGTATACGTATTTCGACAATTAACTAATCAGCAGATAATTAAACAGTCTTGTATCTGGAAACTACGGCAAAAACCCGCACGAAACAAATTCCATACACTATGTAGCGTCGAAAGCCAAAACGCACACTGTGATAATGTAGATAATAAAGTGATGATATAGATAATAAAAAAAGGAGAAGTTATTGACATTAGAAACTCTGGTTAACCTGCTCCTTCTCGCACACGATCCGTACCGATGAAAGCCAAGACGTACACGCAGATTAATTGTTTCGTACGGGTATTTATTACCGTAATTCTCCAGGTGCAACACTGCTTAATTTATCTGCTGATGATGACAACTTAGTTGTCGAAATACGTATACAGAATTACGAAAATTAATGTGGAAAGAGGTTATATAACAACCTTAGTGATCAAGTTAATTAACCACAGGTTCCATCAAAATCACCTACAATATATTATTTATAAAAAAAGTTATCGATCTTCTATTTTATTAAAGCTTCATTTTTATTGAAAAATTACGTAATTATTTATTTAATACATATCTGAAGTTTGTCTAAAATTTATAAAAAAATTCATTTGATTCTACAGTTATCCATTCCCTAGCTCCTTCCAATAGAATTTTTTTTAATCTAAGTTTATTTTGTAAGTTAGAGTTACAGTAAATTTGCAACTTTTTTAGGCCACTTCATACTTTTTCTAAAGATGCTGCTGTTTCCCAAATACTGGTCTGCGCGTTCGACTTTTGCTGGTTTAATCTCAGATTAATAACTGTCTTCCAATGAACTATCACTTTCCAAATCACTACAATCTATTTCCAAATCACTCGGACAATCAGATAAGTCATCCGCGTATAATTCATTGAAAAATTCTTTGCTATCACGATCTGCCATGGTTGCAATTTTTACAGAACTAAAATTGTTATAAAAATCTAAAAAAATTATTTTTTTTTAATAATAAAAGGGACACGTCTAAACACGATGAATAAAGCTTTTACAGTATTTTATATTGCCCCGAGTTTCATAAATTGAAATTGCTAATGCAAGTGCAATCACGAGTTAACTCGTGATCGGTCAACAACGTTTGGGCATGAAAACACGAGTTAACTCGTGACCGATCAACAATGTGTTAAACGTTACTAGGCAACGCACAATTTGTTGTTTCTGTCATTCTAGTTCCTCTTTTGTATTAAACACTATAGTGAGCAAATGTCAGAGTATTTGATTGAATTCTATAATACTATAGTATGCCATGTATATGAAAAAAATGTCAAAATAATGTTACATATTGCAATTAAAGGGCAGCTTATTTCTCAAACAATTGAAGTTAAAAAAATTAAAACGTATTTGTACATGTTACTATTACAGCCTTTTTACTCGTCTTTTTACTAATGCGCTCATATTATATAAAACTGATCGATATATAATTTGGTTAAATTAGGTACTGCATTTGAATTCTAATTTGCAATACCGCATATATGTGTGTCAGTAAATATTTGATCGGATATATTAATATTCTTCGCATAAGCCGTAATTATTGCACGTACTTAGGGAAAAAGGTTAGTATTTAAGCTTAACAATGGCTGTTGGCAAGTAAGTAAGCATGTGTGTATTGTAAATAATTCATTCGTTCACTTTCTATAAACACCCAATGTGAACACTTACTAGACAGCCACAGATTTCCCAACACATTTGAATTCCAACACGTTGCCAACTCTGTCGCCTTTTACGATATTTTCAGTTGTCTACACATCAACTTATCTAATAATGTTGATAATAAATAGCATACACAACGTACATATGATATGTATGTACATATATATGTACATACATTCGTCGGCAAGGACATCGCAAAATTATGATGTAGACAAAAAAGAATTTACAACTTTCCTTTCGAAGAATAATAATGATAATAAAATGCTTATTTAACGGATAATTTAATAAATTTATCGTAATGAAAGCGAGTGATTGGACTTTTAATGTTGAAACCGTCATGTAAGAACGATGGTAATTCCCGTAGTTATCATTGTTATTTAAAAGGAAGTACACATCTCGTACATATGGAAGCATTTTCCACCTAGTTTAAATTCTTCCTTTATAACATCATTGCATTCAGTAAATCACTAAACTTATCCAATCAAATATGATATGGTCCGACAAGTCCGTGGAATGACGGATAGCTGGCAGTTTGAAAGTCTTTTCATGGGGCCCGGTAAATCTCCCTAAAACATAGTCATTTCAGCATTACGGCTGTTTGATTAGATAATCTCGAGTTTTTGACGAGATGAAATTCTAAATACTTCTTTACGCAAGGATTATCTGCAACAAATATTCATAATAAGATGAGAGATGGTCTGAAAAACTCGGTTCCTTCATTTTTCTCTGTTGATAAACGAGTTCGTGAGTTCTAATATGTTGTACAACCGTGAAAGATGACCGTCCGAAATCTGTCACTATACCGGAAATTGTTGAAAAAGTGCATACTCTTGTGCTAAAAGACTGTTATTTGAAAACGTCTGACATAACACATGGATCAATAAGTCCCGAGACTAACCCATAGATGGCGCTCGTAGTAAACCAGTAACCACGTCTTTCTAGAGTACTAACCTTTGCTTGAAACGTGTCAAAATTTTAAGTCGATCGGACCAGAAACAGCTGAGTTATCGAGGTTGGAGTAAAGTCGTTTTGTAGTTTGTTTAAACAATGGAAAAAACCGAGTTTCGTGTTCTGATAAAACATTGTTTTTTAATGGGTAAAAACATCACGCAAGCAAAACAATGGATTGAAAAATGTTACCCGGACTCTTGTCCATCAAAAGCAACGATTTGTCGGTGGTTTGCCGAGTTTAAACGTGGTTGTACCGACACAAATGACGCGGAACGCTGGGGTAGACCTGTGGAAGCCGTTACACCGGAAAATGTGAGTGAAGTGACAAAAATTATAATGAAAGATCGTAAAGTGAAGCTCCGTGAGATTGCTGAGATGACACAGATATCATATGGAAGTGTATTTACTATCCTTCATGAAAAATTGAGCATGAAAAAGGTTTTTTCCAAGTGGGTGCCGCGATTGCTCTCGATGGAACAAAAACAGCAACGAGTCGATGATTCAGAAAGCTGTTTATCGCTATTTACTCGCAACAAAAAAGATTTCTTGTGTCGTTACGTGACTATGGACGAAACATGGATACATCACTACACTCCAGAGTCGAAGCGGCAGTCATCTGAGTGGCGCACAGCTGGCGAAAGCCGTCCGAAACGTCCGAAAACGCAGCAGTCAGCTGGCAAAGTCCTGGCGTCAGTTTTTTGGGATACACATGGCGTGATTTTCATTGACTACCTCGAAAAAGGTAAATCGATCAACAGTGATTATTATATTGACTTACTGGTGCGTTTGAAGGAGGAAATCGCAAAAAAAACGACCGCACATGCAGAGAAAAAAAATCCTTTTTCACCAAGACAATGCACCCTGCCACAAGTCGATGAAAACAATGGCAAAATTGAACGAATTGGGTTTTGATCTGCTTCCCCACCCCCCATATTCGCCAGATTTAGCCCCCAGTGACTACTGGCTCTTTGCTGATCTTAAAAAAATGCTCCAGGGAAAAAGATTTGGCTCAAATGAGGAGGTCATCGCTGACACTGAAGCTTATTTTGAAGCGAAAGATAAATTTTTTTATAAACATGGTATTGAAAAATTGGAAAAGCGTTGGAACCATTGTATCACCCTAAAAGGTGATTATGTTGATGAATAAAAAAAAATTTTGCAAAAAAAAATGTTGTTTTCATTGTTAGTCTCGGGACTTATTGATCCATGTGTTAGTGGAGTCTGTAAACGTCTCCAAAGAACATTCAATATGTGTTTTAAAGTGAAGTGTTGGCAATGAGAAAGCTGTCTGCAGGCCAAGTTTATCATGTAGATTAGATTAAAGTACTTATTGATAAAACTATTTTGCTTTAAAATCCACGCGAACTTTCAAGGCAACTCAATATCTACATTGTTTAATATTTTTACCAGATTATAACTTATGAAGTGAAACCAATATCAGATCGAATTTTGGATTAGTTTGTAAGAGCGTAATTAAACCACTAACCTAATATATTTTGCTTAAGTAATGAGCTCGCAAATGTTCTTTACGTCCTAGTCCATTCTCTTCCAAAAAAAGTATAGATTTATCCTATGATAATACATAATGGCTTTTATCGATATTCCCAATCACTTTCTAATATATGAAGAAGAATTGGTAAATACATAGTATTAAATTAAGAAAACATTGATGATATTCTGGGATGTTTCGTTGAAATTAACAAATTGTACTTTCACTAATTTCTTTTATTAAATCAATCATAAAATTTAGTTTACCGTTCAATCTGAACTAAATTAATAAATAAATTACCTTACGATACGAACACGTCTAATAATCGAGAAATAAAAATATTATTTCAAGGTTATTATACTTAAAAAGCCATAAACTCTCAGTATAGAATGTAATAATACCCAGAGCCGTCAATACTTTTCGAAACTACAAATTTTGAACAAAAAAAGAATATTACTAAAAAATATAGTTTCCAAAATTCTATTATAGAAAAAATTTGAATTGTCTGCACTTATTTCAGTTAAACAAGTACATTGTAAATACGAAGTTATTGCATAAGTTTCCAGAAATCAGTACCAAGTAGCGTAAGAGACAGTTGAATGTATAATTTTCATAAATTTGTCTTTTTATGTATATATATATACATACGAGGTTAGCCATTTATATTTCGGGAACTGGCAACACTGTTAATGTTGCCTCCCATCTGATGATTGCATCGTGAAGTTTGTTATTTTTGACAATATATTCATAGCTTGAAAATTTTATGTCAGCGAAAAAATGGAATTAACTCGCTAACATTTTTTTATTTTTCATAACTTTCGGCGTGCATTATCTCAACAAGAATGCATCGACGAGCTAAATTCTTTATATGGTGATGAAGCACCATCGAAAAATACAATATGTCGTTGGTATAGCGAATTTAAACTTGGACGGCGTTCTTTGGACGATGAATTTCGTGAAAGTTGTCCCACAAATGTTGTTGTGTCGGAAAACATTAATGCTGTGTCTGAATTGATAATCCAAGACCATCATGTGACATACCGTGAGATCGAGATATCTCTAGGTATTAGTAACACCAGTGGCATAAGATCCTGTATGAACACTTAGCCGTTAGGAAGCTATATTCACGTTGGGTACCACATAATTTGACAACCGCTCTACATAGGATTCGCGTCGATTGGTGCCAAGAAATGCACAAAAAATACAATGGCGGCGCTTCAAAGAACATTTTTAAAGTCGTAACAGGTGATGAATCTTGGATCTATACGTATGAGCCCGATAGTAAACAGCAGTCGACTGTGTGGGTAATCCAAGATGAGCCAAAACCAACAAAGGTTGTTCGCGCTCGAAGAACATCAAAACAAATGGTCGCCTGTTTTTTTGGAAAAACCAATCACATTGCAACCGTGCCTTTAGAGAGTTGTAGAACGGTCAATTCCGAATGGTACACAACTATTTATTTGCCAAAAGTTTTTGAATAAATATGGGAAATTAACCGAAAACGACAGATCATTCTCCACCATGACAATTCGAGTTCTCACAGGTCGGTTCAAACAATTGAATATTTGACAGGGCAAAACATTGAATTGATGAGCCATCCGCCGTACAGCCCTTATCTAGCACCCTGTGATTTCTTTGTGTTCCCACACGTGAAGAATAAACTTCGTGGTCAACGATTTGCTACTCCGAAGGAGACAGTTTAGGCATTCAAAACTCATATTTTGGCGATACCGCCTTCACAGTGGCAGCAATGCTTTTCGGATTGGTTTAAACGAATGTAAAAGTGCATTGATTTTCAAAAATATTTTGAAAAGCAATAAAACTATTTTCGATAATAAAAATTTTTTCTATGTTTGCTATTCCCGAAATATAAACGGCTACCCTCGTATATTTATTTTTATAAAGTATTTCGAATTCGTTCTCATGTAAATTATACCGACGCTACAATTCAAATGCGAGACTAATAGCAATTTTCTGGTTTACTTCAAACATAAGTCCAAAATCTTCTTCCGATCTCGCGTCCTCCTCTTTTATGCGTTGTCTTTCGTATTTCGTTGGGTTTTTCGAACGTTTGAATTTCATGTTAGCACGTCTAGTTATTTTAAGTGTGGTTTTGACACTAAAATTTTAATTGTTTTCGGTTATATTTAATTTTGTTTAATGATATTCTATAATTTTAAATTAATTATCGACCATCTCCTACGTTTTCAGGAAATCGTGCTACCGTCTTCGTTTCAATTTTTTAATATTACTTCGAAACGCAGTAGATTTCTCTCGTTAATTTATAATTCGGATATTTATACTAATTTAAACCAAATGATTGTTCTAATTGATATATTTTTAAAAATATAATTTTATGATTTATATGGTAATATAAACTACTATTTCCACATCTCTTTATATCTTTGTATTCTGTTATATATGTATGTTATTATTTGTTTTGAATTATTTTTTTCTTGCTTTTTCGTTGCCATAACATAAGGCAGTGCGTATCCTACTTATTTGTTTATTTCTAGATATAGCTTTTGTTATGGTGAATACATTACTTATAATTGGTATCACGTTGCTTTTATCAAAGATTTGACAACTTGTGTTTCTTGTATTCTGAAAGTTCAATGAATGTGTCATCTAACTTCTTCAGAAGGTTGTCACATCAAGAAATGTGAATTAAACAATTAACATATCTGCAGAAATGTTACTATTATTATAAAGCTATACATTCCTTTACTTAGAATCGAAGCTATCTAACAAGCTCCACAACTCGGTAAAGTGACAGTGTAATGGTACGTTACTTCATTCCGCTTTACATATTTTCTAAAGTTTATTGTTAGTACTCCTTTAACTATTTTTTCTACTCTTCTTTTTTATACTCTCTTTTTATTTTCTAATTCGGCGAATACCTTTAATTAATTAGCTTCTCTCATCCCAGTTTTGATCTTCTTAGGCATATTTGCGGTTTCTAATTTATCAACGTTTTAGCCTCTGAGTCGCTTTCCATTCTCCCTGCGTGATTATAATACTGTAATCTTTCGTATTTTTAATGACTTTTTCCATTATCCGAACTTTATTTAACTCAACATACAAGATTTTGTAATACATTTATGTGAAGCAGGTATGGGCAACCTTTGACATGTTGTAGGCCAAACTTTAATGTGCAAATACGTTCGCGGGCCGCGTTTAAAAGTAGTGCATTTTAAAGTAGTGTTCATAATTTTTAGCGATAGATACCAAACATGAAATAATACGACAATGTTATTATAATACAATTTATTAAAATAACAAAACGAAATAAAAAAAATAGGTACAACATTATAATTAAATCGTTAAATATGGAATTGTTACAAACTACGAAAGTTAAATAGCGACACCGAAATCAATGAGACACTTGAGTTTGAATTTGGGAAACTAATCGATGTTTGGATTAATTTCATTGATACAAAGACGTAAATAATTTTCCAAATTATCGTCAGTCAGCCTTGTACGATATTTTGATTTATTAATTTTCATCATTGAAAAGAACTGTTCGCATTTATAAGTACTACCAAACGTACAAATCTTCTTGCAAATTTTCTAAGCTGCGGAAAATGGTCTTCTTCGAGGTATTTTTTTGTAGAAATCGCACAACTCCACGTCTTTGAATTTAGATTTAAGGAGTGAGTTTTCTTGAATCTCAATCAACTCCATTTGCAAGTGCTTTGGAGCATTACTTTTTGTTGGAGTTTTTGTTTTTCCAAATTTGCGGCAAGCTTCTGGATTTTGTCTTTTCTTATTTATCCTGTCAGTAAGTGCAACGTAGGATGCTTAGTTGAGTAATGCCTCTTTATATTGAATTCTTTCATCACTGAAATGAATTCATTACACAGCAAACAAATAGGTTTACAATTGTGTAAGATACAAAAAAATTCTTCGGTACATTTTTCTTGAAACTGGCGACCCTCTGCATCTACTTTTCGCTTCTTTCCACCAGACATCATTTTCGTTTACTTTTTATTCGATAAACTTAATAACAAAATATAGGTAATTAGTAAGCAGTCAAGATGCACACAAAGCCACAAAGCAAATTGATGGCACTAGCAGTTCGCTGGATATCGCTTGTCGAAGTTATCACCTCGGTAGCTCAAATAGAACTGAACTTCGGGCCATCCACCTGTTTATATAGGCAAAATGAAGGAATGATCTAGAATCGTCTAGTATAGAACAATTGAGAAGCAATAATCTTTTGTTGCGCCGCCAGTGAGGCAATAAACATCAAAGGCTTTGATGTTTGCCGCCTCACTCTTTGATGATCGCCGCCACAAGGCTTGCTCGCTCACTTGATTTCGTGAGTATGAGTAAGTAGTGTAATATTTTTTTAATTGGGTTTTTCAAAATGTCTCCCGGGCCGGTTGTTGCCCACATATGATGTGCAGGATGTGTACATACATAATTCGTATATACCACATGCGGCGTACGAAAGAATAATATATGTATGTCCTTTAATATTATGGTTGAAAACAAAAACAAATCTTAATATATGATCGTGAAATTTAATATAATAAAATAATTTTCTATTTTATAACTATTTATTTTTGCCAAATTTTCGTTTTAGCTGAATACGATGTTGTTTTGGAGATTTATGTCAATCTTCTCAGGATCCTTCCTTTTTAATTTTAATAATTTTTATCGAAGAATATTTATATTCTTTTGAAAAAATCGAAATTAACTCTGTTATCCTTTTATGTACATTGTTTACTTTGTTTTTAAGAAATTACTTGTACTACATTAGTAAGGCACGTACAGATGTACAGTGTGTTTCTATTTTAAGCCACACCATGAATATTATACATTACAATATTACACATGAAATTGCCTTATATCTTGTAATTGTGAAATATATATCGACTTAGTATTTTATTGAACAACTCAAGTAAATATAAGCAAAACAGCCTTACCCTATTTAATTCATTTTTAAAATAGAGCTATTTTTGTACATTATAATATTAATTCTCAATTTAAAATATAAAAATGGAAGAGGAAACCTAGTAAATTGTTCCATTCAAATAAATATTCTTTGAAACTGTAAACTATAAACTATAAACAGAGAACTCAATATCCGTTTATAAAGAAACTTTTAATGTAGAAATTTAAATATTTATAAGGTTACGTCTTATGTATTTGCCTCTACTACGTCATCTGTATGTAGCTCCAATATATATAAATTTTTTAATAATCTCCAATTCGGCAGTCGGAATTAATAAAAAAGTCAATATTTACAGTAGGCTTGAGTAGAAATAACGATTATATTATACATACATACACGTGAGCATATATTAATATACCTGAAAAAAAAATTGATTATTTCTCTATAATGATATTAAACGAAGTGTAATCTCCTACTGATATGGCTGATGTGCGTAATCTAAGTATGTATGTCTCAGTATTCATTTACGATGTACCGCTTCACTTTGTTTGCATATCTTGTATAGCAAACAAGTGGACAATGTAAATATATAGGAGTACAATTGTTTTATTGAAACTGCATTGCCAGTTGCCTGAGTGTGAGAAACCAATGTCTAATCGTTTGCCTATACTGGTAATGATCAGTAATTACAAATGAATGTGTACATCTAATCTGCGCCATCGTATCTAGAAGCATTCACGATAACTTAAGCTTTTCAACTTTAATCAACCCATATAATTTATACTTTTAAAGTTAATGTAAAGTATAAATAATTTTTAATTTTAAATTTATGTATAGTTCATTTAATACGTGGGTTGTTGTGAAAGTTTTTAAAAGAGTTTAAAAAGACATAAATTAGTCTGTACAAATGGTTTTATTCCTTTTCAAAGCTGTCGCATTAAAGTCAGTATTTCATCAGAGACAGTGTAAACGTGTTATCTGTCTCTTCAGGTGTTAAAAAAGTCTCTATCGCATTTTATTTTTGACAAACGAGGACAAAAAAGCGTGAGGTGATAAATCAGATATGTATACGAATAATGAGATAATACTTCCATGTTTTTCAAATATGTGATTGTTCGGCTGGCTGTAACGATTTTAATTTATTTTATGTAATTCATTAAGTATATCTGGCAAACAAATCATTATATATCAATCAGCATCCTCTAACGCAACAGAAATCACATGACCAGTAACAGAGAAATGTAGATAATGCAATGAATAATTTTTTAAGCATTGCCAAAACGAAACAAATTTATTGGCTTAGACTTATCTTGGATCAACAAAACAGCTGATTGATGTTTAGTTTCATAAACATAAATGAAAGTCTTAAATATTGTTTTTTGTCAATAAAGTTGATATAGGTGTACCAGACAGTCATTACCAGTTTTTCTAACAGATGTCGCTAGGCCTAAATATGCAATGTTACGGTTTGACACATATGTCATTTTATTCTACTGACATCAAGCTTCAAAGCCACACATGTTTTATTTTGCGAAAGTAACACTGTCACCTCTTTGAAAATGTCGAATTTCGTGTCTGAAAAAGTGCATTTGTGATACGCATTACTTTTCCTATTTAAAAGCATGTTCTAACCATAAAAACATATGAGGCGTGGTTTCGACAATTCAAAAGTGATGTGCAAAGCAAAGTTCGTTCTGATAGACCGAAAAAATTTGAAGATGTGAAACTGTAGGAGTTATTGAATGAAGACTCAATCCAAACTCAAAAACAATTGGCAGAAGCGTTAAATGTGGGCCAAGAAACGATTAGCGACCGATTACAAGCAATGGGAAATTGAGTGCCACATCAATTGAATGACAGGCAAATGGAAAATCTTCTGTGAAATGCTGCTTAAACGGTATAAACGGAAATCATTTCTGCAACGAATAGTGACGGGTAATAAAAAATGGATTTATTTCGAAAACTCTAAGCGCAAAAAATCATGGTTATCTCTTGGCGAAGCCGACCCATCGACTCGAAGGCCAAATCGTTTTGGTCGCAAGACAATACTCTGTGTTGGGTGGGACCAGAGTGGCGTGGTATGTATAACTATTGAAATCCGGTGAAACACTTAATACTGATCGCTACCGGCAATATATCAATTCAAACCATGCGTTGATAGAAAAACGTCCAGAATGGGCCCGAAGACACGGTAAAGTGATTTTACAGCACGAATCGGTCAATGAAGTTTTGAAAGTACTTGGATGAAACATAATATCGCACCTGCCGTACTCTCCAGACCTTTGCCCCGTCCGACTATCACCTTTTCGTATCAATGGGACACGCGCTTGCAGAGCAGCACAAATGACTCGATGAATGATTTTTATCAAAGGATAAATATTTTCTTTGGGACGGCATCCATAAATTGCCTGAAATATAGGCAACATGTGTTGAATGAAGTGGCCAATACTTTGAATAAATAATTTTTTCCATTTTCTTGAAAATTATATAGTTTTTTACGAAAAAAACCGGTAAAGATTTTCCGGTATACCTGGTATATGACAAATTTGACTTCAATTCATTATTTTTTGTGTTATATAATGTTTCGGAACAAAAAATGATATTTCTGAAATTATAGAACATCGTAGTATTATCAATTTTTTTAATAAAAGAGTAGAATGATTATATTTTATGGAATATAAAATGTGCAAGAGAAAACTGTAACCTCTCTGTGTATAAACTTCACGGCATACTCTTCATTTTACAAATTCCAAAGACTTTTTTTTATTTATTATTAATTTATTCAAAACATTTTCCTAACAATTTGATATTCTTTCGATAAAAATATTTCTTTTAACAGTAAATAAACGAAGTTACGGTCCCCAAAACATGACCAATACACTTGAATGATTTCAATTTAAAAGTTGAAATGGTCAATGGCCGTAAATGTTAGCATATTAAAATTTGAAGTAATAGTGACCCCGATGCAGTCTAAAATGTTGTAACTCTTGCAACATCAACGCTCCGCTCCGTTATATTATAACGTTACAAAATGAATGATGAATCTTGTTTAAATTTCTGTCGGAAATTTAATTTTCTTTAAAATCAAGCAAATATTTAAAAATTAGAATTTACATATTTTCTACCACTAATTATATTAAATAACATTTTAAGTGTCGTGACATTAGTTCGAATGATTTACTAAATATACAAAATTAAGACACTTTTTTTAAGGAAACTTTTACTATTAATCATATATGAGCCAATGTCATTCATTATTAGCGTTTATAACAAGACAATTATTACATATTAATTTTTGCAATCATCGAACCGCGAAATTGTCGTTAAGAATAATTAAGTTTGTAAAAGTATGTCTTGGGTATTTATGTTTGTCTAATTTGGCACAAGAACATTTTCATTTTATAATAAGTTGCCATAAAGACCGTATTACCGTACACTTAATCTTATGTAAGAGATTGCATTAATTATAAAATTAAATTGTAAATGATATTCTAAAAATTTACACTATAAAATATATTAGAAAATCAAATCTAAGTCTATGGAAAATTTTCAATAAATGTTTATACTAGAAAACTATTTATTAATCTTCAACAATAACAATTTTATCACGTTCTGTATTGTCTCCTTATAAAGTAATAATCTTATTCTAGTGGTGCTACCATTGTCCAGAAACGTGACGGAAACCATTTCTTGAGAGCTTCTTCAAAAGCATCTCTGTTATGTTAACCTAGTTTGATTAATCTGTGCGCTGATTATGGTTAGAATATTAATTTTATTAGCGCACTTCGTTCATTCGTAACGAATATAATATATTATTCTATATTTCTAAATAAAAGCCTTGTATACCTTTAATACATTTATTATAATAATATAAAACTTCAAATTCTTCTCAAAAATAATATATATGTAAATATATATACACTCCGCGCAACATGAATAGGACCACCCGACTTGTTGCAAGCTTTCGGTGGTTTGAAAAACAATTCATTTACTAAAAATACAATGCAAGTTTGTAATGGTATGATATGGCAAATAATGCGCATTATTGCGCAATAGTGCCTAACGTTATGCATTGGGTGACGTAAGTACCACATACATATAAAATGCACCGCGCCGGTTGGATACGACCAGTATTTAATAGTAAGCTACCGGATGAGTGTCGAGTTACAACGTGTATCCGGATAAACAAACATCTGTAATTAAGGGTATTGTGCAACGATGGGACGACAGAAGTGCTTAAGTATGGAAGAAATTGGAAAAATTAAAGCGTTCCATCAAGAAGGGTATTCCTCAAGGGCTACTGCAAAGAAAATAAGTCGATCACACCAGGTTGTGAACAATTTTATTAGGGATCCCGAGAATTATGGAAAACGTTTTAAAGGGTGAACAACATCCGTTACAACTAAGAGAGAACGTCGAGCCATATTACGCGAAGCATCGAATTCGGCATTAACGGCAAGACAAATCGCGAATAACGTTGGAACGAATGAATCGGTAAGAACTGTACAGAAGTTACTGAAGACCTGTCCGCATTTAAAACGTTTGAAAATTAAACGACGGCCTCCTTTAAGGGAATTTCAGCGCACTGCACGTCTTCAGTTTGCTCAAGCAAAAATGGGGTGGACAAGAGAATGGCAAACTGTTATTTTCAGTGACGAGAAGAAGTTTAATTTAGATGGCCCGGATGGATTTTCTTATTATTTCCACGATTTACGTAAAGATGAAGTGATTCAGTCACGAAGGCGAGCCGATGTTGGTTCAGTCATGGTATGGGGAGCTGTTTCCTATAACGGACCTGTTGATTTAGTAATAGTGAAGGGCAGACAGAATTCGGAAAAGTACGTCCAGCTGCTGCAACAGGTGAAAGACAAATTTTCCAACGTTATGGCAGGTGGGCCATTTATTTTCCAACAGGATAATGCCAGTATTCACACCGCGCGCATTGTTCGACGCTGGTTTCAAGAACAAGGCATGGAGGTTCTCGATTGGCCATCGCTCTCCCCCGACCTGAACATCATAGAAAATGTTTGGGGATGGTTGTCGCGTAAATTGTACTCCAATGCTACCCAATTCAGTAGCGCTGACGAACTAGAGCAGGCGCTGAAACGAAGTTGGGCGAAACTTCTCGTTGACTACTTGAGAACCCTGTATAATTCCATTCCATCCCGACTATTTGAGGTTATAAGAAATAATGGCAAAAGTACTCATTATTGAACAATAAAGTATTTTGTTATTGCAAACGAATCTTTTATTTTGTAGATTGGTCGTATTCAAGTGGCGTTTAATTACTCTACTTATTGTCATTAGTAACGTACATTTGCTCTGACTTTTACAAAAATTATATTTGGTACCTACATACATCTTTTTATCAACCCTCTTATTTTCGAAAATAACAATTCCAGCGCGCTACCATGTTTATACCAACTACAAATGTCATATATGCAGTTGGTCCTATTCATGTTGCGCGGAGTGTACATGTATGGTAAACGATATCCATACCTTCTGCATAACAGTTTGCAACTTCGCATATACATATATATATATATCAAGTATCAGTAGAGATCTATTTATGCCCCTCTCAAAAGTGTATACATATACTACCTATTTACGTTAAATCTTTTTTGTCAATAGAGGACGCTCTTAACGTATATGTCCCATATGCTAAACAGGGCCGAACAGAAACCGAGACTATAAGAAGAAACGTAGTAAGTACCTATGTACCTAACATTAACGTATACGATTAGGAAGAATTTTTTTTTCGATTGGTTCTGGAATATGGCCTCCATACAAAATTTGGTTCAAAAGCGTTGAAGTTCAAACGTCAGGGCGAGACGACTGCTGCAAATCTAAGCGGAATGCAATTATGGGGTGCCCATAAAGTTCTAGATCTTTGTGCCACTGTACGGCTATTTGTCTCAACATGTGTTATTCCTTATGCTAGATATTTAAGTCCATAACAGCTTCTATAATCCCAACAGCAGCTAATTCTATTTAACTGTTTCCGAAGATAATTTTCTGCTTCAGTGCATAGATAGAAGTTTATGATATTTGGACTGTGTGGTATACATTTAAAATGTACTGTTCTGACATTGTTGTTACGCAGATAGTACTTTCCCATCAGCTCAGATAATTTTTTGAAGTTGTGATATTTTATTAACCGAAACATAATTTCGATAACAATTAGCAGTTATTGTAGTACTTGTACCCTTGTAATCAACAATGTTTTAACAACATACGAGTATCTAAAGAAACTAACCGAATTTCGAAAAATTTCGTCAAAAGAAGATCGTTACGAAAAAAAAACTTGAAGACATGATTTTTTGAGTGAGCATGAAAGAATTATTTAAATTAATTTATTTCATTCTATAATTGCTGTTCCAAGATTTTTCACCACCACTTATCATGGCAAATACGGGCGACTTGAGAATCTTTATGGGAATAAACGCTTCTACTATTTTATTAGATTTGGGCAGTTGTTTGTTGAGGTGCAAAGTTTTTGAACACATTTACGTCAACGACCAATCACGACATACCATTTTCAGAAAAAAATCTGAACATCTGAAGCTGAAGAAGATTTCAATGGGGCCTTTATTCATTGTTGTTTTCCATTTTAAAAAATGTCAAGTTGCTGGAAAAATTCTAGTATATTGAGCTTACCCAAAGTCATTCCTCAAAGTGACCTATCTCCCCCACGAGACTTCTTTCTAGTTCCAATTTTATATTGCCATCGTATTGTGACTACTATCTCACTTGCAGCATTGAGAAAAAGAGAGAACAAGTAATTACTTGAATGAAATGTATATTAATTATTCATAGTACAAAGATCAATTCATTCATTTATATTGCCACAAATATAATACAATACTACGTACGGTTCTTCTATGAAAGGGAAAAAATCAACGATTCATAGATACAGGCCAAAATCGCTTAAAATTCGTTCATGTGTCATCAAAAATTAACATTGCATCATTAAAATCTTTCTAGCTTTTTCAGTCTATGAGTTTTGGTATTAGTTAAAATGTATTCAAAAGAGAAGCACACACTCTAGTCCTATCGTCACTTCAAATAAAGGGTGTTTCAAATTGCGCGGTTTTTTTTAAGAATAAATAAAATATAGATGGCGTACTGAATTTGTCTGGGTACTGAATTTGTCTGGGTATGTGGGCATTTAAAAAGTGTGATGTATGACATTTATAAAAATGGCTTTGCACACGGTACAACAACGCGTTCAAATTGCTGAATTATTTTATGAAAATCAACGTTCTGTGAAAAGAGAGAAAATTACGTGAATTTTATAGTTTACATAATCGTCCATCTGAAAGCACTATTGGTCGAATTACTAAAAAATTTCAAGAGAGCAGTTCCGTGGAAGATCAAAAAGTGAAAAAATAGTGGTCGTTCACAAGAAAATATTGGTTTGGGTCGTGAAACTGTTGTTGAAGATCCTGAAATGTCCATTAGACGACGTTCACAACAACTTGGACTTAGTGGATCAACAACATGATGTATTTTACACAAGAATTTAGCTCTGAAGGCATATAAGTTTCAAATAACATAGGAACTGAAGGCATTAGATCACTTAAAACGTCGTTCATTTACCAATTTCATCAATGAACAACCAGCTGATTTTTCTCAAAAAATAATGTTTTCCGATGAGGCACATTTTGAACTTGGTAGCTATGATAATAAACAAAATTGCCATATTTGGGTTGAGAAAAATCCACAAATTATTCATGAGAAACCTATGCATCCTAAACGAGTTACTGTTTGGTGTGCATTATGGCCAGGTGGTGTAATTGGACCTTACTTCTTTGAAAAAGCTGCTGGTGAAGCTGTAATTGTCAATGGTGATCGATATCGTCGGATAATAACCGAATTTTTTTGCCTGAATTAATAAATATTGATCTAGAGGATATGTGGTTTTAACAGGGTGGCGCTACACCTCACTTTGCACACGAATCAATTGATTTATTGAGAGAAAAATTTCCTGGACGTGTAATCTCAAGAAACGGTGATGCTAATTGGCCACCAAGATCATGTGACTTGATACCGTTAGACTATTTTTTTTGGGGTTACGTGAAAAGTCAGGTTTATAAAAACAATCCACAATCAATTTCTGCTTTGAAAGATGAAATTATTCGTGTCATTGGTGAGATAGAGCCTCAATTATGTCAAAATGTCATCGAAAATTTTAACAAGAGAGTAGACGTCTGTGGAGCTGCAAGAGGAGGCCATTTGGCAGATATTAGTTTTCGCATATAAATGTCATAACTGATACTTCAATTACCAATAAAAAGTTTTTGAAGGTGAATGCAAATTATGTGTTTTATTTATTCTTTAAAAAAACCGCGAAATTTGAAACACCCTTTAGCTTTCCCGTCTTGATATTTGTCTAGTTATAAATTGGCATTATTGAAATCCAATATAATTTTATATTTATATATATATATATATATATATATATCATATTCTAGAGTAATACATATCTAGACAGAAATACAGAACACATTTTCTTGCATCTTGGTTTTGGAGAAAACAAATGAAGCTCTTAAAATCTTAAAAATGACCATAATTGCTTGATAATTTATTCAGGTTGCCTTTTTTTTTAAATTCTCGAACCATATCTTCGCAATTTACAAAGCCTCTGCAAAACCAAGGGCCGAGAGAATGCGTTCTACGTTTCTATTCTAGATATATATATATATATATATATATTGCTCTAGAATATGATATTTTTATCACTTACAAATTCTTTTAAAAAGCGTTCAAAGGCAATTTCTGAAATACTGACAATACTCTCCTTAAAAGGCATATGCATCTGTGTCATTAACCAAACTGTTTTACATGAACTTTTTCTTTCATGGAAATCAAAATATTTATTTTTCTTTCTTACTTTCGTTTTAATTTATACATTTATTTTAGAACTAAATTAAATTATGTTGACTTCACTCGGCAGATGAATTTTTAAAAGTTCTGTCAATTTTAAAAGTTGTCATATTATTTCCCAGAAAATTGATTCGGAACTACGAGTATAAGGACTTCCTTTCTCATGCTTTAACATTATATAAAAAATATTGTATATAGTCCCGTAATGTTTTTACATTAAATGATGAATAATTTTCTTATTGTTTCCAATTAGTCAAAAATGATCTTAGCTAATTTGTTGTAATTATAAAACCTCTACCGTTTTTTAAATTTTTGAATACAAAATCGTAATAATTTTCTGTAGCAAGTTATCATTATATTATTACCGAGATTCTTTAGTAATAAAAAAATCACGTTGAAGTGTTTTCGTTTCCATGTTCCAGAGCTTGAAGTCATCCTAATCAGCAATAGCATATTTGCTACGTTATTGTATTAAATAATATACATATATTGGGTTGGCAACTAAGTACTTTCGGTTTTGTAGTATAAAATGAAACACTTTTTTTTTAAACAAAGAATAGTTTTTAATCAATTACATATTTTCCATTTTGCTCAACGACCTGTTGCCATTCCGCGCTCGTAAAATTTCTGGTCCTTATCAGCAAAAAACTGAACCAGGTGCGAGTGAAGGTCATCGTCATTTGTGGAAGTTTTACCATTCAAAGAATTCTGCAAACTTCGAAATAAGTGGTAATCAGATGGTGCTAGATCAGGGCTGTATGGGAAATGTGGCATCACTTCCCAGCCAAGCTCCAATAGTTTCCCACGAGTTACCAAAGATGTGTGAGGCCTTGCATTATCTTGGTGGAAAACTACACCTTTCCGATTTGACAATTCTGGCCGTTTTCCTTTGATTGCTTCATCCAGTTTTATTAATTGTTGACAATAAACATCAGAATTGATCGTTTGGTTCCTCGGAAGCAGCTCAAAAAACACAACACCTTTGTAATCCCACCAAACTGACAGCATGATCTTTTTTGGATGCAATTCAGCTTTCGATGTGGTTTGAGCTGGTTTATCGTGTTTGCTCCATGATCGTTTTCGAACTATGTTACTGTACAGGACCCATTTTTCATCACCAGTGATGATTCTTTTTAAGAAAGGGTCGGTTTCATTTCGTCTAAGGTGCATATCGATCCTCTTCAATTATGACTTTGATTTGGTCATCATCAACTTCGTTGCTCATCTTTGAGGGAAAAATCTCCAGAACGGAATTTTTATACCAATTCTGACACGTGCGCTCTGTTAAGCAATTAGCACCATAAACTTCACATATCTTTTTGTGTGCCGCAACAGCTTTCTTTCCTTTACGGAAATAAAATAGTAAAATATGTCGAAAATGTTCGTTTCTGCACTCCATTTAAAATTAACCCACAACTAATAGCTTTAATAAAAATCACGCACTACTTGCTTCTGAAGTTACGTCAATGTGACTAGTATCACGCGACAAACGGTAAAGTACAGGACTAACATAGGTTATACAAAAAATAAAGCAACGCTCTCTATCAGTAAAAACCGAAAGTACTTAGTTGCTAACCCAATATTTGGATCTTTGCTTAATTTTTTTAATCTACCTAGCCATGATATAAACAAGCAACAAAAAATTATTCTTATGAAATTCGAACATCACAGTGTCATCAAATTTTTAAGGAACAGAATTCTCCTAAAACTATTCAAAAACGAATGATTGCATCGTATGCGGACGAGGTTGCGTCATAGTTTGGAGTGAAATATTAGTCAAAATATTTTCGGTGGAATCGTGAATCTATTGAAGATGGCCCGTCGTCTTTTGGGACTATGGTGGAGTTTAATCTTATTATATGTACATACATGTTAATGTAGTATTAATAGTAGTTATCTACGATAATACATTAACAAAATTACTGCTATTGACAAGTAAACGTCCAGGTTTGCGTCACAAAGAAATTCGTCTTCTTCATGATAATACGCGAATTAACAAAGCAACAGACTTCAGCCCATCCATCACGAGTGTAACTTCTTTAAACTGGACCACCGACTATGTAGTCTGAATTTGTTACCATCCAAATTTTTATTTAAAAATCCGAACAAGCTCGTCAGAAAACGTCGTTTTGGAGACAGTAACCAATGAAAGTGGAGATTGATGCTTATTTTGAAGACCAACAGAAATATTTTTTTCTGGCGGAAGTTCATTGAAGTTCGAACAGATTGAAAAATAAAATTATTAAAAAATCGTAGGGCTTTTGTTTCCATTTTGGTAGCAAACTTACCAAGTTCCCTTTGTAGTGTAGTATTACACGAAACAATATTGTCGAGGAAAATGAATACATCTACCGAAATAAGATCGAATAATTTATATTTAATTTGAAAGTACTCGTATTTGCTTAAAGTTATTTTATTAAAGAATACATAAAAAATTAAAGATAGCCATTACTTTTATTAAACATTTGCTACATTGCTTATGTAATAAATAAGTATAATATCAAGTTCTCCATCAAAAAATTAGGTGAAATCTAATTTATATGCTAATTATCTCTTAATTGCAACAATTTAAAAATTTTTAAGATAGACCGTTTCATATAGAGTTATCGTAAAATAAAGTACTTACATTGACACGCCTTACAATATAAAAAAAATGGTCGATATTCATTTATACCGTAATCAGTAGTAATAGAATCGATTATAGATGAAAAATACTATTTTAATACGGTCAAATACAAATTTTGACACATCTGTACAACCCAAACGTTTAACATTCAATAGTATTGCCAAACTAGTACCCATCTCAATCTACTAATTCCATATTACATTGAATATTAATGATAGAGATTATATGTTGCATTATAAATTGTAAGAGTATAATTTACTAAGAAATATAATCGATGCGTGCAATAATTCTTATTAAAATTAGTCCCCGCGGCCGTGTCCTAACCTCGACGCACACGTTCGGCCGCCGCTATTTCGTAAAGATGTGATCCCAAAATCTCTCGTATCTCTCTTCCTGTCTTTTATCTGATCTTTCCCATCGTATAATTTTAACTTCGATATCTTTTAACTCCTTCTCTGTCCACGGCCACGTGTTGCCCAATATGCATCTCGTATTTCTTGGACACGACACGACACCGAAATTCAATCTCGAAATTACATTAGTTAGACAATGCGTCCGAGAGCCGTGAGGAAGAAAAAGCTTCTTGCCGCGCCGCGCCGGACCGATTAGGTGAAAACAGGTTTTTCGACGATGCGGTGGACAGCTAACGAACTCAACAAAATCATTAATACTGAGCCGTGTTCGACGCGGGCTTTTTGTGATTCACTTGAAAAAATCTCCGCTGTACATATGTTCTTATTATGTGAGCATAGAACATGTTGAAACGCTTTTAATTCACGGGATACTTTCAAAGGTTATCTGGCGAAAGATCGTACATGTTATGCGTATATGTATAACGAATAAATAAAGTAATGCACGTCAAATATAAAAGTAATTGATATTTAATAATAGGAATAATAAATTTATTTCAACAAAACATATATAATATAAGAAGAAAAGGACAAAAATACATGCCTGACGTCGAAGAAAAGAAAAATGTGTGAAAATGTATATACATTGCTATGAAATATTTATTTTAACAGAATATATAGTTACGCGAAATTTGAAGGAATATTGCTTATAAAGAAATTTATGTTAAAAAATTCAAATTACATGATTCGAAAGTGAGGTTATGTTAACATCCATAAAATAGAATTTGTAATTTAGAGAAAAGGATATACAACCATGCTCATATGTATTAGACACCCCAGGTAAAAACCCTTATTCTCGGTATTATCCAAGTCTGACGGAAATTAACCGTAAAAATAGTTAATTGTATTTACAGAAATGCGTTTTTGAATACCATAGTTAATCCCCTATTGAAAAGAATAGGTGGAAAGGGGAGATTGTGGATTTTAGAAATTTAGTGTCATTCTAGCAGTGTGTGAGCAACGTGCGTTTGTGAGTTTGTGTTAGAGATCAATTAGATTATCCTATTTTTTCACGTTGTGTCAGTTATTTGTTGAAGAAAAATGCCTAAAACACGCGAGTTGTCGGTAGGGGAACGCGTCCAAATAGTGCTACTGCATTCCCAGAAGTTATCAATAGCTGCAATTGCAAAAAAAAAATGTTCGCGATGTGCAGTCCGTACAACCATTAGTCGCTATCAGGAGAGTGGGTCGTTTGTTAACAGACCAAAAAGTGGCAGAAAACCCTGTACCTCGATTAGAGAAGACAGAATTTTACAAAGACTGGCTCTCAGTGATAGGAAAAAATCGTCGAAACAGCTCGCCAGTGAGCTAAAACAGCGTTATCGCGTAACAGTTTCTGCGCAAACAGTGAGAAGGCAAAAATTCGCGAAATATGGGCTGCAATACCACCGGCAGAGTGTTACAATTTAGTACGAGGGAGCGTTTTTATATTCGCGGAATGGGGGACAAGGGGTGGAAATAAAAAAACCAAATTATTTTTCTTTTTCAATATATTCACCTGCAAGACGGATACATTTTTCACATCTTTCAATTAATTTATTTATACCCTCATAAAAAAATGATTTCTCTTTATCTGCAAAATACGCCGAAACTGCCTCTTTGACTTCATCATCGGCAGTAAATTTTTTACCCCGCAGCTCTTTTTTCATTTTCGGAAACAGGTAATAATCACTCGGGGCCAAGTCTGGGCTGTAGGGTGGGTGATTCATAATTTCGAAGCCCACCTTATACAGGGCAGCTAACGCAACGCGGCTCTTGTAGACGGGCGCGTTGTCGTGCAAAAGCAGAACACTTTTTGTCAATTTTCCCCGTCTTTTCTCTTTAATGGCTTCTTTTAGTCGCTCTAATATTGAAGCGTAATATTCTCCGGTTATAGAAACACCTTTATCTTTATAGTCAATCAACAATATTCCTTCCGAGTCCCAAAATACCGTTGCCATGAGTTTCCCAGCTAATCGTGACGCTTTAAATTTCTTGGGAGGTGCTGTGCCCTTTTTATGCCACTGCATGGAGTCTTGTTTGGACTCAGGTTCATAATGATGAACCCAAGTTTCGTCTCCAGTAACAATTCCACTCAATACACCATCCTTGTCTTCATTACAGAGGTCCAAAAATGCACGCGAACACTCTACGCGCTGTTGTTTTTGCGGCGGCGTGAGCATTCTCGGCACCCATCTTGCGCTGACCTTAGACATGCCGAGATGATCGTGTAGGATTTTAAAAATTGTTGTATCGGATACTCCAACCATTTCTGCGAGTTGTTTCTTCTTTAGTCGAGCATCTTCGAGTACAATTTGTTCAACTTTTTGGATAAGTGCTGGCGTGGTCACCTCAATGCTCCTGCCCGGCCTCGGGTCGTCTTCAAGGGATTCCCTTCCTTGTTTAAATAAACTATGCCACTTGTACACCATGGTTTTTCCTAGACAAGAGTCGCCGTAAACCAATGACATCTCATTCATTATGGTCGCGACTGATTTTCCTTGCCTGGTAAGGAACTTTATAACGGCACGATATTCGATTTTTTCCATATTTCACTTTTCACTCCTGATTATGTTACTTGGTTGACGATAGCTCAAAGACTAACTGTCTAATAACAATGAAACTTCGTATTTATACTAATCATGAGTCGCTGCACAGGCCACGCCCTCAATGCGCCTACTCACCCCTCTACAACCCGCTCATTCCGCGAATATAAAAACGCTCCCTCGTAGCAAGTATGCCTCGACGAGTGCGAGCTGTCATTAAGGCCAAGGGCGGAGCGACAAAATATTGATAAATTGTACTATATTACTAAATAACACTTTGTACATAATGTTCACAACAGTTTTATTTTCCTCACCTCTCTTTTGACTAAACTATATAAACTATATATGTATCGTATGTATGTACATAAATTCGTAAGGTGTCTAATACATTTGAGCATGGTTGTATATGAGCAAAGGCAAATTGGAGAATCCAAAATTGATTAGTATTTTGTAATTTATGATTCAAATTTCTTTTTTATACTAACCGTTAACGTTTGAAACATCGTTGCTCTTTTGTCTAGGCTTCCATGATTGGTTATAGAAATTAGCTCATAAATACAAGTTCAATTTTAAATGCGATAATTAATACTTTGTTGATTATAGTAAGCATGTACAAACTCTGCTAAAAGAAAACAAATAATAGTCTAAAAATCAGTATAATGATGGGTCAATACTTACGACATCATGCAGTATGGTTCTGCGATCAATGTGTTTATAAACAGTGAACAATAAATTAAAAATAAGTTATACAAATTTGAATGAAAGTGTTAATAAATTGTTAGAACATTTACAATAAGTGAAATTAATAAACTATAAATGCCAAGGTCCGATAAGGATAAACAAACCTTAGGCGCAGGTTTTACTAAAGAAAAGACTACATATAGTAAATCTACCTACGGATAGCAGTTAATGGCAACATTTAGAAGACATCTCATGACAAGAAGGACAATGATGGAATGATTGGTTTGTTAATGGGATATGAAGATTTATTTTATGATAGAATTATTATGTCTATTTGATATCGTAAATAATAAAACGATAAGTAGCACAAATAATATGTATAGATGTGAGAATTATTAATTTTTATATAATTAGAAAGTAAAAGTGTTAATAAATGAATAAAATGTTGTTGTACAAGGCTAATATAAAAGACAGGTCACAAGTTATTCATTTTTTATTTATTCCACCAGAAATATCAGAATGAACTAAAGCTAATAAAACAGAATTTCAAAGTACATTTTTTTCTAAGAATATAAATTAATTGCATTTGAGTTGGTAAATTATAGCATCATGGAAATATTAATATTACAGAAGAGTCGATGAATTGAAGTGGATAGTAATTACAATAAGAGCAGCATTTTTTTTTAAATAAATAACATTTATTTTCTAATTTTTTCTTTATAGAGACTAGATACTTTAATTTTCATTTTATTTATTTGAAATAAGAGTAGCATTGAACATAGATATTAATAATGTAATTATAAAGAAATATTTTCAATTATTAATTCTATCATAATAACTTCTTGAAAATTAAATTAATGTCAAAATATTTGTTCATAATATATATATACGAGAGAGTATCCAAAAATAGCCGAAATGGCAGTACTGTAAGTGGGACTTGCCTAGCACGCATTGTTGTCACTAAGTGCATGTGACGCAACTTGTTCTGCGTTTGGTGCAGTCGGTTCTTTCGCCGAATAAGGTTGTTTTGTTACAGTTCATTTTTTTTGGAAAAGGATTTTCATTTTCTCATCGTTTTTTATAGTGTCGGACTTAAGTGAACAGGCTGTCACCCAGTTAGATAGTTAGTCTGGCATTCTATTTGACGGTTCTCAAAAGACTGTGTAACAGTGTGCGACAGAAGGGGCCCTTTTTGTAGTAGACGAGGGAATGGTTTTTCCATCATGACAAAGCTGATCTTACTTGATCTTACTCCGTGCAACTTTTTTTGTTTCCACAAATGAAGAAGAACATAAAAGGACATCGTTCTAACGGCGTGGAAGAGGTGGCGAAAAAAACGACACAGTAGCTCGCAGCTATATAGAAAAACGAGTTTTAACAATGTTTCCAACAATGGAATCATCGATTAGACAAGTGTATAAAGTTAAATGGAGAGTATATTGAATGTGTTAAGGTTATTATAAAATACAGGGTTTTATAGAGAAATTCCGATTATTTTGGGTATATATATATATATATATATATATATATATATATATATGTATATACACATATACGAGGGGTAGTGTAATAGATTAACATATTACACTAACCGCCAAATACTTACACAACTCGAGTTTTATAAGATACAGGTTTTACATCATATTTAAAAACTACAAAATTAAAACATATTTTAAAAACATGTAAGGTATACTAGAACGTATCGTCAAAATGTACACTAAATAGCAGTATTCTAAATATATCGAGTACTATCTATTTTCAAAAGATACAAGGATTGGTCAAAAAAGCCAAGCAAATCAGTCAACCATTAACACCAAGTATGTTACAATAAATTATACATATTCCGTTAGTGTGGGATTTATAATTTACACTGTTATGTCCCTGCTGATATGGAACATTTCTAAAAATGTTCTTTTGTCATAATTGTTTTCATTGTCTAAGACTTTAATATGGTTAAAATTAAATTTGTGATAAAGACTAAGTGAACGCTCCACAAGTGCACAAGATCTTTTTCCAATACGGTAATCACTTTTATGCTGTGTAACGCGCTTTTTTAGCCACTGTAACGTTCGGCCTATATATACACCCCAACAATCCGAAAATGGCATCCTATAAACGACATGACTATGTGAAAGTAACGATACTTTGTCTTTAAATCTGTTGTTAATTTTTTTTTAGTGGTTGTGCTGTATTTCACAATTTTTATATTATTGAATTGTTTAAAATGAAATATAATTAAATGTGTAAGATCACTAATGTATGGAATTTTTTTGAAAATTACACCGTCTTCAGAAATATATTAATTTCTTAAGGATGTGCTCAAAGTAGCCATTATTAACAAACATATGTCACCCAGCGGTTTTCACCGAGTGACATATATTTTATTCTGCCTGCCATGGCTATAATAGTATGGTATTTTTGATTGAGGGAATGATGGGAATTATAATTGATTAACTTGCCAAAAGTTGGCTTTTTATACTAATTTAAAATAATTGAGTTATTTTCGTCGCGGATTACTAAAACATCCAAGAAGGGTACAGTATTGTTGTTTCTTTCTCCACGGTGAATTATAAATGATCGTTATAACTATTAAATATTTGCTGGGTTAAATCTATTTTGTCATCTGGCACAGAGCAGACAATGTCAACATATTTGTACAAGATATTCAGAAAATAATTTCAAGTGGCGGCAACTTTAAAGCATCAATACTTTTTTTAAATACAATACCTCATATTTTTTTTCGTGTTCGAATGCAGAATTTATTTCTACATCAACACCTAATAACATTCCCCTAAACATATCTTTAATCTTTTTCGTGGTATAACGTTTTTTTGTTACTTTGATAGAATAGACCACAAATTGTAATATTTGCTGATAGCTAGGAAAATGACATGTATTGTCAAAAATAAAGTTAACAATGCTTACAATTTTTGTTTAGTGGTTTACTTGTACCCAAAATGGAAAACGAGAATTATTGAGCTAAGGATATTTTGAACTTTATGGGGAATATTATAAGATTGTCAACGGAACTGGTATTATATATAATGTAATATTCAATGAGAGATATCTTCATTTACCACCAATGAATAAGAAAAAATTAAGGTGAGAATCACACTTTGTGCAATGAATGTGCAATCTATTAGGCCACCACTATAACCTTTCGTAGATGAATAAACGAATGAAATTAATATCCTGGCATATTTTAGTTCTCATATCAATCCTTATGGCGCAAGGACAGCCTCAGCGATAGCTCTAAACTTATCCTATTATGCAGCGCAAGAGATTTCGAGCAAACATAAGATGCGTGATTATTTATTCACAACTCTACAAGAACCCCATTTTGGGGACAATGAAAGATGCATTCACAAGATAAGCTTATTCGTGAATTTTAAGGTGTTTACGGCTTGAGCTCTCAACGGAAACGCAAACATTTCTGAAATGTTATTTTTTTATTTGTAAAACTTTCTAGATTATTTGCAAATTTGACTTGCAAATCTGTTCGATTAAGTTTTTGCTTGTTCTTTTACTTCTTCATCTATAATAAGTTTTAGACTATTAAATCGTATAACGTTGGATTTTATTCGCTAAAATTTGTTGCTTAATCAATCGTGCTAGATGTGGATTTCACTCATTTACAACACGCTAACTTTTGTCAATAATCTTGTAACGTTCTTTGCTTCAAGACTCTGGCAGGAGGCAATTAGATCATTTCCAGATCAATTAAATGGCGTCAGATATGACGTCTCATTTGAACTGACATGATCCAATTGGCAAATAAAACATGCCTCCTTATATGCAGTCACTGAGTGCTTATATCGTTTTACACGTAACTAACATATAATGCATTTCTGTCATCGATTAATTGCATTTAACTCTTAGCCAGCAACATATACCATACACCTAGCGTGTAGTTTCTATAATCATTCAACACTACACGATCAATCGCGAGACTGGCTTAACTAATAATGCAAATATGGTCGTTTAAAGTTAAACTAAATATGCGTTTGTATGATAAAATTGTACTATGCATTAGAGTGTAAAAAGTTGAAGCCTTTTTAATACTGCATTTACATATTGAACAAAAACACCCCCTAAAAAATTATATCAATAGGTTATAAATTCGTGTGGTAAAAAAACGAATCATTAAACTTCTTACGCAGCATGCAACAGGTAAGAACTTTGTTGTCTGATACAGTGTATAATAGCAGTGAACAAATCCGCATTTAGTTATTTACGAATATATCTGAACAATACATATGACCTAGTTGGTAAATATTTTTAATCATAATGTTTAAATTTACAATTACTAATAAGTAGAGCAACCAATTTTTGTTAGCATGTTGTTATAACATAAATCGGGAAATTCACCGATATACTTTTTCATTGCTTTAACCAATGAATGTTTTTTACACTTCCGTACTTTCGACATAATAATATATTTACAAAGTGCAAAAGAACGCAACAGCAAGAAAATCATCTACCTTACGCCAAGAGTCGCAAGGAACTAATGCAAATAATCATGCGTCTGCGGTTACCGTAAATATTCAGTACGTACTTACGAATCTGGCGTACTGACAAGAGTCACCGCACTACTAAGAAGTCTTCCACGAATTCGAGTTACTAAACTTATTTATACTCTCTTATTAGGTGTTGAATATACACTTTTAATTCCTCTGTTTCAAAGCTGAGAAATTTTTTATTATATTCCAATTTGGACGATTTCGCTTCTGTAAAGAAGCTGAAGGATATTTATTTACTGCTAACGGGTTCAGTAAGATGACCAACGCGTCATCAAAATTTTTAAAATTGGTTCTCAAAATCGCAAATTATGTATGACAATCTAATAATAAACAATTTTTACTTATTTTTTAAATGATTCATACTACAAAGTTTACGACCATCCTTGAATCGCGACAATTGTAAAACATTGTACGATAGTCTCGTATACTATCAATAGCTACAAATATAAATCTTTATCCGGATTCTTTAAACTTTTTAGGTAAACACCTGCTCAGTAAAAAAAATTCCATTCTCATTTTTTTCCTCTTAATACGCGAATAATATCTTTGATTATGTAACGGAATACATATATCCACAAATAAAACATCACGTCGTTTTAAAATGTTATTTGTTTACAGAATATTAGGTTATGTATTGATATACATCTATATCTGCGGTTTTCTTATATAATCGATTTTTGTTAGTGAAAGCAAGTTGTAATTGGCAAAGTACAATGATACAAGTAAAAGTAGTCTGGAACTTGTGCAGTGCTCACCATGTACTCAAAACATATATTACTGAGGTATTTGGTACTGTATTTCTGTATTTAATAAATACTCATAATTACAAAAGAAAATAAATCATTTCATTTAAAATTATTGTACTATATTTATGAGGAATTTCCCATTCGGTCATTGGGTCATTAATTACCATATAAACCTAATTTATTTTCGCAATTTAGAGGCAATATACCTGTAGAAGTTGTCAGTAGGTGTCGTTGAAATATCCATATTTAAATCGGTTGTAAACTCAATATAGAACGGACTAATATGGCTTTTAATGTTGAAAACCTTTGCGTTTATTAGGTCTGTTGCACAATTTTGTCAATTGTTTGGGATCACTAATTACCATACGAGGATAGTTTGACAAGTAGTGAGAATGACACATAGGTGGCGCTCTAATTGGTAAAACAAATGCACTGGAATTTATGTTGCCTATTTATATTATTACATTCCGATATTTAGATAAATCGGTTGATTAGTTTATTTTTGACAGCTGATTGAAAAAGAAGCAACACGTCGTTTTGTTAAAATGGAAAAAGCAGAGTATCGTGTGGTGATTAAGTACTTTGTAATAAAGGATATGAAAGCTACCGAAGTAAAAGATGAGCTACAGGAAACATTAAGTGAATCTGCTCCATCTTTCGCCACAATAAGTAGGTGGGTAGATGAATTTAAACGTGGTAGAACAAGCTGTGTTGATGAAGCGCGCTCTGGAGCACCCAAAATCGTGACTTCTAAGGAAATGATTATAAAAAATCCATAATATTATTACGCAAGATCGACGACTAACTATTGGAGCTTGGTTGGGAAGTGATGCCACATCCCCAATACAGCCCTGATCTAGCACCATCTGATTACCATTTATTTCGAAGTTTGCAGAATTCTTTGAATGGTAAAACTTTCACAAATGACGATGACCTTCACTCGCACCTGGTTCACTTTTTTGCTGATAAGGACCAGAAATTTTATGAGCGCGGAATCATGCAGCTGAAAGAAAGATGGCAAAAGGTCATTTTAAGAATCGGTTTTTCCCAAACACATGTTTGAATTATTAGCTTTTAAATATTTTTATTACAATGTCTTCTGAATTTTGTCACTAGTTACTACTTTACAAATACATATGTTTATAACTATTAACGAAGTAATGCTCTAAATAGAAACTAACAGCTACAAACAAAAATAAACTCATAATAAACTAAGGAACAGATTACTATTGAACTTGAACTTGATTTTTGTTTTTTCAGCAATGAAGAATGTAGTATAGATGTTGGTAGTCAAACAATATTAAGATTATGTTAAAATACATCGTACTTTTAATTAAATTCCTCCCACTGTGGCTTTTTCTTCAAATTAAGAAAGCGTAGCAGTAATTTGTGAGTCTAGACAAGAAAACAAATTTTTAGTAAAAACTTATTTTACTTTTCAATATACTCTCCAATACATTTAGACTACTAATATTCAAGTCGTTTCATTTCTTCAGAAAAGTAAGCTATCGTACTGTTCGAAATATGCATTAGTTTCACTAAGGGCCTTCTTATTCGACCCAAATTTTCAGGTTGAGAAAAAGGAAAAAAATCTGAGGGGACCAAATCTGGTGAACAAACTGAATGCGAAAGTAGGTAATTCATGAGTTTTTGATATTTAAACAATCAAAGTATCAACATATGCGTTATCTCGAAGAAAAAGCATTTCTTCTTCAGGTGCGGCTTTTTTGCGTTGTATGGGATCGTGCATGGTAATAAAAACTCTGTGGTTGTATAAAAAATGTAAAATGAAAATAATTGAACTCCGGGCTAGCTATAACGTCCCAATAGTACTAATAAAAAGAAAATCAATGACTAATTTATGATGAGCATCAAAAATATAGGACGTGTTGATAGCTGAAAGAAAAATTTTAGCAGAAATAAAACAAGATCGTCCTTAAAATTTTATTTACTAAACAAAATAGAATTCTTAATCAATTGCAAAGGCTGTAACAAAAATAGATAATAAAACTGTGGAATAAAATATTCAAGGATCGGTAAAATAAAGTAGATATAGAACGATACGTGGTGGACTTATGTACGTGTGTATATCTCCCTAGACAGGACATTTTGTATATCATATGTACGTTCAACACGTGAACACTATGTGTACCATGACATGTGGAATTAAAGTGTGAAAAATATGTAGAGGGTGAGCGTACCGATCAATTTGTAATGAATCAATCAAAGGAAGCCCACATCAAAAATTAATAAATAATTAAAAGGCGCGCTATAATGCGAGTAGTTGTGAAAACATAATTTTTTTGGAGGCAAAGGTCTTCTTTATAATACACCGATAACCAAACAAAAAGGATTTCTCGTACGAACTCTCACAAACGTTAGCTTTTGATAATATTGTAATTTTCGCATTGTAGATCAATTCCTATTTAAATTTAAAAGACAATTTCTAAACATAATCAAAAAATTAATATATGTATACGCGAAGCGTAATCGTAGTAATCGTCTTATCGTTTTACCTTTCTGAAGATAATCGATAAAAGAAATTCCAATTTTAAGAAAGTAGCTTCAACATTTCCTGCCGATTGTATGCTCTTTTCCTTCTCTGGAGTACTTATGCCAGTACTAATCCATTGTTTCGACTGCTGCTTCATTTCGGATATGTTGGGAGGGTTACAGTGCGTTCTGGTTTACGTTTGTGGTCCACAGTCAACAAACGTGGCACCCATACTTTTTTCGTCCTCAATTTATTATGCAAAATCGGAAGCAGTGATCCATATGAAAAGTGTAATGAACGCAAATTTTGATTGTTACGAAAATTCTAATTTTAACCGCCTTTTACATGGTATATATAATGTAGAAATTCTTGAAAAAAATCCTGCTTTCCGCACGAGGTTCAAACCCAGGATCTCATGTTAACCGAACATGTGTCTTCGCCCTCACATGTCATAAATTGCATTATGAAAACATATACAATAGATGATATTATGGAAACTGTTCTCATAATACTAATCGAGCGAATTCGAGTCTTTTAAGGTTTCCATAATGCAGTTTATGGCACGTTAAAGGACTAGAATTCACCGTTCTCCGTTGTCTAAAGGTGAAGGCACACGTCCGGTTACAAATTTTTCTACAAATTTCCGCATTTTATATAACACATGGATCAATAAGTCCCGAGACTAACAATGAAAACATTTTTTTTTGCAAAATTTTTTTTTATTCATCAACATAATCACCTTTTAGGGTGATACAATGGTTCCAACGCTTTTCCAATTTTTCAATACCATGTTTATAAAAAAATTTATCTTTCGCTTCAAAATAAGCTTCAGTTTCAGCGATGACCTCCTCATTTGAGCCAAATCTTTTTCCCTGGAGCATTTTTTTTAAGATCAGCAAAGAGCCAGTAGTCACTGGGGGGCTAAATCTGGCGAATATGGGGGGTGGGGAAGCAGATCAAAACCCAATTCGTTCAATTTTGCCATTGTTTTCATCGACTTGTGGCAGGGTGCATTGTCTTGGTGAAAAAGGATTTTTTTTCTCTGCATGTGCGGTCGTTTTTTTGCGATTTCCTCCTTCAAAAGCACCAGTAAGTCAATATAATAATCACTCTTGATCGATTTACCTTTTTCGAGGTAGTCAATGAAAATCACGCCATGTGTATCCCAAAAAACTGACGCCAGGACTTTGCCAGCTGACTGCTGCGTTTTCGGACGTTTCGGACGGCTTTCGCCAGCTGTGCGCCACTCAGATGACTGCCGCTTCGACTCTGGAGTGTAGTGATGTATCCATGTTTCGTCCATGGTCACGTAACGACGCAAGAAATCTTTTTTGTTGCGAGTAAATAGCGATAAACAGCTTTCTGAATCATCGACTCGTTGCTGTTTTTGTTCCATCGAGAGCAATCGCGGCACCCACTTGGAAAAAACCTTTTTCATGCTCAATTTTTCATGAAGGATAGTAAATACACTTCCATATGATATCTGTGTCATCTCAGCAATCTCACGGAGCTTCACTTTACGATCTTTCATTATAATTTTTGTCACTTCACTCACATTTTCCGGTGTAACGGCTTCCACAGGTCTACCCGAGCGTTCCGCGTCATTTGTGTCGGTACGACCACGTTTAAACTCGGCAAACCACCGACAAATCGTTGCTTTTGATGGACAAGAGTCCGGGTAACATTTTTCAATCCATTGTTTTGCTTGCGTGGTGTTTTTACCCATTAAAAAACAATGTTTTATCAGAACACGAAACTCGGTTTTTTCCATTGTTTAAACAAACTACAAAACGGCTTTACTCCAACCTCGATAACTCAGCTGTTTCTGGTCCGATCGACTTAAAATTTTGACACGTTTCAAGCAAAGGTTAGTACTCTAGAAAGACGTGGTTACTGGTTTACTACGAGCGCCATCTATGGGTTAGTCTCGGGACTTATTGATCCATGTGTTACGTTGCAAAAAGCGGTTAAAATTAGAATTTTTCAGTTTCACATCGTAGAAGCCCATAATTATATGTAATTTGATAGTTATAGTTTTAAGAATTGCCAAGTTGAAAAACAAATAAAATTTCTTATTAGAGCTGCCAACTTTCATCCGACTAAATAATAACTTATCCAGCCTCGTATTATGTAAAATTTAGATAAAATCTAATTTAATAAAAAAGAAAAGAAATCGTTGATTTGTATTGGCACTTTTGAGAGTGTTCTTTATACGAATAAAATTGTATAAAATTATATATAGAATATATTATGTTGTGTAATATAAATAATATTTTATAAAAATATATATTGTGGCAAAATGCATGTATTAATGAAGCTATCGCCCGTCACAAAAAAACATTACAATTACCAAAGAACTTTTTTAATTTTGGTTTAGAATAAGAATAGTTTTATTAAAAATATTAATATAAATGATCAGGTAATTAAAAGGATATATGCCTCTATTCTGATATACAAATGATATAGAAAGCTAATGAATAAGCCATATTTTTTGTAAAAAAATTGAGTAATATTAGTAATATATAAATAGACCTTTATCTGTCTTAAAACATTTTTTTAGTTTAAAATGCTAGAAATGGGAAAAGAACAGTATGTGTTACAAGGGCTACCAAAACTATGTTTCGTGATCGTTTAACCAATGTCGTCTTATTTTATGAAGAGTCTGTATGACAGTAACTATTAAAGTTACACGATTTTTTAGTTTGTTCAGAAAACTGTGAAATATATTTCTAAAGTTAAGAATATTATATAATATATATATATATATGTGTGTGTGTGTGTGTGTGTGTGTGTGTGTGTTTGTGTGTGTGTGTGTGTGTGTACATGTGCATTTAACTTATTGGTTGATAAGTGATAATCCGAAATCGTAGTGAAAGCGTGAAAACACCGTTACATAGGATGAATCAGAGATTCTAACAATAAAGCCAATATAAAATTAAATAAGTATCTTTCATATGATAAATTGAGTTCTAACAATGTTTCTAAAAACTGCTTTGAAATCCATACGTTTTCTACTAATTTTACAACGCAAATTGTTATAACAATTATTTCCATGTACCAGCGCGAATATTACTATAAGCAAGATGCAACAGTTGGTAAATAACTGGGTTACGGCATTTGCGGTACTCGAGAGAGAGTAAATTCTCTTATTTCTTAAATCACTAAATCAAGTTTCTATGCACTATTAGATTTTTTATTTGGGATATTGCGTTCACTTTCGTGTATACAGCGATTTATTTTTTAATTTTAGAAGACTTTCTCGCAAAAATTTTCTGCTTTATATTTAAACAGGTCCTATCAAGATACTACTGTTTACTAAATTTGCAGTCTTCTTGCTTCATAATCTCTTAAGTAATTTGGCTTCAGTTAATCGCTTTTCGAAATGCACCTTTATCAATATTTCTTTAATTCTTTCAAAGGTAAACTCTTGCGCTGCTATTTACAACTCCGCTCTCCTCGAAAAATCCATAAAGAAGCTAAAATTTTCAGGTAGTATGACTCTTAGTCTGGCTTGCAGATTTCCGCAGTTGATTACTGCATCTTTGCTACTTGCACTCCCGACGTTTCGTTTTCAATTCCTTGAGATATCGTTAGGACTACTACTGCTGTCGTTGTTGCACTCAAACTGGTAAAAAGGTCCATGCCAGGGGGTTTATATAGGAGTGTCGTTCGTCCCAGGTAAATAGAACGTTGCGGTTACGGTGGAGTTGTTTAGAGATAAAGGATTGCCAGGCGTTGTGTAGGGGGTATCATCCGTCATCACGGTTTAGGTTATGTTCTAAGCTTTCTGTAGATTTATGGAATTTTAGGCCATGGTAACGACTAGTTTGGGATATATTCGGGTAGAATATTAAGCCCATGTGCAGTAAATGCGAAACCAGCTATCCACATCAATACAATGCTCATGCTCAGAAACATGAGTGCCGACAGACCGCTTTGTTTCGCAAAATATACAGTGCCACACGAGCATGAAATCCTGTATATACCAAATGCTTCTAGAGAATTTTGACTGACTAGAAATCTAAAAGTTTCAAATGGGATTTTAAGTTTTTGGTTGTAGAGATCTAGAGTTAAGATATCTGACTATGGTCTGTGGAACATTATCTATGGTAAAATTGTTGTTTATTAGTATTGGTGATACGATTTACTTCCTGAGGTAAAGAATAATATCATGGTAATGATATGCTGAAAGCTCTTTGAATTAAGACGCATTTTTTGGGCGAGATGGTGATGGAAAAGGGCGCTTAGATATCAGTCAATGTGTGTAGGTTTGCGGTAAATTGTATATTCTAGTAAGCTATCAGTACGATTCACTAAGACGTCTAGAAAAGGACGAGAACCTTCTGATTCAACTTCTATGGTGAAACTTGTGGTAACGTGCTAGAAACTTGGGAAAACAAGCAAGTTATTCAAAGAATTCTAACTACAGAGTCATACAACGAAAGTATCATCTACTTTTCTAAACCAACATTTGGATTTTAAGTTACAGAAGTATAGGATTATTTTTACGGATGCCTCCATGAGCGTTATACTAGACTACTCCACGATACTGGTTCTGAACTTTCTGAACATAAGTTTGAAACTAAGCACCACATCAAATTCGATTCTACCAAACCCTGTCTCGAACTAGTCATTACCTCAATAACTTAATTTGTGATGACGGATGCCCCTTATACAATGCCCTGTCTCCAAATAACTTCACCGTAACTGCAACGCTCTAATTACCTGTGACAAATAACACCCCTATATAAATCCTCCTTCAACACACACCAGTTTCAGTGCAATAACGACAGCATTAAAAACAGTTAAGCCTTGAAGATGTCTGATGGAATTGGAAACGAAGCATCGGCAGTACGAGTGTCGAGGACACGATTCCAACCTAAAGCCCAGATGAAGTAGCCAGTGTGGCTTTTGTTTAGTAACTTTCAAATTTAAAATTGGCTATGATTATTTAATCATAGCCCATTAAAACTCTATTGGAAACGTATGGTTTGACGATCAGATATCATATTTTAACCATATGGATAAAACAAGAGAAGCGAATGGCATTTGCAGTACTGGAAAGAAATTTAAACTGGAGAGAAATTAAAATCTTAACTCTAAATCGCAGAAAATTTAAGAATTTCTACATGAACAATTTTACATTATAATTGCTAGATAGAAGATAAGTTTTATGTAAGTTTCTATAGAATTCGATGCTTAAAATGTAGTGTTTATTGATGTTTTATATATATACACATATAATTGAACTTTTTATGTATTAGACGGTGGAATTACCATTAATTCAATAAATACTTCAACTGTATATTTCTTTGTAATATTTGCACACATTTTATTTATATTAATTGGCATTGGAAAGCCTTTACATTAAAACCTGTTTTAATCGCCTCAATTATCCAGAAAAAAACAAATTGCAGCTAATCAGCGACTCCATCTTGTGATCATTAAATTCCTTTATTCAATTGTAATATCATGTGTTTGTAATATTGCAGTGTCTCTAAATTAGATAAAATTAATAGCATACATTGATAGCCATGATATTTACCATTTTTTTAGCTTTCAATGCCAAACTTTCAATCTTCCTTGTGCTAAGTTTTTTATTTGAAATGCAGTTGTTATTTTTGTTTATATTCTTGCTTGTTGGAGGTCGGCATAATAGATTCATGCAAATATAATGGAGACCAAAACGAGTTCTCTAGTAGTACATGGTAATTTGCAGTCTTTTTTTTTGATACATCATAGAAGCAGTCTAAGGACTGTTGAGATCTCGAAAGATTATGAGATTACTCTATGTTTTTAAAATGTGCTTCCAAAATTAATTACTATGTAAAACTAATTTAAATTCTTAACTTCGTAAATTAACATTATGTCTTTTAATAACGTTTACGCTTAAATGCGCCTTTCTGGAGCCACATATATGATTTAATTATCTTAATTTCCGGAAGGAATCTTTATTTATATTTTTTCCCTTATTGCTGTAATTCATCCATCAGTCTTATGTATATATAAAATTGATTATTTGCAATACAAACTTTATTTTGATTTCAATCTTAATAGTGGGATTTTGTGTCTATATAAAGTTATTCGTTATTGTCTCTAGCTCTTCCAACTATATTTTGAAAGCACTATACCAACTAGATAAGACGTTTTGCTTACCTAAATTAGTATTAAACAACTTATAATCAGACTAGACTGGTACAAAGGATACTATAAAAATGTTATAGTGCAACTGTTTGTAACACGCTCTGACAAATTCGGTGTAGGTTGAGATCTGTTCAAGCCTATACCATACCTACCTAGTCGGTGACTCGGTTCCTTTATAGTAACTGCTCCCGAACTGTGGCAATGTACATCTTGCTCTCACAGTGGTCAAAAACAGTTTACTGGCCAATTTGGTGCTACAACTTCGCCAGTGAATTAAGTGTTAATCATTATTAAGAGAAAACGTCTTTTGTGCGAAGATGATTGTCCACATCGTACAATCGTTCTCAGGTGCCATAAGGGACTCCAAAGAGTAAATTTCAATTTGGAAGATGCTCCTATGTCAAGACGCCCCAAATCATTCGTTATTGAGAAGGACATTAATGTTGTCAGGAAGATGCTTGAGTCCGGTAAGCATGCAAGTTATCGCTACATAAAAGAATGTCTGGATATTCATGCACCGGCAGTTCATAACATTTCATACAAACATCTTCGAATGTTCCGCGAGATGCTCCAGAAATTTAAACATGAAATACCTTAGCAGGTGACGAAATCTAGTTTTACTACTGGCATGTTCACAAAGCACAAAACAAGGTCTGCTTGAAAATGACGGCACTCTCGTCTTTGTACGGAAATCTTGATCTATTAAAAGGAACATAGTAGCTGTCTAATTTATCGTTAAAGATGTTAAGGAACCCGTGGTGCTGGAAAGACAGTCGCCGCAAAATGGTACAGAAATTTAAAGCACTCAATAACATTAGTTTTTTTCTCGAAAACAGACACCTTGTTTTTCCACCATCACAACGCTCCAGTTCATCGCTTCAACGTTTGACTGTGAAAACTGGACTAAATGATATCGAAATATCCAAGAGTTGGTTTAATGATTGATTTCGCAGAACGACTAAGTGCATAGAATATGGAAGAAATTATTATAAAAAATTGTGAAAATTAAAGCGCCAATTACAAAATTTTAGTAAATCCCTTTGTACATGTTCATACATTTAAACCTTTTCATTTCGTATTTATTGTTAATCATATTCGCATGAAATTGGGAGGGTCTGTTCCAGTTACCTTTGAACAGTCGTCATATATGCAGGACTCGATAGTTTTATATTAATTCTTCTACCAGTCAAACATATTAGCATATTTTAAAAATAGTCTTCCTATTAAAGGTTGTGTATATGATGATATTTATATAATATATATATATATATATATATATATATATATATATATATATATATATATATATATATATATATATATATATATATATATATATATATATAGCAGGTGTTCTCTACAATAAATGTTTCTCTTCCTAAAAATATAATCTTTGTAGTATTTAAACACACTTTCTTTTAAAGTTTTATTTTACCGATTTTGTGACCTTGATAAAAATAACATTTTATGTATTGGATTATACTGTTTTTATCTTTTATGCTTAATTACATTTGCAAGAATCTTATTAAAATTATTGAGTTAATAGTACGTATGTATATTTCTAGATAAATAGAGAAGAGAATAATCATTTTCCTTTTGCAAATCTTATTAAAATATAATCTTCTTACGACATAATTTAGAATCGAAAACTCCAAAATCCAAAATATTTAATTTATTATCAAATATTATTACCAATTATTTTTTCGCTTGGTACTGATGTTTTGACGCTAATAGGAACTTGTCTTTCACATTATATTTACAATACTGATCTATTTGACTAGTCTTATAGTGTCTTCAGGGCAGACAGAGAATTGTTTACAGGGCTAAGGATTGTAGTGTTAATATAGATTTGTTTATATGTGTAAATAGACTATTATTCTACACTGCTTATACATATTTACATAGCGCCTATAATTAATTTGAAATATTCCTTGAGGCGTTATCTAGTAATATTGTTAACAAACTTATTATAATATGTGCAGACTTTAATGTACATAAATTTTCTTCAAATGATAAGAACAGTGATCGTAAGTCTGTGGTTGTTCAGAATTTTATGGACATGCATGAGCTAAAACAATGTAATAAATATATTAAATTAGTAATGGTAGAATATTGGACTTCGTTCTAACAAACTTGAATTGCAAGGTTGATGTATTGCATGATATTAAGCTTCTTGTTCCTGAAGATATTAATCATCGTGCATTAAGAATAATAGTAGATATTACTACAAAAACTAGGCTCTATCTTACCATCCAATCACGTTATAATTTTGCAAGAACTGATTATGATCAGTTATACAATAAACTGAATAAAATTAATTGGTCTTTCATTGTATCATGTACTGATGTTAGTATTGCTACTGATGAGTCCCATTCCATATTGTACAGAATTCTTGATCAACACGGGTCTATAAAGATAGAAATTGTAAATATCCGTCAATTTGCAATAATATTGTAGAATTCTTATAATTAAAAAAATATTACTTTGAAAATACAAACCATTGCTCTTAATATAACAATTTTAAACATTTACCAACCCAAGTAAAAGATATGATAAATACAGCTTATAAAAATTATCTTGCGGAGCTACAATTATTGAGGATCCGAAGATTTGAGCTAGAAAATACTCAAGATATCTTACAGGATTTACCAGATTTCAAACTGGGTTGTAAAGTGTAGATTCAGAGTCAAAAAAATTAATATACTTAAATATTTTCCATATCAAGTTTTTTACTGAATCATATGTCATAGACAGCATAAAGTATTTAAAATCTAATATGATTGCATATCAAGTGACCACATACCAACAAATACAGTTCCACAATTATGAAAAGTGAAAGAATTACGCCTGTTTTTGAAAAGGATGATATCTCTAACATTTACAATTACCGACTTATCAAACATTGCTGAAGTTTATGAACATCTTTTGTATACTGATAGTTTTCGAAACATAAAGCATTTAATTTTTGGATATCAACACGAATTTATCCAGGGAAAATCTACCACAGCAAACAAATTTATTACTCAATTTATAGTAAAGTCTTGGACCAAGTTGGTGCCATATATACAAACCTGACAAAAGCCTTTGATATTATAGAAATTCTTTTGTAATGCAACAATTAGATACATTTCATATAGCCTAACGAAGCTTTTGTCGTCATATCTTACAGATCGACCTAATTATGTTTATTATTATAGTTACATATCCAAGATATTCTGTGCTTTCACTAGCGCAGGCCAAGGAATTGACCTACTTTTCTTTATCTTGTTTATAAATGATTTAGTAACACCTTTAGTAAAGCACTGGTTCATGCTAATGATTTGAACATTTATAAGCAAAGTAAAAATGTTGATGATGGTGATTTACAGAATAATCTTTGTGTCATTCAGTGGTGTGTAGACAATGACTTTAAAATAAACACTGAAAAGTGTTCAGTAGTTACATATTCGAGTGTGCTTAATTCTACCACACAACAATATTATATCGACTATACTTTAGTTTCCAAAAAAAAATCGTCTAATTATCTAGGTGTTCTCTTTAATCATGTCATGTCGTTGGTATCAAAATTTATCAACATTAAAAACACTTAATCATTAAGGTTGATATATAACCCCTTTCCACATTAACTTTTGTAATTCTGGATACGCATTTCGACAACTAAGTTGTCATCATCAGCAGATAATTGCAAAGTACAACCCAACCTTAGTGATTAAGTTAATCAACCATAGGCTCCATCAAATTCAACATTAAAAACACTATTATACACTTGTCAGAAGTAATTTTTAATCATCAACCAACTGGTATCCAGTACATTTTTTCTTAGACTTGTGGTTTGAACACGTACAAAGACAATTCTTTAAGTTTGTTTCATATAAAATTGATCAAATTTATGCAGTTAGAGCTTCAGATTATAGTAGTGGTGGTAGTATAATGGAGTAACGTAATTTTATCTCTTTGAAGCTAGAAGCTATATTGTGCCAAATTTCTAATATATAGTATATTTCAAAACATAAAATTGCTCTCTCTCTCTCTCTCTATTGTATTTTAAAATTCCTTCTCATAATTTACTCTCTATGGAGGTTCTGCAGGTTCATGGATTTGATTCAAATGTATTATAAAAGGTTACCTTTACTGCTATGATTCGAAATACTAATTATCTTCTATGGAAGTTATATTGTTACATTGTATAAAATTATTATAATATTGTTTATGCTTTTTAGAATATTTTTGTTGAACAAAGAAGATAGTATTATTATTATATTACTATATTTAATTATCGATTATAGATTAATTTCCAGTTTTTCTTTCAGGTTACTATGGCCGGTGATTTTGTCTTGGCCGTTGCATCAATGTGTATTGCAAGATTAAAAAATAATGATGTCACATTAGTACTTAGCCAGGTATGTATTACTATTAGGTAGATTAAGGTGGAATGTCGAATTTGATAAAAAAAATTGTTGAATATTTTAATTCTACTATCGATTAATAATAGAGTAAATAATATTAAGAATAGTTTCTGGATTAAAAACCTTCTTTAGTCTCTTCAACTTTTTCTCCATTCAGAAGTTTAAGATATTCTTTTTGCTTTAAAAAGAAATCCAAATTTGTCAAGCATCGTAATCTATTAAAAATAAATCTGAGGAATGTGGTTAAAACTTCATAATTTAAAACCTTAAGCCTCGAAACTTTGATTTACGTTACCAGAAGGCCCTGCATTATTATGATATACAATAAGTCTCCGAAACGAAATTTAAGCTTTGACACATGTCTTGTTCATTTTGTTATGTTATATATATAATCTATATTTAATAATGTAAGTCGAATTCTTCTAGAAAAGATTCACAGCTGTATCTTATTAAACGCGAAGTACGCCCATTATTATCTGTCCAGCTTGTTTCTCTAAAACGTTTACATTTTAACATTCCACGTAGCTAACAATTAATCCATTTGCAAGATCTACTTGTTAGTTCGAAAACGGTAGTATAATAATGTTTATGTTATGGGTTGGGCCTCCCAGACAATTTTCAAATAGAAATTAATATAGTTACAGTGGTTTTATAAAGAGATCAGTGGCATAGTTTTTTCTTACATATCAACGCGCAAATAATAGAATGTGAATATGATCAATAAGGTTGATATATAACCCCTTTCCACATTAACTTTTGTAAATTCTGTATACGCATTTCGACAACCAAGTTGTCATCATCAGCAGATAATTTCAAAGTGTCGCACCTGGTAAAACACGGCGTGTTGGGGTTAGTGCACATCTTGGTTTTGAACGGTGTGGATCGCGTACGGAGTTTGTTTTTCGTACAATTTTTTCGCCGTGTTTTACCAGGTGCGACACTTTGAAATTATCTGCTGATGATGACAACTTGGTTGTCGAAATGCGTATACAGAATTTACAAAAGTTAATGTGGAAAGGGGTTATATATCAACCTTATTGATCAAGTCAATCAACCACAGGCTCCATCAAATTCAACTAGAATGTGAATACTTTATTCATTTTTTTTTGTGATCACGTCCACTGCAAACCCAGAGTTTGCAGAGTTTGCAATATACAAAAGAAGATGAAAATATTAGAAAGAACATGAATAATGTATGTATTGTCCTCTATAATTTATAAACGTAGGCTAATATTTCTACCAAAAAAAAGGCTAATAAAAAATAAATATCCTAATACAAAATACACATTATATGCTAATACATTAGTATTTAATATTGCATCCAGTCTCCATTACTTTTAAGAATAATACTTGCAACCTAATTTTCCCCATGATTCATAAATAATGAGTGCTATATCTTCTTTATATTGCGAGATAATGGCGAAATTTTATATACACGTTTCTAGTGAAGTTTCTGCTTCATAAAAACCCAAACATTTTCAGCCTTCCATTGCCTACATAGTTTGCTTCGATATTTTATATCGTTGTCCTCTTGAAGGATCCAATCTACACTATTACCACACTTTTACTGATCTTGGAAATTCTTTTTGGTACGATTTTATCATTCGTTTCGCATTTAAAATACTGGTAAACATGCACAAAGTTCTGAAAGCCTACATCTTAAAACAACCCCAAAAGATGAACCTTCATAAGGTGTTTTACAATGCGCTGTATAATACTTTCTTTGCCAATTGAGTACGTATTTCTTCCAAATGACGATGCCTAAAAAGACGATTTATCTGTAAATACAATACCTGGCCAATATCTGCTGAATTTTTGTGTGCCTTGACCACGTGTACCTGTTGATGCTTGTCGGATAGCAAAGGTTTAATAATTGTGCTTCGATAAGCGATATCGTTTTGTCGTATTCTGCTGCTAATTGTCTTTCCAATTTCGTTTTCAAAACGCATGTACCTATGAAAATGTCCATTTATTTTCTAGTATTATTGACTATTTTTCAGTTCGCATATGTAATTATTTTCTTTTTAGGTAGTAACTGACCTAGTCCAAGGAGAATTCATGCAGATGGGTTCAAAGGAAACCGAAAATGAAAGGTTTGCGCATTACCTCTCGAAAACGTATAGAAAAACTGCTTCGCTAATCGCAAATGCAATGAAAGCGGTTAGTTTAAAATTTTAAACATTTCAGATAACATGTCTCTATTTTCAAATATTTAGGTAAGCATGTTAGCGGGAGCTGATGAAGAACTAGTAGATCTATCTTTTCAATACGGAAGGAACTTAGGATTGGCATTCCAATTGGTGGACGATTTGTTGGATTTCATATCGTCTTCTGCCGCTATGGGAAAACCGACAGCCGCCGATTTGAAGTTAGGTTTAGCAACGGCTCCTGTATTGTTTGCATGCGAAAAAGTGAGTAGAAAAATATGAGACTAAATAGTGTCAAATTATATAATGAAATATACTTAATACATGGTACTCCATAACTACATTACAAAATCTAATTAGTGTTTCCTTTTTCAAATTATTTCTTCAAACCTAGGCATTTTAAATTCGTTTTAGGTCTAGAATGGGTAAGCAATTGACTATTAAGAATTATTCAATATCTCTTATTTACAGTATCCAGAACTTAACCCAATGATAATGAGAAGATTCCAGGAACCTGGTGATGTAGAAAAAGCCTTCGAGTTGGTCCACAAGTCCAGAGGTCTGGAACAAACCCAGTTTCTCGCAAAACAACACTGCCAAGAAGCTGTCAGATTGGCCCATCGCATCGCCGAAAGTCCTTATCAAAAAGGGCTGATAGTGGCAGCAGACTACGTTCTAAATCGCATGAAATAGTACGAAATAGTCAATTGTTTTCTTCTGAATGTGAAATCTAGTTGCCCGTTCACGAACAGATGATAGTAATTGTATCATCTTAAGGCTAAAAAATCGATATTATTCTTTATTTATTAAGTTTAAAAAAGTTTAAGGTCAAAAATATTCAGAAAATTCCATCTTTTATTTTAAAGTTAATTTTAGATAATTATTTATTTTACATGTTGGCAAGGTTGGTATGTTTTTCTTTAATTCAAGTAGTAACCAATGATATTTCTTTATGTACTTGTTTTTTCAATTAGTCAATGCAAATAATAGAAAAACCTAATTATAGGAAAATACAAGGTTTGGAGTAGGTACCTGATATGTATTTTCTGTAATTAAAAGCATAATTTATTACACGATTGTTTTAGAGTAATTTTCGTAGACTTTTGAATCACTGTATAAACATATATATTTAGTATAATTGAGGTTAAATATGAAAGATGTATGTTATGTGTATGTATTGTGTTTATCTAGTATATATTTTATAAAACATTTGCTCACTTTATAATAATAAGATTTCTTATCATCAGTTTAATGATACATCTTCTACTTTTAGGAACAAATTGATTTAATATTTTCTCTCTTTCAATGTCAATTTATTTGTGTTTATCCATCACAGTCATTATTGTAGTGCTTGAACGGGTTTGCTCTTAAAATACACAGGGGGCAATGTGTAATAATAAAAATGAACAAAGCAAAGAAAATATTTAGAATCTTTGAAACACATTAAATTAAAACTATCATTTCCTCATATTAAATAATATGAGGGAGGTATGATTTACGTATTATTGAATAGACAAAACGATATTTCGAAACATCAAATTATAATGCAAAGGATTCATGTGTAATTTCTAATTTCAAAAGCAAATGTGGATCAATATTGTCTATGTCAACTGGTGTTTAGACTATTTTCTTTGCTTTCCTGTATATTAATTGTTTAATGTTGTATAACACAACCTCCATTTAAGTTTAGTTGTGGCAAATGATAGCAAATTTGAAACTTGAAAAGTGATTTCAAGTGACAAACACATAAAGTTTCTACTTAAAAATGCCCAAAATAATGTAATATATATATATATATATATATATATATATATATATATATATATATATATATATATTAATTTACATGTCTCATTACGAAATGAAATTCAGTGTATACTTCAGTTCATGACTTTTTACAGTAAAGTGTAAACTCATCTACTTGATATAATTTTCTTTTATATTCATGTCTCATAAATTTTATTTTTTATCCATTAACTGATATAAAATTTACAATTTTCAATATTTTGATATAAAAAACACGACCCTTCCATTGTTGTAAATAATCAAAATTACTTGTTCCAAAATAATAATGGTCTTTCAGTATCACAATTTATGTTTTGAGCATTGTTAAAAAAAAGATGAAAGAGTACCTTATTTCTTACATAGCCGAAAGTCATCTTCGCAAATCAAATGCTTGGTATATTTAAATCTGAATTACAAGATATTTCATTAATATTTGTCGTAGACAACTCTAAATTGCCAATTATTTTGCAATTTGTTCTTTGTTGCATTTTATTTTATTGTTCTATCTTTGAAATTAATATTAGCGGTTTATGAAATTCATTAAGAATAATGATATTAGCATGTCTTCCGTATTTAATTCAGTTTTACGCACTTTCTCTTAAAATTAATATTTTATGAGCTGTTAAAATAATTGTTTATAAAAGTACAATTAGATTTCTCAATACTCATAACATTCTGAATATATGCTTGTACCCATTCTTGTTGTAATTCTATAAATGACGTTCTTAAAATTATAGTCCTAAAGGTAATACAATAAAAGCATTAGTAAATAAAAATAGGAGAAGAAAACTTGAAATGATTTACCAAAATGTTTTGTTGAATTATAATTAGATAACTCGAAATTTATTGATTTTTGTTGTAGATATCAAAACATAACCGAAGCTCTTGTAATAGTTGAAAGTCGTACATGTTTATTACCAAATGTATCTGGATGACTAATTTTTTCCATGAAAAATTTATTAATATATTTCAATAAACAGAATTATGGGTTTACAAATTTATTTCGCAACTAAGCCTGTAATATTTGAACATGTTTTAGAAGGTAAATCGTTATTACAAAATCAAATTTCTCTCAGAAATTCTTTACTGTAAATATTGTAAAAGGTCATAATTGAATTAACAATTTTCATTTGCACAATGATCAGGTGCTAAAAATTAAGGATATCTCTTTTCAGTTGGTATGATTTCTAACATCCACATTTATTATCTACGTAATATTGGAAAACGTAGAATACTGCTATATGTAAGAGATCTTTAAGTTGTAAATATGTTAATTTAATATATAGATAAATAGTAGGTAAATGTGAAACTTTTAAAGATAAATAAATATGAGAGTCGTATCTATTTCTAATTTTCTAAGTGATGTAAATAATACATTATACATATGAATATAATATTATAATGACTACTACTATTATAATTACCGACTTGACAATTGAGTTAATTTCGAAATCTATTACACTTGTTACTGTACTGTTTTATTTTTGTAGAAATAGTTTGTATTCACATTGTATATATTATACAGGTCAAGTATGTCGTGTGCCCGTCTTTAATACACGTGTGTTCTTATATGTATGCGTGATTTAACATTTCTTACATGACATGTCTAATATGTGAAATCCGAAAATTTGTAAATTTTATTAATAAAATGGTGGTTTTGCTAGTTTTTTGTATTATTTTTAAATACATTCTAAAAAAGAATATGAATATTATAAGATGAATCCTCCATGAAGTCAAGGATAACGATGTAAATAGTTAAGTGACTCGGAAGCAAAGTTTCAAGTATTCCTATACGATATACACTACCGCTCACGGAAGTATCGACAGTAACTATATCAAGCAACAACATGAAAAAAAATAAAAAATGTCAACGAAATTTAACAAAAATTTAATATTTATTGATTCTTTATATCATCAATGACATTAGAAGTGTTACACCTAGAAGGAATAGTTTCCTGGACGTGATTTTTTGGTAATGTGATAAGCTTAAGTCAAGAATGAAACGATCAGATTTCCAAGAAATTTTATTAACATTAATTTGAAAAAAAATCAATAATGTGTTTGGCGACCCCGTAGCTGTAGACACTCCTGTACACGTCTAGGCATCGACAAAATAAGATGGTCGATGTCTGCTTGTGGCACCTCGTTCCAAGCAACTTGAACTTGGTGGATTAACTGTGCCAGAGTTTGTGGAGGATGGTTCAAATTGGTCAGTCTTCTCCCCATTATGTCCCACACATGTTCGATGGGATTTAAATCCGGTGAACGGGGTGGCCACGGCAAAACATTAACGCCAGCTTCTCGTAGAAAGTCCATAGTACGACGAGCAATATGTGGACGCGCGTTGTCTTGCTGAAAAAGGACGTGTGGACGGCCATCTAGATAAGGCTATAAAGTGGTTTGTAGGACGTCATCAACATAACGCGCAGCTGTCATACTGCCCCGAATAAACAGAAGAGGTGATCGGCTTCCATATGCAATAGCCCCCCAAACCATTACTCCAACAGTCCTGTGCACATGCCTCTCAACAGCAAATCCAATATCACGTCGCTCTCCACGACGGCGTCTTACCCTCTGACGGCCATCGTGCATGCCTAGGCAGAATCGCGATTCGTCGCTGAATACGACATTATGCCATTCTGCTTCCCAATGCTGCCGTTCTCTGCACCTGTCCAAACGTTGACGACGATGTTCTGCAGTCAAAGGAAGGACTAATCGTGGACGGTATGAAGCAAGTCCAAAAGCTCGAATGCGGCGATATAATGTTCGCATACTGACAATGCGACCTTCTACACCAAACCATTGGTCACAGAGTTGGCGCGTAGTAGCAATGACGATCCGTGATATCGGTGAAACATATGTAGTTGATAGGGTGTTATTAATAATAGAATGATTCCTTTTTAACATTCTTTAATTGGCATAAAGCCTAGATGTAAGTTTCTGTCTATTATACACTGGAAACATAGTCTCCGATCTGTAAGATAGAAGCGTTCTTGCTTTGTCGGTCAATACATTTATGTATTGGTCGAGAGGGAGATATGATATTATTCATTATTTTCTGTATCGAAAGATATGATAATACACTCTGAAGGAATTGTTCATTAATAACACAAATCAACCTGACGATCCGTGATATCGGTGAAACATATGTAGTTGATAGGGTGTTATTAATAATAGAATGATTCCTTTTTAACATTCTTTAATTGGCATAAAGCCTAGATGTAAGTTTCTGTCTATTATACACTGGAAACATAGTCTCCGATCTGTAAGATAGAAGCGTTCTTGCTTTGTCGGTCAATACATTTATGTATTGGTCGAGAGAGGGAGATATGATATTATTCATTATTTTCTGTATCGAAAGATATGATAATACACTCTGAAGGAATTGTTCATTAATAACACAAATCAACCTGACGATCCGTGATATCGGTGAAACATATGTAGTTGATAGGGTGTTATTAATAATAGAATGATTCCTTTTTAACATTCTTTAATTGGCATAAAGCCTAGATGTAAGTTTCTGTCTATTATACACTGGAAACATAGTCTCCGATCTGTAAGATAGAAGCGTTCTTGCTTTGTCGGTCAATACATTTATGTATTGGTCGAGAGAGGGAGATATGATATTATTCATTATTTTCTGTATCGAAAGATATGATAATACACTCTGAAGGAATTGTTCATTAATAACACAAATCAACCTGACGATCCGTGATATCGGTGAAACATATGTAGTTGATAGGGTGTTATTAATAATAGAATGATTCCTTTTTAACATTCTTTAATTGGCATAAAGCCTAGATGTAAGTTTCTGTCTATTATACACTGGAAACATAGTCTCCGATCTGTAAGATAGAAGCGTTCTTGCTTTGTCGGTCAATACATTTATGTATTGGTCGAGAGAGGGAGATATGATATTATTCATTATTTTCTGTATCGAAAGATATGATAATACACTCTGAAGGAATTGTTCATTAATAACACAAATCAACCTGACGATCCGTGATATCGGTGAAACATATGTAGTTGATAGGGTGTTATTAATAATAGAATGATTCCTTTTTAACACCCTAAAAGATTGTTAGATGACAATATAAGTAAAATAAAATAATTTTTTAAATGCAAAAAAATTAATTTATTCTTATAATTCAGTAATATTTCGTAAACAATAAACAAATTAATAATATTCTCTTATATTCTTAACACATAGTTTAAGAAATTGTTTCGGAAATATATTTATAATTGTTAATGTGTGGCGCTATCTCTGATACAGTGACTGAACTTTCATTAGTGTTCAATTAATGACATCCTTTGAGTATTAAATTAGAATTAAAATAATTGGAAGTTTATAAAATGATTATTAAATGGCGCTACAGATAAAGTGACGTTTTTTAGATGCAAAATAATTAGTATTTATTATTATAATACAATAATAAGACATTGATAATGATTATAAATACATTAAAATAATTATTTTTCGTATATAAAACAATAATTTTAAATACTAGTGCGCCATCTTAGATGGAGTATCAAACTTTCATGAATTTCTTTACGTACAAACATGGTCTGGGTTTGAAACTATAATTTAACATCCCAAAGTTTATATAGTGATTACTAGATGGCGACAACAGTTTATATAAATAAAAAAATATTTGAAGATCGAAATTCAAAATATTTGGATTAGTATATTTTATTTTCAGTAACCCATTTTCTAAAGAACGAGGTTACATGTGTCAACCGTTTGTTTGGAGAGAATGCGAATATCGGGCATAAAAACAGATGCTATAGAGATATAATGTAATTGTAAGCAAGAATGTACTACAAAGTTATACATTTAAAACTTTATTTCCGGTTCTGTTACAAATATATAACAATACTTTATTAATTAAAAGCCATCAAATATCTTAAATTTTCACAAAATCTAACCAGATAGCTTCGGCAGCATGCGTATTGACTTTAGTGGGATCAAGTTTCACTGGCATTTCAATCGGAGAATTTACTCTTATTTTAAAATGTTTGATTACAGTAGCCAAACCAACTTTAACTTGCATTACCGCGAAACGAAGTCCTGCAAATGTATCGCTTTAAACAATAATACATAGAAAAATAACTGTTCTTACATCGAAATCATTCTAGAAATCTTTTCAATCTTTGGATTTTAATATACTACTTTAATTTGATTTATAGTAACATGCACTGTTCATTACTATTGATAAACTTCTTTATTGCTTTTAAAACTTCAATGTGAATGTACTTCAATTTAAAAATTATATACTATCGTGGCCATATGTATTAGACATTTTTGGCAAAAACAGATGCTATTGTAACCGATGTATTTCTCAGAAATGAGGCAGGTAGTAAATGTAGATAAGACCAGAATAACAGCATTTTTATGATTCAATATTAGTCTTTGTTAGGGGATAGTGGTGTAATTATAAGAATGGCCAGTTTTTATATTTATTTATTGCACAAGTGGCTGCAGTAGAGTGAGGTTGTAGAGTAAAAAACGGGTTATTTTATGTGCGATTTTTTTTTCCATTATTCTGATATCACAGAATATTAAATAATAATAATAAAAATAATAATATATTTATTTCTAAAATCATAGTACAATAATATACACATGCTAGAAATAGGTCAAAACTTAAATAAACTAATATATAATAATAATAATAATAATATTCTATTTAAAAAACCAAGTATATGTACATACTATCTGAAAATACCAAAAATAGCAGCTCATACACAATACACATAACATACGCTGGAAATACGTCACTAAAAAGAAAAGGAAATACTACAAATTTCTACATAAAAAGTCATTTAAACTGTAACAGTTTATCGTAAGCAAGTACTGCTTAATATTGTTTTTAAAATTGGGAAAGTTATTGATACTTTTAATTCTATGAGGTAAGTTATTATACAGTTTGCAGCCCATAAAATATGTACCTTTTTGGAACACAGTTGTAGAATGGGAAGTAGGCAGTAGATAATGGTCGGCTCTTGTTTCATATTTGTGCTTTACATTCCCATTCGAAAATGCCTCCTTGTGCTTAAACACGAAGCAAAGAAGGTCAAGTATATAAATATCATAGAAAGTCAGAAGCGAATCCTTTCTAAAGCGTTCCCCGCACGAGTCCCTGTAGCCCATCACAAAGATGATTCTGAGGGCCCGTTTCTGCAAATGAAACACTCTAACCACTTCCGGCGATACACCCCAGTGTATCACCCCATATCTCATGGAAGACACGAAATTGGCGTGATAGAACGCTAGTAGAGTACTCCGATTGCACGTTTTGCGGAGCAGCTTCAGGGTGAAACACGCCTTAGCCAAGGTACTGCACACGCTATCAATATGAGTGGCCCACTTTAGGTTTTCGTTAACAATCAGACCCAGGATCCTCGCAGAAGAAACGCAATGGAAGGTCTCATTATTTATTAATACATGAGGCAGATGCTTAATTTTATTATGAAAGTAAACCAATTTGGTTTTTTCCTTATTGAGGCTTAACTCATTGAACATCATCCAGTCATTAATTTTAGTGAAAGTGTCGCTGGCCACATCACAAAGATCCGCCACCTCAGAAGACCTGACAACCACACTCACATCATCTGCATAAAGAACGACACGCTCCACATTTTGAAGCGTGTTCGGCAGATCATTCACATAAACTAGAAATAGTGTTGGTCCAAGGATTGAACCCTGGGGTACACCCCTGTTGAGATTAATGTAGTCTGATTGACAGGTTCCGACCCTAACACTCTGCCGACGGTCAGAGAGATACGACTCGAACCACTTGTGAGCTGTACCCCTGATCCCATATCGTGATAGCTTGTAAAGTAAAATATCGTGATTAACCAAGTCGAATGCTCTCGAAAGATCAATGAATATCCCCATACAGGGGAGACCAATGTCGAGCGAGTAATAAATAGTGTTCAGGTACTCAAAGAGCGCCGTATGGGTACCCCGTTTACTGCGAAAACCATGCTGGCTAGGGGATAGCAAGTTGAAATGAGTTAGATAACTCATTAGGCTCTTGTTCACAATACGTTCGAATATTTTTGAGAAGGTTGTTAAAAGACTAATGGGCCTATAATTTTCTAAATGATTTTTATCGCCTTTTTTATATATGGGATGAATAATCGAAAGTTTGAGATCTGTAGGAAATATTCCTTTTACAAACGAAAAATTTATGAGGTAAGTCAGTACCGGTGCAATTTCTGTAGCGACGCATTTTATTACAAATGATGGAATATTGTCATATCCGGTTGAAGACTGAGTTCCCAAGCTATTTATTGTAGCAGTTACATCATTCTCCGAGACAGGCGACATATAGAAAGATGAAACCATGCCTGGTGTTTGCATATTAGAGCTAACTTCCCTCCAGTTGTCCTTGCCGTCTAGGGTATTACGAGTGAATTTTAAAGCAAGAGAAGTGAAGAAATCATTAAATTTTCCACATAGTTGTTGCTCATTGGAGTCTGGAAAAATGTTGGTTCTCACTTGGGGAAGGTTATTGTGGATAACTGACCAAGCAGCTTTTGTTTTATTAGATGATGTTCTTATTAGTGCTTCATTCATATCGTATTGTTTTTTGTGTAGAAAGTCCTTGTAATATTTTTCATAATGCTTAAATTCGTCTTTAAATACGGGGTACTGTGCGCTAAATTCTTTGAGGAACAGCATGTTGTTTTTCACCTGAAAAATGTCTGAGTCAACCCAAGATGCTGTTGATTGCCCGCCCAAACTACATTTTAGTACGGGAAAACAATAACTATGGTAATACGAAAAGATATTTAGAAAATTTTTAAACGCTTTGTCAGGGCAATCACATTCATATACACTGAGCCACGATTCTTTTGCTAGCATGTCTACAAACAATTTTGACGAACTGTTGGAATATTTGTGCCTGTAAATGGAATCCTTCACATGATCTGTGCAAGGTATCATCACTCTTATAATTTGACTGTGATGGTCGGATAAATTGTTATCTATACAGGAGACTGTGAAGTATTGACTAGGGAAATTTACCAAAAAATTGTCTAAACAGGTAGCTGAATCCCCACAAACACGTGTAGGTTGATTCACTGTCCAAAATAGGTTATGGACACTGCACAAGTCTTTAATCTGTTCACGCATTGAGGAAGGAACAAGAAAATCCACATTAAAATCACCGCCCACAACAATGGGAATGTTTTCATCATCCATGCTGTCCAAAATCTGCGGTAGATTTTCCAAAAACACATTGTAGTCCGATTTTGGAGGCCGATAAAGCACTAAGATTTTAATAGGGTGCGTTGTCTGGAGTTCCACCGCGCACACCTCCAAAACATTTTTTAGGTTGTAACGGGACACATCTACCAGTTTACACTTAATGTTAGGTCCAGTATAGATGGCCACGCCTCCGTGCTCGTCAGCATCACGGCAACTACATGCAGACATCCGATACCCCCCCATCCTTATTAGTTGTATCTGGTCAAGCGATAGCCAATGTTCACTAATAAGTAGCACTTGAATGTTGTGTTCGTCTAGCACAACCTTCAGTTCGTCTAGTTTATTTTTCATAGATCTGATGTTTTGATGCATAATTTTAAGACTCATTGAAGTTTCTCCGGTTTTTTTACTATGCGGAATAAAAAACGATTAACGCATACATTCTGAGGCCAAAACTCAGGTGTGTTCACCACTTCTAAAAATTGTGACGGAACCGATACCTTGAAAGAAGAATATCTATCCGGGTATTTACTCTGTAAAGGCTCACACTTTACCCCTTCAACTTCCTTGGCCAGCACGTAATTAGTAACTTCCTCCGCAGAAACATTTGGATCGAAGTTGTATACATGCAGGTGACTGTAAATTTGAACTCCCTTAATCGAAGCAGTAGTGCTTGTTCCCCGCATTACGTCGAATTTTTTTGGTTTGCGTTTTTTTGGTAATACTTCTACCCACGCATTTGCGGCTGTTGGCGCTGTTATTATTTCAACACCACCCGTATTTTGCTCAGATGAGCGTTCTTTATTTTCGATTGCTTTAGTCGTTTTTTCCGACATGGATTTTTCTATGTTTTTAGACGTTGAAAATAATTCTGGCTTTTTCTGTTTAACTTTTTGCTTCCCAACGACAAATTCCTGTCTGTTGGATAGTGAAATTGTATTTGTTTCCTTATTATTACCAATAATTTCCGGATTCCTATTATTAGGACTATTCGTTAATAATCTAATTAGATCAATGTTGGTTTGTTTTAGTGTTTCAATTTCAGTTTGAAGATCACATATCTTGTTGTTCAAATTTACACACTCAGCACTCACTATATTTTTAATTAGCAAACTAAACTCCTCACTTTTCAAATAAGTAAGTACTTTGTCGCATTTCTCGCCAGTAGATCTTAGATCAGGTGGCATTGTATTTGTTTTAAATCGGTAAGTTCTAACAAGAAAACTAGAAAGATATCAGCGATGTTTACACACATGTGTTTACACATCAATCGCACGACATAAACCCCATAGGCATAAATAATGCCTAAGACGCGCGAATTAATAGAAGCAGAACGTGGTCAGATAATTCTGCTTACAATGCAAGAAATGTCGCTCTCCGCAATTGCTAAACAAATGAAATGTTCGAGGTGCGCCATCCGAACTGCGGTCAAATGTCATAGAAAACCGGCTCATACAAGAATAGACCGAAGAGCGATCGGCAACGGCAAGGGATGTTCGAGCCTTAGAAAAAATGTGGCTGGGAAATCGCAAGAGAACTTCGCAACAGCCTGCAGGTGACATGCTAAAAGGGTGTAATATCACTGTTTCTGCTCGTACCGTAAGGAGATGTCTTACAGAATTAGGCCTAAGCAGCTGTAAGCTCCCACACAAACCGTACCTCTCTCAAGAGCACAAAAGGAAGCGTTTAGCATGGGCGAAAAGATACGAGCTCTTGGCAGTGGATGATTGGGCCAAGGTGATGTGGTCCGACGAATCCAACATACAGGTATGTTATGAATAATGTTGATGTTTGTATTAGCGATATTGATATTAAAGTCGACGTACTATAATGCAACAGAAATCAACTGAAACAGTAAAGTAACTTTGGCGTTTTTAAATACAGGTTTTCGGTAAATCTGTTGCAAAGTATTTACGATGCAGGAAAACGGAAGCCTATCATCCTGATTGCCTTGTACCAACGACGAAATTTGGTGAAGGCTATGTGATGATATGGAGATCCATGTTCGCCTCAGGCGTTGGAAAGGTGTTTGTGTGCGACGGCATCATGAATAGTCGGCGATACCTCAGCATGTTGGAGGAAGTTCTAGAACCGTCTGCATTAAAATTATTTAATAGTAACGATTCAGAATACTACTTTCAACAGGACAACGCACCCTGCCACAAATAACGCGAAGTGATGCGTTGGTTCGCTGAAAATGACGTGCGCGTATTAGAGTGGCTAGCACAATCTCCGTACCTGTCACCCATTGAACATTTATGGAAAGTATTGAAGGAAAGGGTGTCCAGGTACAAACGTGGATCTAAAATAAAATTAAAAGAAACTTTTGGAAGAATGAGAGAAAATTCCAACACAACTGTGCCACAATCTTGTATCCAGCATGCCACGCAGTATCTGTGCTGTAATACAGGCAAGTGGTGAGTTCACAAAATATTGAAAGTATTAATAAATTATCGTTAAAAGTTTATTTACATGTGTAGTATTTATTTATTTGCAATACTTTCCCAAAAACCCCGTAAAACGCCGAGAGTCTAATACATATGGCCACGATAGTAAAGGGTTTTCCAATAAGGACTTGACAAATTTTTTTCAAAATAAAATGCAGACCATTTGAGATATTTCAAAAACTTTATTATCGAGTTGAAGTACAATCAAAACATTTATGAATGGAATTCGACTTCGTTCATATGGCCACCGCGGGCACGTTTGCAGCGGTCGATTCGTTGGACCCAATTTTCGATGACTTGGCCATACAATTCGGCCGAAACGGCTGCTATTTCGCGTTCAATGTTGGCTCTGAGCTCTTAAAATGTTGTCGGCTTGTTGGCATAGACCAATGAATTGACGTAGCCCCAAAGAAAAAAGTCTAGAGGCGTTAAATCGCACGAACGAGGCGGCCAATCGACTGATCATTTCTTGAGATAACACGCTCATCAAACTTACTCTTCAATAAATCGATTGCAACGTGTGCTATGTGGCTTGTAGCACCGTCCTGCTGAAACCACATGTTGTCCAAGACCATATCTTCCAATTCGGGCCAAAAATAATGGGTAATCATGGCGCGATAACGATTACCATTCACGGTAACGTGACGATCATTATCGTCGACGAAAAAATATGGCCCTATGACGCCGCCGGCATGCAAACCGCACCAAACAGTTATTTTTTTGTGGATGGAGTGGTGTTTCATGAAGCACATGTGGATTTTCACCCGACCAATAACGCATATTTTGCTTATTGACGAACCCATTGAGCCAAAAATGAGCTTCGTCACTGAAAATGATTTTGCGATGAAATTGATCATCTTGGCGCATCTTTTCCAGAGCCCAATCGGAGAACGTACGTCGCTTCAAATGATCCATCGGCTTCAATTCTTGAGTCAGCTTGATCTTGTATGAGTGTAAACCAAGATCCTTACGCAAAATTCGCCATAAAGTGGTCTGGGCGATGCCCAACTCTTGAGAACGCCGTGAAATTGACTGATTTGGATCATTTGCTACGGACGTTTCAACGGCAGCGATATTTTCGACACTTCGACCAACCCGTTTTCTCACTGGCACGGCAACATCACACAACGAATATGTAGACTCAAATTTTTGCACTAAACTTGTTACTGCCTGTCTACTAGGGCGAGAATTACGACCGAAAATCGGAGTTAACGCTCTTAAAGTAGCGGTCACCGACTCCGAATTTCTGTAGTAAATTTTTATAATTTGCAGACGTTCTTCGTTCGTGTACTTTACCATGACGAAAATGTTAAGTTTACTGAATAAATTGACAGTGACAGTTCGATGATTAGTGAAAGGGTGCGTTCACAAATTAAATTAAAAATTGTCAAGTCCCTATTGGAAAACCCTTTATAATATATTAACAAATTTAATACTTTCATTACCTATACAATTTCTAGGTCCTTCTCCAAATGGTAAAAACGAAAACTGGTGTCTTTTAGCTTTGCTTTCGGCATCGAATCTTAAAGGATCGAACTTTTCCGGATCTGGGTAATACTCTGGATCATAATGAATACCTCTTATAGGTATAAAGACCCTCCGCCCTTTCTCGAGCAAAATGTTGGTGTTTGGAATGTGATAATTTTTAGTACAATTTCTGGTTAAAATTGACACTGGTGGATATTTTCTTAAAGTTTCTAATGAAAACATAATAATTTTTAATAATAAAAATACTTTATTGTTCCTTGAATAGATTTAACAAAAATACTAATTCTAAATTAACATTATCTGTTTGTAGTTGTAGTCTATCGAATTGAATGTTTAGAGTGCAATAGACAATACATCGGCCAAACTAAAAGATCGATCGAAACCAGGTATAAAGAACACCTTTCGCACATAAAATTCAACCGACCGGAAAAATCGGGTTTAGCGAAACATGTATTAGAAAATAACCACAGTGTTAATATAGATTGTTTACATCTGATAAAAAACGTGTACAATTATCGAGAACTGGACACGTATGAAAGCATGCACATCTTAAAGAATTTAAACCATGTGGTGAACAATAATGAAAGTGGCCCAGTACAAACGACCCTTTTTTCCCTACTTAATGTCAGAGGACGAACTATATAATAAATTACAGGCAGGCACTTGACTGTCTTGACCGTAATCCCCTTTTTTCAATGTAGTGCATGTTAGTTTAAGTAAGAATAATTTTAAAAATCTTGTGAAACAAACACAGTGTACATCTTGGTTTTGAACGGTGTGGATCGCGTACGGAGTTTGATTTTCGTGCGGTTGTTTTTCGCCGTGTTTTACCAGGTGCGACACTTTGAAATTATCTGCTGATGATGACAACTTGGTTGTCGAAATGCGTATACAGAATTTACAAAGTTAATGTGGAAAGGGGTTACATATCAACCTTATTGATCAAATTATCTGTTTGATTATGTTTTTAATTGTATTACATTTGCTTATACTTTATATTTTTATGATCTTACATACAAAAATAAAAACAAAGTATTTTTTATTTTTTCTTAACATTTTAATTAAAGAAATATTATTATTTTGCAAAATAAAAACTTCCTTTCATGTTTGTAAACAACCAGCATATCACAACACAGTATCAAGCAATATTTGTGGAACTATGAGACATTTTTTACCATTTTACATCCATTAAATTAATTAATTTCATAATCTATATTCTAGATTTGTTGAGTAACACTTAATTTGTCAAATCTATTACGTTTAAAGCGAGTTAATTATGCTTTAAAATTAAAATTAATACATGTTTTTGTTCGACTGCAATTCAAGTGTTTTTACTGAAATATAATTTGTTTCTGTTTAATAAATTCTTGTTAGGTTATTTCCCTGTAATTAGTCGCGATAAATCCAGGGTAATAAAATATCATTCAGAACATTGAACAAACACTGTTTTTTATAGATACATACATCACGACGCGATGCAGGAATCTTTTTCATACCATGTTCTTTAGTCTACTTGTTTTTAAGCTAATCTGAAATTCTTCAACTGTCAATGTTACAGACACTTAACTATCTGGATACGTATTGCATCTAGTTAATATTAACGTTCGTCGTTGCTATTTTTGGTGGCTTGTTTCTGTAGTGGATTTATTATGTTCCTAATAACTGTAAAATGTGCGCGCTGAATACTTCAAATCAGTTAAAGTAAAATAGTAGGCAGTGACTATAAGATTTGAAAGAATAATCTATAATCATCAAAAATTTGATAAAACACCATGTAAAATTCAAATATAAATGCAGACAGGAAGTTGCCTACTTTACCTGTCTTCAACATGGTGATCAAGAACATGTGTACTAAATTTCATCTACAATAATTTTTCCACTTGTTCTTTCTATTATTCTGTGATTCAAATATCTCGCAGTCATTCCAGGAATATATTAATGTCTTAGTTTTCTTTTAAGACTGTATTTAACGCAAACTTTATATTACGTATGGTTTAACTTAATAAGTACCATGATTTTAACATATATTCTTTTGAGAAAATGCGACTTGAATAAAAAGATTGGTTATCCTATAATAATCAGTCGAAATGAAAGAATTGAAATTTTGTAGCTAAAAAGACTAAAGATATGTATATTAAAAATATGTATATTAATATTTAAACATAGATATATGTATATATTTCTTTAAATTTGTAACTATTAAAAATAATAATTAACTTACCATTAACAACCATATCCAAATAATGTAATTCTTTTAAGCTTTCATAGGTAAATTCACCATTATTGCTGTTTAATACAGTATTTAAATCAGACCTAAGTCTATTTTGAATATCATCATTTAGGGCTAACTCTAACAATGCAAAGCACATTAGAGTTGAAGATGTTTCAAAACCACCAATAAAAAATACAAAAGCTTGTGCTGCTAATTCATTAAAAGTCAAAGTCGTATTACTTTCTTTACTCTTATTATTTTTCATATCTAATAATAACTGTAAGGCATCATTTCTGTATACGTTGTTCTTTTCCCGATATTCAGTAGTTTCCTTAATAACATTCCAAAAAAAATCTGTTGATACTTTCGGGAAAAATCGGATTCCAAATTTCCTCATGAGATTTGGAAAAAGAAAACAGAGAAGGGTCAAAATCAATTCTTTAGGAGTTAAATCAAATAATCTTTTACCTAGAGTACGAAATTCCGTGTTTGGATCTTTTAGACTATTGCATTCGATACCAAATGCGCAATTACCAATAATATCAGTAGTTAACCTTCCAGAAATATCTTTAGCTTCGATGGGATTCCCTTTTTCATTTTCTCGCTTCAAAATCTGAACCATTTCCTCAGATATTTTGACCACTATTGGAAACATATTTTTCATTTTGCCTGAAGTGAACGTAGGTGTTAATTTGGCCCTTAAATCTCGCCATCTTTGGCCATCCAACGAAAATAAATGAGCACTTAGTGGATCATCTTTTTCGTTAAAGTAAATTCCATGATTGGTAAAATGGTTAAAATCCACCTGAACTATACGCTTGATCAAGTCCAAATTTATAGGTACATATATAGGTACATGAAAAAAGTAACAGCCACTGTGTATGACTTTCCTGGCCTTCATGGTATTGTAAAATTTTGCGAACCATTCTCCAATAGATATTTTTTGTTCGGAATTATCGGCTGCATTTCCAAATGGAATTCTAGGTTCTAAATATTCGATGCCTAAATTCTTCCAATACGTGTAAACTTTTTTAAAATATATTACTACAGTTATTATTATAACGATCACTATGCCAAAAATATTGAATAATATATTTAATAGCATGTTTATTATATATAATAAGAATTTCACAGTTTAAAACTACCAGCACACAATATTTACGTAGCGAATCTGTAAAATAAATATTTTACATATTTTTTAGATTATTAGTGGATTTATCTCATTTTTATCGCACCAGATATAAATAAATATACATAAACCGCACGTATAAGTCTTATTAATTATGAAAATATACCCATACTTCCACACAAAATTTATTATTTATTACTGTAACAATGATAGTAACGATATATCTCATATAATAACAATATGCATGTATGTGCGACCAATTTTATTGGGCCGGCGAAAAAAATGTGAACTAATACGCGAAACTCTTTACCTCTCACCTCCTTAACCGATATATTCATTCTTTCTGCTGAAGTACAGTCAAGTACAATATCGTATCTATTTTGATCTATTTGTTGTTTGAGTTTATAGTATAATCTAATACATAGATAAGAAATAACTATAGCTAGGCAACTCTTTCAGTATGTTTCAACTCTGATTACAGCGCCATCATGGTCTGGTGTAATGAACAAGTTATTGAAATGATAACCAGCGCCATCTATGTTATCCCTTACAACTATAATACACTATATATTAATTTATTTTCAAATTAAAAATTAATTTGCTTACTATTTTGCATACATTAATTTATATTATATAGAAGTACAACATAAATTAAGCATGTAACATAGTATGCAAATTAATTTGTGCATTTATATAAAATAGATAGTAAAACATTCTTTGGTATATCACATTAACAAAATAAAATCAGGTAGGTATTTTCAAAAATATTTGCTGTTTTGACAATATCTTTTTCAAGCCAATATATATATATATATATATATATATATATATGTATATTATAATAATATCAACAGATTATATTTTTGACATTTATTTGTCTTCCCGAACTTTGATTTACATAAAATTTGTATTTTTTATTTCAACACATTGTTGAAAAAGCCATTATCAAATACATTTCAAATATTACTGACACAGTCTTATTTGGTATCTGTGGTAAAGAACAAGATCATGTATTTATAAAAATGTAAAGAATATATTTAATATTATACAAAAAATATTTTATGGCAAATACAATAATAGCGCACTGATGTATCTGTAATACAAAAAAATGTTTAAGTAAATATCATTGACATCTTCATGTTCTTCACGTTCCTTTACATATTTTATATAATGATATGAACTTATAACAAATTATTCAAACAAATCAATTATACCTAAAGTATATAAATTTTAAACAA